>OY754310.1:32183422-32585922 GCA_963573325.1 Astragalus glycyphyllos | reverse complement strand
ACCACACCCAATCTATATAGCCATTACCCTAATCCGGTCACCTTTAAACAACCTCATTCAGAGCAACCATTTGGAATACTATCCAAAATGGGGAAATCCCGTCACTCTTCACTCCACCTAAAGTGAGGAAATTCTCCCTACACCCATCTCATTCCTTTACTATTTTCACATCAATAAAACTATACCGGGGCAGTTCCTCAACCCATCATCCTAAACAAACCCTTTCACAAACTCTAGTCGGGGCAACCTTGTCCTTGTTATAATAGGGGAACACCAAACTCGGTCGGTTGAGACAAAATCTCTTGCTTTCCACCTTTTATTCCAAAGTCAAGCCATTCCCAATTCATCATCTTCTCCACACCCCCTAGTTGTTGTCATCACTATACAGGGACAAATTATTCACTCACCATTACCGGAAGTCTAAATTGGGGCAGTCCCACATTTCTTGAGTCAGGGGAAACCTACCTTTCACTTTGACAAAAACCAGTCAGTCATTCATCCCATCATGTGTCACATTTGTCCTTACCCTAGATCTAGAACCAAGTCAACTGACTCATTCATCTATATTTGCACTATTATACATGTTTACTAAACAATGTTTCAAGAGAGAGAACACAGGCTAATAATGTGATACTGAAAATCCACGTAGTTAACTTTGTGGACCTAAACTTCGGTCATCATGGGGCATCATAATGGAAGAGCAAAATAAGCGAGTCTGCAAATATAGTAAAATACTTCTTCACATCAGTGTCTGTAAATAACAAACTTAAGATTGCCAAAGTTTGAATTAAACCTAACTTTTCCAAGGTATCATCAATATTCACCTCTGCTTCTCGCATCGAAAGTCTCGTTTCTCATCACTCAAAAAGTTTCTACATCCCAATCAATCATATCATATCATCATTACATTTGCATCATGTTCACATTCGCACATATAAAGAAGCCCAAGAAAAAAAGAGCAAAAACATGTCTTTTTGCATCCCATTAAATCATGTCATAAATCATTGCACCATGCACTTCATTTCAACATCAAACCATGCATCTACCATAGCACTTGCATCTAAGCATTACAATTGCATTCATTTATTATTCGCATCCGCATACATAGTTTATCAACTTTATTATCCCATCAACTTCAACATCCATTGTCAGCCACATCTCATTCACTACGGCCAACAAACATCAATCATTCCAAATGCATACATTACATGCATGTCATAGCATCTATCGCTTATCGACTTCAAGTGTCAATCATTCTAGTTTTAAGTCAACGGAACGAGCGTTGATCCTACATCATGCACCAGATCCCAGTGTTAGTACAGAGTCTAGCATAGATCCTTCAGACCAAATCGGTCCTTCTGTTTAGTTCGATTTAACACGTCAAAACGACGGCTTCGAACTCTACCTTCAGATCATACGTCGTCACTGAGCACGATGGATCCTTCAGACCCCCAGTGGTCCTTCAGACTAGCTGTGTCCGCCTAAGACATAGTGGACGTCCTTCGTGGTCAACATATCAGTTCCGGAGCTGATCTTGACCCTCACGACTGCTTGCCGAGTAGGTCACCCTCAGACTGTTTTATTAGCACCATAGCTAGTTGTAGTCCATCAGACCATTTTTGGTCCATCAGGCCCAGGCATCCCTTCAGACCTATCGGTCCTTCAGTTTAATTCAAATCAATGCGCCAAGCATCGATCTCCAATTAGACCTTCAGGTCATTTTGCCAACACTTAAGGGCACTGATTCTTCAGACCCCGAGTGGTCCTTCAGAGCCCTAGTGCTCCTTCAGATCCCTAGCCATCCTTCTTTATTGTGTTTTTTAGTCAACCCTATTTTCCATTTATTATGAATTTCTCAAAAGAAATATTTCATAGTTTAGCACAAATTTAGCATTCTTGTATATTTAGCATTCTTGAAATTATTCCAATTTTGTCTGGTTTATCCAAAATCTTCCCAAAAAATGATGTTTGTTATTAGGATTTTTCTTTTTTACTATTTGTTTTTGTAAAAAAAAAACTTAAAAAAAATTGTTCTAATCACGTCAGCACCGAGCCTGATGTTGAAATTTCAGACCTATTGGTCCTTCAGATCCACAATGATCATTCGTTATTTCTTTTTGATGCGTCGAGCGTCAGTCTCTCATTTATTGACTTTCGATCGACGCACGTGTATGGATCTTTCTTCAGTTTGCCTTTGATTAGCACACCAAGTCAACCTGCTTCTAATTAGCATGTCAAGTGTTGATTACTTATTTTGATTCCTCAAATAAAATACTCCATAGTTTAGACAAAATTAGTGTTCTTTTATCTTTATTTCTATTTTACTTTGAAAATTTTCGAAACCTTTCAAAATTTCAAGCAAAATATAAATAAAAAAGGGCAACTGTTGTACCCTAATTTTGTCCGACTAATTCAAATTCTTTTAGAAAAAATCAAAAATATTACTTATTATGCATTTTGAGGTCATAACCGTTGATACGTGTCATTCGGTGCTCGTTAGCGGTTTTGCGTCATTTCAATTATTATTAGAACTTATTTCTTTATTGCAAGTAAACAATCATATAACAAAAATATTTTATTAAATACTAACTTTTGTATTATTCTGTTACAAAAAAATTAAAACTAAATGAAATAAAAAGAAAACAGCATATTCTAATTTGAGTTTGTAGTCTAGAGCTCTTTTATCATGTTTCATTTCTTTTCACAAAAAGAAGCAACTATACACCTCAACATCATACACGCCTTAATGACAATGGTCATACACAGGAATCCTAAGCTCTGCATATTCCAAAAACTTTAATAAAGTATTAAGTCTACAAGGCATAGACCAGCACATAATCAGAAAAAGCAGAGTACCCATAGCATGAATTGAGAAATTGAGAGTGATATTTCAAGAGTTCATAGCTGGCCATGGTAAGAAAACAAAGATGAAGGAGCCTATATAAAGAGAGCAACAGATTCAAGCAAAAGGGGGGGAGGAAAACACAGAGAAATCAATTTTAAAACCGTAAGGGAGAGTATTCTGAGAAACAGAAAAACAATAGAAAAAAGAGCCTTCACTTCCTCCTCCATTCATCATCACTAACCCACATCCAGATTTTTCCAAACCCACAAAAATAAAGAATCAGTAAGAAGTAAAACAAGAGAGAGAGAGAGAGAGATGAGTAGTAATAGATGAGTTAAGAAAGGAGAAGCCCTCTCCAGTCAGAATCATCACCGTCACTGCCACCGTGACCTCCGGCGACACTCACCTATCACCACCACGCCAGCTTCCTTACCGTCCTCACCGTACACAGTCCCATCGCGCCGCTGCTCTCTGCTCGCCATCAATCCCTCTTTCTTATTGTTAGCCTGTAATTTCGACAGGCTTCATTAAAGATGGTCAACATGGCCTGACTTATATTTATTTCACAAAAAACATATTATTTTGACAAAGAAAATGGTCATGCGCAAGGTAAACTCGACAAGTTTCCAGGGAAGCAAAAGCAAGAGAGAGGAAAATCGACACAGGCTTTCGACAGACAGAAATCAGGGCAGTTATGCGTTGAAGACTAGCAGTTGGTCGAAGCATGACAGAGCGATTTCGGTCGAAAATAGGAGCGGTTACTTGGTCGAAAGTAAGAGCGGTTACTTGGCCGAAAGTAGGAGCAGTTACTTATTTTCAAATTGTTAGGCAGTTACTTAGTTCGAATTTCCCCCCTTTTCCCTTTGTATAAATAACTGTTTCTGAGAAGAAACAGGGGTCACAAAATCACAATACACACCCGATTCCTGAAACTCTAACTTCCAAGCCAGAGCGAAAAACGAGTGGAAGAATCGCTGTACGTGATCGTGTACCATTTTTATGATTCAATGCAATTTGTTTTTCTTTTCTTTACAATTCACGCACCATTTACTGCTTCTTTTCTTTTCAATTCTGTTAAATCATTGCAAATCGTCCCCTTTTTCTACGTTTTCTTCAACAAAAACCATAAGCAATTCAGAGGCATTGCTTTGACATTTTTCTAGTTTGATCTCACAAACCTTCTAATAAAACTAGTGATTGTTTGCTAAAAACACCAGCAAACAAATTGGCACGCCCAGTGGGACCTTGCCTTTGATTTTGTTCATGTTTATACTCTCTTATTTGTATTCGCTGTTGTATGCATTTAAGAAGTGGTAAAATGGTTCGGTCCAGTACGAATAATGCGTCCAGTTCCAACCCTGTGGTTTCACAAGTGCAAGGAACAACAATGGATTCTGCAAACATTAGCGCAGGACCATCATCGTCGATAACCGTTCCTTCATTATCAATGACTAATGTTGGTTCAACACAGTCAGAAATGGCATCTTTGCCTATGTCTTTGCCGTTAAGTGCAGGGCTTCATAGCCCTTACATGGCAATGGGAAACGGTTTAGACCCACGTTTGAATAACGTGCATCTACCCCCATTTCCTTTGGGAATGTATGGCATGCCTACTGGAATGCCACATATTTCGACCTTTTCCCCTACACATGTCTCTTCTGAGAGCGTATTTGGTCGAAATCCCCCAGCATTAACCAATACGTCTTTGTTGGCCTTAAGACAGCAAGTAGACGAGAGTAATCACGGTATGGTTAATATGCTTACCCAACAAATTGGTACAGTTTTCAATCCATTGATTCAAAATACCAATAGCAGTTACCAAATGTTGGCAAATCAGATGAGTAGGATTGCAGACTTCTTTGGGGCTCCAGCGGTTAATAATAGGCAAGTTCCTATTATTGCGGGTAATGCGTCGCCAGTTAACCCCCAAGAAGCAGTTGCAGTCGAAGCGTCGACAGTTGTAGGCGAACTACATGGGGTAGTAAACCACGTCCCTGAAGTAATTTTGGTAAATAGACACCAGAACGCTGACGAAGTTGTTCGACAAGTGCCGACAGTTGTAGGCGAACTACAAGGGGTAGTAAACCACGTCCCTGAAGTAGTTTTGGTAAATAGACACCAGAATGCTGACGAAGTTGTTCGACAAGTGCAACAACACAATGTTGGCGCAGAAAACAATATAGCTACTTTAGTCGAAACTATTTTGGCGCAAAATGGCCTTAACATAGGTTTACAAAGGCCTAACTTTGTATCACCATTATGTGAATACGTGTTACAAACTGAGTTACCAAGGGGATGGAAAGTTCCCAAGTTTACTAAGTTTGGTGGGGAAACAAATGAGTCCACAGTCGAACACATTGCTCGTTTCTTGACTGAGGCTGGGGACTTAGCACAAAATGAGAATTTGAAGATGAAATATTTTCCAAATTCTCTAACTAAAAATGCTTTCACTTGGTTCACGACCTTACCCCCTGGTTCTATGTTCACATGGGGGCAATTAGAAAAGGCATTCCATGCACAGTTTTACATGGGCCAGTCGAAAATTAGTCTTAAAGAATTGGCTAGTGTTCGGCGCAAAATGCCTGAAACTATTGATGATTACTTAAACAGATTTAGGCTGTTGAAATCTCGTTGCTTCACACAAGTCCCTGAACATGAGCTTGTTGAAATGGCTGCTGGTGGCCTTGATTACTCAATTAGAAAGAAATTAGACACATCTCATTTGCGAGATATGGCTCATTTGGCTGATAGAGTTCGACAAGTTGAAAGGCTTAGAGAGGAAAAATCTAGGTCGAATAGGTATCATAAGAAAGAAAAAGTGGCATATGTCGAAGAAGAATTTGACGTTACATATAGTAATGTCGAAGAAGAGGAGATAGACGTGGCTGAACTTAAGCCTGGTCCTCCTTATACCTGTAAATTATTAAGGCCTGCGAATGGGAATAACCCTGTAGAGCCTAAGAACGATAGATTTATGCCTAAGACTTATACTTTTGATGTTACTAAATGTGATGAAATTTTTGATCTTTTAGTAACTGATGGTCAAGTATTAGTGCCTAAAGGCCTTAAAATACCAACTCTTGACCAAAGAAAGAAAAAGGGTTATTGTAAGTTCCATAATTTTTTGGGACATAACACTGACCGTTGTGTGCTCTTCAGGGATATTGTGCAAAAAGCAATTGACGAAGGAAGACTCAAATTTGCTGATAAGAAAATGAAAGCTCCTATGCAGATTGATGTTGATCCATTGCCTAAGGCTGAAGCTATGTACTCTGAACCTGTCAAAGCTGATGTAGGCATGGTGGATGCTCAAATGGCAGACCCTCCTAAGTGTGTCAAGACTGCCACCGAGAAATTAAAAGGTTTTATGTATGCTGAAGGTAAAAAACAGGAAGTGACCCTAAAAGAATATGATGGGAAGATACATGCTGTGTATCCAAAGGCTGAGGAAGAATTGATAGATTTCCTCAATCGGTGTAAGTCGAATAATTCTGAAGTTATGCTTTGCCCAAGGTGCAGTGCTGTTTTCGATAAAGAAGCAGCTAAAGCTGTCGAAGGTTATCAGGATCAACAACAACGCAAAAGAAAATGGCTTGATAACAGGCCAAAATTTGACTTTGCAAAAGGAGATCTTCCTGGCTATGAGGCTAATGTGTCAGCAAAGCCTTCAACAAGTAAACGACAATTTGCTAAGGAGAAGTCCTCAGCAAAAGGGTATTTGAAGCTGTCAACAGGTAAATCCTTTGTCCCAAGTGCTAGTGCTCCTGTCGAAGAGTGGATGCCCAATAATCAACGTGCTAAAGCTGTCAAGCTATTAAGAATAACTATAAGGGTAAGAACCCTATGACTAGAACACAGTGGCGTCGTTACCAAAGACAACAGAAGAAGAAGGCACACTTTGACATTAACCAGGTTCCAAGTCATTTGGCTAATAATCAAGTTCCACGCAGCATGATAGTGGCGAAAAGTGAGGTTCACAAAGCTGAAGTTGCCACAAAGAGGAATGCTGATGCTGCTAGTCATGTGTGTGCAGCAAATAAGGCCAAAGGCAAGGCTGTGGTAACAGAAAAGCCAAGAAGGCCTGCTCTTGAAAGAATATTTCCTCCATTGTCAACAGTGAAAGAAACGAATGCTGATTTCGACATGGATGAAGACATGGAGTCAGATTTTGATGATTCTGAAGATGATTTCGACGTTGTTTGCAATGTGGTATCAATACTGCCTCTTGAGTACGATGTTATCACGGTACCAAATGACGCTGAAGAAGATTTCACAGAGGACATGGCTCATCATAAGCCAATGTGTTACTATGTGATGAACGATGGTTGTGTCGAAGACCAAATGGCTACCTTCGAGAAGCCAGATATGAGTATGCAAAACCACTTGAAACCCCTGTATGTCTAAGCCAAGGTCAATGGTGTTGGAATTAACAAAGTTTTAGTGGATGGTGGAGCTGCAGTGAATTTGATGCCACATGGTCTTTTGAAGAAGATTGGTAAGTTCGATACTGACCTCAGGCCACATAACATTGTCTTAAGCAACTATGAAGGCAAAACTGGCCACTCTTTGGGGGCCATTGAGGTGGACTTAATTGTTGGTTCCATAAAGAGGACTACATTGTTCTTAGTGATAGCCTCTAAAGCGAATTTTAATTTACTCCTTGGTAGAGAGTGGATCCATGGAGTTGGTGCTGTCCCTTCAACTTTGCATCAACGTTTAGTAATGTGGAAAGAAGATGGTTTGGTAGAGTATGTTGAAGCCGATCAGAGCTACTTCCGTGCTGATGTGAACCAAGTTACCAAGGAAAATTTTGAGAAACAAATGGCGAAGATTGCGCCATGTTCATCTTCTAATGAGGCATATGTCCCTGCGGATAATGTTTTTGCCTCAGTTCATCTTGACCCAAATTATGGTTTTGTTTGGGAAAGAGAAATAATGGGAGATGATAGTGTCTATCCTGATGGTGTTTTTCGACCAACGGGGTGGAACACTCATTCTTGAAAGTGTTCTTATGTCAGTGCCCAATGCATGGGACAAAATTACGGCTTATATGGCCGAAAACAAGTTTAAAGCGGCTATGGAGGCCGAAATTATTCAACAAACAATGGCTGTCGAAGCCAGTGAGTTACATGAAGAAAATGGCATAGTCATAGATGAAAGACTTGATTGTATCTATGATAATGATCCATTAGGTTTTGAAAAGGATCCTAGAGATTTGACAAAGCATATGCAAGCTCAAGACCCGTTAGAAGAAGTTGATTTGGGAAATGGCTCAATAAAAAGGCCAACTTATGTTAGTGCAAATATTGATGCTTCTCTAAAAACCCAAGTCATTACATTGCTAAGGGAGTTCAAAGACTGTTTTGCTTGGGATTACGACGAGATGCCCGGGTTAAGTCGAGAAGTAGTGGAAATGCAATTACCAGTTCGACCAGGGAAGAAACCAGTGAAGCAAGTGCCAAGAAGATTTGCTCCTCAAGTGTTGGCTAAGATCAAAGAGGAAATCGAAAGGCTATTCAGAAACAAATTCATCAGAACTGCCAGGTATGTCGAATGGTTAGCCAATATAGTTCCTGTAATAAAGAAAAATGGGACTCTTAGAGTTTGCATAGATTTTAGGGATTTAAATAATGCATCTCCCAAGGATGAATACGCAATGCCTGTGGCAGAAATGCTAATAGATTCAGCAGCAGGATTTGATTATCTTAGTATGCTCGATGGTTATTCTGGGTATAATCAAATCTTCATTGCTGAAGAGGATGTGTCAAAAACTGCTTTTAGATGTCCAGGGGCATTGGGTGTTTATGAATGGGTAGTAATGCCCTTTGGCTTAAAGAATGCTGGTGCTACATATCAGAGGGCCATGAATTCTATGTTTCATGATTTTATTGATGATTTTATGCAAGTATACATAGATGATGTGGTGGTTAAATCTTCCTCAGAAAGTGGTCATTTAGACCATCTTCGCCGTTCTTTTGAAAGAATGAGGAAATATGGATTGAAATTAAATCCATTAAAATGTGCCTTTTGTGTGCGTGCAGGTGATTTCTTGGGTTTTATAGTACACAAAAAAGGCATTGAAATCAATCAAAATAAGACTAAGGCAATTATGGAAACGAAGGCCCCTTCGACCAAAAAGGAGCTTCAGTCGTTGCTGGGAAAAATCAATTTCCTACGAAGATTTATATCAAATCTAAGTGGCAAAACACAAGTTTTTTCGCCATTATTAAGACTGAAGAAGGAAGAAGAGTTCAAATGGGAACCAATGCATCAAGCAGCCTTCGACGAAATCAAGTCTTATTTGATGAAACCACCAATTTTGTTGCCTGTTATTAAACACAAAGTGCTCAAATTGTATATAGCAGCTTCTGATAGAACAATAGGTAGCATGTTAGCACAAGAGGATGATAGTGGTATCGAAAGAGCCATTTATTACCTCAGTAGGGTCCTCAATGATGCCGAAACGAGGTACACTCCTATAGAAAAGTTGTGCCTTTGTTTGTATTTCTCGTGTACAAAGTTAAAGCAATATATAAAACCAGCTGATGTTTCTGTTTATTCGCATTTTGATGTTATTAAGCATATGTTGTCGAAACCAATAATGCATAGCCGAATTGGTAAATGGGCTTTGGCTTTGTCAGAATACAACTTAACTTATCAACCTCTAAAATCAATTAAAGGACAAGTGGTTGCTGATTTTATAGTAGACCATTCTGTTGTTGAAGAAACATTAAGTTTTGTAGACGTATATCCTTGGAGGTTGTATTTTGATGGCTCAAGCCATAAACATGGAGTTGGGATTGGTATTTTAATAATATCTCCTACTAACATTCCAACAAAGTATAAGTTTAAAATTCGAGATGTTTGCTCCAATAATGAAGCTGAGTATGAGGCTTTAATTGTAGGCCTTGAAATTTTACTTGAGCTGGGGGCAAGTCACGTCGAAATAAAAGGTGACTCTAAGTTGGTTGTCAAACAATTGACAAGAGAGTACAAATGCATTAAAGAGCACCTTATCAGATACTTTGTTGTTGCCAATGCTTTGTTAAAAAGATTTGAGTCTGTTCACTTAGAACATTTACCACGAATTGATAATCAAGTGGCAAATGAATTGGCACAAATTGCTTCAGGCTATAAAGTTTCAAAACAAAGCCTGGAAGAGTTAATCGAAATAAAGGATAAAATCATTTCTAATGACTATTCTTCGTCACTATTGTCAACACCAAGAATTGGGGGGGCAACAAACGCAAACGAGGAACTAGTCGTTGACGAAAAACGTCGATTTTTTGGTGACTTTGACTTAGCAGAAATTTTTGCTCTTAACAATATGACCAATAACGATTGGCGAAGGCCTATTGCGGAATATTTGCAAAATCCCACAAGAAATACCAATAAAAAGGTAAAATACAGAGCTTTGAGTTATGTGATAATTGGAAACGAATTGTTTAAAAAGACTCCTGAAGGAGTACTATTAAAATGTCTTAGTGAAAATGAGGCATATTTAGCAATTTCCGATACACATAGTGGAGCGTGTGGTTCACACCAAGTAGGCCACAAAATGAAGTGGTTATTATTTCGACAAGGAATGTATTGGCCAACTATGCTGAAAGATTGCATAGAATTTGCTAAGGGATGCCAAGAGTGTCAAAAGCATGCTGGGATACAACATGTACCTGCAAATGAATTGCATGCCATAGTCAAACCTTGGCCATTTAGAGGTTGGGCTCTAGATGTGATTGGAGAGATAAAGCCAACTTCGTCGAAGGGCCATAGATATATCCTTGTGGGAATTGATTACTTCACCAAATGGGTTGAGGCTATACCTTTAGCCAATGTTGATCAGGAAGTAGTGATAAGGTTTATTCAAAATCATATCATTTATAGGTTTGGAATTCCAGAAACCATTACTACAGATCAGGGATCAGTTTTCACTGGTAGAAAAATGGTAGAGTTTGCTTCCGAAATTGGTTTTAAGTTATTAACTTCGACACCATATTATGCGCAAGCCAATGGCCAAGTAGAAGCTGCCAATAAAGTTATTATTAATTTAATTAAAAAGCATGTTGGGCAGAAACCCAAAAATTGGCATAATACCCTTGATCAAGCATTATGGGCTTGTCGAAATTCACCCAAAGAATCTATCAACACTACTCCTTATAGGCTAACATTTGGACACGATGCAGTGTTGCCTGTTGAAATTTGTCTACAATCAACAAGAATTCAAAGACAGTGGGAGATTCCCTCTGATTATTATTGGAATATGATGCTTGATGAATTGGTTGATTTAGACGAAGAAAGGTTATTAGCTTTAGATACGCTTATTCGACAGAAAGAGAGGGTAACTAAAACTTATAACAAAAAGGTTAAGTTTAAAGCCTTTAATTCAGGCGATCTAGTGTGGAAGGTCCTATTGCCTGTAGATAAAAAAGATAGAGTCTTTGGTAAATGGTCCCCAAGTTGGGAAGGACCATTTAAAATTTTACAAGTTTATTCAAACGGCGCATATGAGGTCGAAGAGATCGGCGCTGATGAAAGAATTTTGCGTATAAATGGTAAATACTTGAAAAAGTATAAGCCAACGTTGCACGAAGTTAAAATAATGCTAGAATAAATATAAAGAAAGCGTAAAAACATGGCATTTAAGTTGCCAAAACATTGTCGAAAGCACGGAATAAGAAATTGCCCAAGAATAAAATGGAAGAAATTTCATTATAATGTTGCCAAGTTACATGTGCCAAGAGAGGCATTCGTGAGTTACATAATGCCGAAAGGGTAAATAAACTAGGCATAAAATGAACGCTGAATTGCGGTTGGTCTTTTAAGACCAAGTAACTTCTCTTTTGGGTGGTCTTCTTCGACCACGTTGTCGCTTCCCGTCGTTCAGGGGGTCATTCTTTCGTCTGCGCGTTAGGCTTGTAAGCCTTTCAACAGGGCGTTTCCTTGCTTGGTAAACCTCAGGAAGCCCTTCAGAGAGAAGATATTGACGCCCCAAGGAAGACAGTCATCATCAAGGCAAAACACCTGATGAATCTTCCTGCTCCCACTTTGAGTCTCCCGCATAAACCCAGAAAGTTGCAAAATCAAGTGACATGAAGAAAAAAGGAGTAAAGCCATAATTCGCAGAGATCAAAAACCATCACTTTGAACCTCCAGGCAACCTCACCGCAATTATGAGGGATGAGGTTACGCGGAAGACTCAAAGAAAAGGGAATGATCTTGGAACGGGAAAGGAAAAAGAAGAAAATTATAGAGTGGTGAAGATGAGAAACAAAATTCTTCTATTTATAAGGAGAAATATGAGAGAGCGTCAGTTGGTTACGAGTTTGGCGTTCCGAGAAGTGAGGCATCACTTTAATTACGGCGTTATTAACGTAACAGAAAATGGTGGAACTATTCAAAAGTAGAACAGAGCATTGGTAAACATAGTCAAAGGCCGAATTTACAGGCTGTTCAAGTTCAAGGTTTGAATATGGAAACAACACTTAACAGTGGCGACATCAGGTATACAGTGGTTCTACTCAAGTGCAAAGTCTATTTCGAGGGTGAATTCAAAAATGTTCTTTCTCTTCTCCTACTTCAAGCTCAGTCGAGAAAGACATTTTTGGGGGGCAATTTGTTAGCCTGTAATTTCGACAGGCTTCATTAAAGATGGTCAACATGGCCTGACTTATATTTATTTCACAAAAAACATATTATTTCGACAAAGAAAATGGTCATGCGCAAGGTAAACTCGACAAGTTTCCAGGGAAGCAAAAGCAAGAGAGAGGAAAATCGACACAGGCTTTCGACAGACAGAAATCAGGGCAGTTATGCGTTGAAGACTAGCAGTTGGTCGAAGCATGACAGAGCGGTTTTGGTCGAAAATAGGAGCGGTTACTTGGTCGAAAGTAAGAGCGGTTACTTGGCCGAAAGTAGGAGCAGTTACTTATTTTCAAATTGTTAGGCAGTTACTTAGTTCGAATTTCCCCCCTTTTCCCTTTGTATAAATAACTGTTTCTGAGAAGAAACAGGGGTCACAAAATCACAATACACACCCGATTCCTGAAACTCTAACTTCCAAGCCAGAGCGAAAAACGAGTGGAAGAATCGCTGTACGTGATCGTGTACCATTTTTATGATTCAATGCAATTTGTTTTTCTTTTCTTTACAATTCACGCACCATTTACTGCTTCTTTTCTTTTCAATTCTGTTAAATCATTGCAAATCGTCCCCTTTTTCTACGTTTTCTTCAACAAAAACCATAAGCAATTCAGAGGCATTGCTTTGAGATTTTTCTAGTTTGATCTCACAAACCTTCTAATAAAACTAGTGATTGTTTGCTAAAAACACCAGCAAACACTTATGCGGCCATCTCTATTTGTATCTTGTCATGACCCTTCCGTTACGGATCAGGTCCTAAAATCCCTATTTGAAACAAACAGTTTCCAAAAATAAAAAATACAAACACATCCCTTTCTTTCAAACAAAGAAAACCAATTTTTAAAAATAGGGGATTAAGTCGATCGCACGATCGGATTAGTCAATGTTCTAGGGCGAATGAACCTTCACAGATCAAAAGTCCTAGGACCCCTAAAATAAAAGACACAAACCAACTAAATATTTTTCTACCCAGAACTACGTAGCTTTGATTTCTCCATCGCACCTGGAGATATGTAGGAGCGGGTGCCCACTCCCGTCAAGCACGAAAAACTAAATTTGTTATTAAGTCTTTCTAATTCACAATAAAAGGGTAAAATAAGCATTTTCAAAATTAACTTTCTCTTCTACAACTAATTAGCAGGTAACCTTCCTTAGGAAGGATGTCGTGGGGTGCTAGTATCTTCCCCACGCATAACCGACTCCCGAACCCTAATCTGGTCTCAAGGACCCTTATCCATTTCAAAGGGATTTTCCAATATTTGCCCTTAAACTAAACTTTGGTGGCGGCTTCATTTTTGAACCTTCGAGGA
Source organism: Astragalus glycyphyllos (assembly GCA_963573325.1). Taxonomy (NCBI): domain Eukaryota; kingdom Viridiplantae; phylum Streptophyta; class Magnoliopsida; order Fabales; family Fabaceae; genus Astragalus; species Astragalus glycyphyllos. The sequence goes on along the minus strand of OY754310.1, from coordinate 32,572,128 downwards.
ATCCTTTCCCGGATTTTTCGGTCGCTACACCACCCAATACCTAATAGCTTAGTTTCTATTGTCAAAACCTCTAAGTTAGTTTTCTTTCGAAAGAGATTGGCATTTTATGTCAATAGAGGTAGTAACTCTTGTGAACTCATAGTTTGGGTATCTGTAGCAGTTTAAATAATGTGGGATGGGGTATTCATTTTCTTTGTCGTAAAAGACGTACCCTAGTAAGTGAACTCTTTATAGAAAAAAGATCTTGTGACGAGTGATGCTAGGGATCAAATTGTGTCCGACATTGCTGTTATCTCTTTTCGTGTCACAAGTTAATTGATCCGTAATTCCTTCAGATTGGAATCTGAATGTATTATGTGAATAATGGTTTTGATTCTCTCCTGTCCACAAATCCCCAATTTTTTTTTGATCCAACTAGAGTTTCTAAACAGGTAGTCCAAGGGAAAAAAATCAGATTTTGTTCTTCATATTTAAACCGAGATTGCATAGCCTTGGTGATAGAAAAACCTCATAATTGATTCGAGTTGGTTCATATTGAGTATTGATGCTTTTAGCAACAAATGACTCGTTGTTGTGTTTCTAAGAATCTGGTGTGTATTGCATGATAGTTATTATTGTTTTGTTTGTATTCGAAGTGGTATTCCTTCTTAACTAAAACCTACCAAAGTATGAAGTATAGTCTATGTGTTTCTTTGGCACGAATATTCGTTGTTTAAGTGACTGCCTAACTATTCCACAAATTAGGCCTTATTATGCTTGCCTTAACGTAACCATGTCTGATTGGTATCTTGCTATGAGATGAGGTGGATATCCATTGTGATTTCCTATTACGATATTAAGGTTGGTCCTGGATTTGTATCTTATGTTCCGGACATACGAGTTCTTTAACCAATGTGGTAGTTTAGTGCCATGAAATTTTAGGGAAGTAATAATAGAGATTACATGCATTAAGAAATGATTCCCTTCTTTAAGTATGTATTGTTCCCTTTAATGACATTGTTGATGATAGGAAGCATCTTCATAAAACTCAGAAATACTTGCCTATGTATTTGATGTGCTATGTTGGTCAAACCCTAATTGGTTGCTAAACTTGAATTGTGTGCAATTGGTCTACATATGACTTGAAAATGTCTTAAAATTTGATGAAATTTTCATGATAATGTGATTATATGTGGATTAGGATAGGTTAGGGACATTTAGATTGATGTTAGAAACACAAAAACTGAATTTCCAACTATTGTCAAGAAGACACGGGCCGTGTCCAAATGACACGGCCTGTGTCACTCACTCGTTGTGGAAATTTCTCGGTAGCCTTTCAACTTATTTCGTTAATAACAATCAATTAAGAACTCAAATTTTTGTGTTGTTGGATGTGTCAGAAAGCTAAGGAAAAGTTCTACAACTATGAGCCAATTAATGATTGTGTTTTTAACTTAGTCTAAGAATGACTCTCAATCTATTCTAACCATTATACTAGATACATAGAAAAACATCATTGTGATACATGAATCTTTATTGTGATACCAATTTCCCCAAATTCAATCTAAAGCTTCAACACTCTTGGTTTGCTACTTCAATTGACAATGTAGCCATAGAAAAACTCCAATGAACCAGAATTTCCCACATGCAAGATAAGTACTAGCTTCTAGAGCCTCTTCCAATGACATGCAACTAGAATCCCAAAACACCAATCTTCACCAAGTTGAGTGATTTTCGAAAATGGGGAAGGAAAGGAAATGGATTTGAAGAGAAGAGATGAAGATTCTAGTTTTGATAGTGAAAATTCCTCCCTCTTTCTCCTCTTATTTCTCGTGTTCTCTCCCTCTCTATTGCCACTCTTTCTTTCTTTTCTCAAAAACTGATTTTTTATTAAAGTATGTGTGTTATGTCTCGTGTGAAAGTGAGGAAATGTGAGAGAGGGACCTAAGTTGGGTCAGCTGAGGGTGAATTTTTTTTAGTGAAGTTCCTGATTTACCCCTAGGCTCCTCTCACCCCATTATTACTAATATGCCACGCTAGTTTAATTTAACAAGGACATAATGCACTCAATTAAATTACGTAGTCATGCATTTAAATAATATAAGACAATAAATTATTAATTCAAGCAATTATCAAACAACTTGATTAGTAATGATTTATTCAAATCACCACTAATCAATCAAACAAGAACCTAGCCACTTTGGAGATGTTACACAACTCAACATGTGTAACATCCCAAAATGATTATTTTGAGTATCTAATCGAATGAGCAATTTTCTTATCCATGATTCTTTGATTTGTTTATTATTTGGTTAAATTAAATGACTAGTGTACAATTGTGTGAATTGCGTAAATTGTGTGTGGGGTGAAAAATGAAATACAACAATAGAATTGGGTGTCTTAGAGAATAAAGGGTAGAATAAGGGTATTTAGGAGTTTTCCACTTACCCAACACTCACTCACTCCCACCCCAACCCCCAGCTGAACCCAAACTTAAGTTAAGACACATTTAATTTTTTCAAAACAAAAAAAAAAAAACAAACAGAATTCAAGAGAGCAGAGAAAGAGAAGAGTCACGAGAGAAAGAGAGAGGAAGAAGAAGAGGAGGGTTCTCCCTCAATTCTTGATGCATGTTCAAATTCCCACCACCATTCTTCTCCATTCTTAATTCTCTTTCCATTGATACCAAAATCAATAGCTGAATCAAGTTCAATCATAATCTCACCTTTCTCCATAAGATTGAGTTTGAAGGGGAAAAGGAGAGGGTTTCACTTCCATTTTTGCAATGTGGGCTCTTTTGAAGTGATTAGAAGGTTCCAAGAGTGATTTTCAAAGTTCATTTCAGTAGGAGAAGATTAGAGGCCTGTGGTTTGCTTTGGGTAGCTGGATTTTCAGGTTGGTAGTGGTTGGAGGTGTTAGAGACCTTTGTTCGTGAAGTTACGGTTTCTGGTTCGCGAAAAGTCTCGACTAGTTGTCAACCGGGTGAGTGTTCTCACCACGTTATATATTTTAAAATGTAGTGTGTGTATTCTGAATTTACAGCATGAATTGAATTGGTTGCTGAATTTTGGAGATTGGTGGTGTTATGTGTGCATAATGTTGTGTTTGGCACTGTTTGACATAGCTTCAGTGTTTTTGTAATTCTGAACGTTTTGTGTGTTTAAAAATTTTAAGGTTCACTTTCCTGGAAAATAGACACAATTTGCTACATTTTAGGCACGGAGTTTAGTAAATTTGGATAAATATAACTAGAGAAATTGTAGTCACAAGTCAGATAAAAAAATCTAGGACTATACTGGGTGTAGGTTCTGTTATACAGTAACTGGGAACAATCTAAAGGTCAAAAAATTAGGTGGTTCACCTTTTAGAAACTACACTTAATGCTTGTCAAATTGGTACTGGTTTGGTTGTATTTGGAGTTGTGTAGCTCGAGTTATGAGTATACCAAGTTGGGTCAAATTTCTGAAGTTAAACTGAATATAGGTTCAGTGTTTTGGGTTTTCTGGTCTCAATTGAACTCCGTTTTGAACAATTCTTGTCCCGTTAGAAAGTAGACTCAATTTTATTCTGGTTAGGCTCAAGTCTCGTGTCATTTGGTCAAGTTTTGGTCATTTTAGAATTGATTGAAGTCAGGGGACAGATTCTGTCCAAGTCTGAAAACCATTCTATCTATTTTTGAAAACTGTACTAATTGGCTCATTATTTTGAAAAAAAAGAAGTCATTTTCATAAAATATACATCCTTATCTTTCTATAGTGGGGTCATTTGTTGAATTTCGTTGTCGTTTGATCGGTCAATTAATTTTCCGAAGTTTATGCATACTTGCTGAAAATTTACTGCACTAATACTGTCTATTGAAATGTATGAATGAATATTTGTTTGCTTAATTTCGATACTATTTGCTATGTTAATGAATTGTTGATGGGCTGAAACACTGAATATCGAGTGAGAACCTTTAACGTGTTCCAAAATGATTCCGATGATTATGTATCTTTATTTTATGATACATAAGTAATTAAGGGATGACGATCCCAATTATTTAGCATACTTGGTGGAGGGAAGTCATGAGCCCGGAAGCCAAGGCCCCCGCATTATCCCTCATTGGTATGTTGGATTGGGGTTTCCGTGATCTCGTGAGATTTTGTTTCACGGATTGTGCTAAGCCAAAGAAACTGATAAAAATGATTTATTGATATAACCGAATTGGAGTTTCCCGGACCAAATGGGAGCTCCCGCATTATTCGGGATGGAAAGATAATGAGTCTTAAAAGGAACGAATAAGAGGAATCGTAAGGGGTCTCGGAGTCACTCATTGAGATTAGTAATCTCACTGTTGTTGTTTTGTGATTTACAGGTACCAAGTGAAGAAGCAGTTTGAGTTGATTATCATCTAGTAGAGTCTGATGACTGGACATTATGCTTAGTTGTATTTTGTATAATCCTTGTACTTAATCTATGTTGATCAGAGAACTTAGAGGATTTGTTTATCTGCTACGGATCCTATTTTAGTTATCTCGAGTTTGTATTATTACTGACTTGTATTTTAGCATGTTATGATTCTCGGATCGAGATTTTTATGCTAGTAGTGGGTTGATCCCGTTATTTTGATTAGTTGTGTGTCGGAATCCGTAGTAGTTCTTTATACTCTGCGGGGTGTTACAACATGCTCAATCCATGTAAGCTGTAACAAACAACAACCACTTCACTTGCATTAATTTTCGTTCATTTCAAAAAAGTTAGAGATTGTAATATAATAAACAATGTGGCATATATCATATCATATAACTAATGTGTAACCTTTGAATGCATTTCTTGGATCAAACAGTCGAAAGGCCTTCTCCGGCTTCTTGAGAATGAAGCACCATGTTGCATATTGTCGATGGATGCATCAACTATCTCCCATATCCCGTTTGGAAGTTGCTTAAAGTATCTAACAAAATAGTTCTCACGAGTAGCAACTAATGGTGATGGAATGTGAAACTCACTTGACATCTGAAATGCATATTTATTAATAAATTTTCATTTTACAATATACAAATTAAGTAAAAGGAAAATAAATATGGAGAAAAAAATTTAGCATACATAGAACTTTCGAGGAACCATAATAATTTCAAGCCACGCTTGTTGAAAGGGTTTCTAGTGTGAATGCTTCTGAAACAATACAAAAATAAATTACATGAAGTAAAGAAATCTTTTACATGAAAGTATTACTATTTGAACCTATATCCAAGAATAAACAAATAATGAGTATTTTTACAACCCATTATCGAACTTTGAACATTCAAAGTCGCTCGTGAATTCATGCAAGACTAGACCATAACTAAGTGTGCATATATCATTATTGATATTATTAATACGACTTATTATGATATACAATAAACATCTATCTCTCTTTCAATCTCTCTCTCTCACTATATATATTAATAAATATCACATTTCTCATATTTAAATATTGTGATTTGAGGTATTATATTCTTTTCCACATAAAATACGTGTTTGTTTTTCTCAGTGTAGTATCTTTTATTATTTTAACATAAAAATTAAATAAAATTATTAATAATAATTTTTTATATAACTAATAATAAATATATTCTTTATTAATTATTTCTTAATTAAAGTTTTACTTTTTAAAATCAGCAGTCAAATTTTAGACAATTAAAAGACCCATCAAATAATATAGTCAATGAACATAAAGATATATTATACTAAAAGTATTGACATTAAAATATATAAAGACTAAATGTGAGTAAAAATTTTTATAGAGATTAAAAACAAAACTTTAAATTTTTTAAGGAATAAAAACATATTATCCTTAGAATAAAATATATTTTTTTATTATTTATGTTGTAACATCCCTAGTTTTGTTAATTTCGGTTTTCGAAATTAACTAGTGATTTATTACTCGAGTAAGTAATAAGTCAAGTCTCGGAGATGAGGTTGTCACGAAAGCAATCTATATAATTGCTAAATCGTATAATTAGAATGCATAATTGTTTGAATTATTGTGTGTATTGTGTGAACGTTTGGGTAGGAAATAGAGTTAAGTAAAAAAAAAAATAAGAGAGCAAGGGTAAAATAGTCTTTTCGCATCATATTGAAGATTCATTTTGCGATGAAATAATAGATTGAATCTTAGACATAGTATAATTATGGGAGTGGTAATTGATTTGCTAAGTTATATGATTGCATGAATAATTGTTTGATTATAGTTGAATAGGGGTTTAGAGGGAATGAGAGCACAAAAGGGTGTTTTAGTCTTTTCCTTTTCTAAATGGCCCTTAGCTGAAAACATAAAAACAAACATCACTAAAACCCATGTCTCATTTCAGAATTTGAGAGAAACAAAAGAAAGTAGAAATGGAGAGTGGAGAGAGAAGAGAGGAAGAAGAAAGGGAAGAAATCCTCATCAAATCCCCATGCATGTGAGAGATTGTGCCACCATTCTCTCCCATTTTCATTCCTCTTTCCGTTGATACCCAATTCACTCATAGAATCAGGTTTCATCATCTCCTTCATCTACTCATCATTTCAAGTTTTAGAGAGAAAGAAGAACCTCTAGGTGCTACTTTTGTTTCTATGTTCATTTTGGAGTTTGGAGAAAGGTTCTAAGGTCCCCAACCAGCCACATTTCGAAATTATTAGAGAGTGTGGGTAGCTTGGTTCTGTTTTGGGTATTTGGGTTAGCTTTGGAGCTCTAATTCGTGGAGACATGAAGGATTGAACAAAAGAATATGTTGCTGGAAAAATCTGCATCAAACCCATTTTAGTAGTCTCTGGTAATTCTTTCATATATCTCGACACAGACATCAATTGAAGTTCATTTTTGTTTCTTCAGAAAATAGAGACAAAACCCTTCAATTTTGGCACAAGAACCACTTGATTTGACTGAGTATTGAGGGAGAAAAATTAGTTACAAGTTTCACTTTTATAACAGTAACGATTTTGAATCAGCCACATTGTTTTAGCGATAACTCCCTGAATACTCATCATATCGGTGTGGGACTTGAACCATTCAAAAATAGACAAAATTATCTTCACATTAGGCACAGTTTTGGATAGTTTTGGTTAAGAATTGAATTAGTTAAGCCTATTGCAAAACAGTGTACAGATGCTGCCCAAAATTGAATTTAAAGTTAGTGCCGTGTTCTAGGAGTTGGGATTGATTTTGAGCAAATTTCTGGAGCTACCTTGTGAATTGAAGGTCATTAGGAGGAACTTCAGTAGCTAAGGGATATTGAAATTCGAAATTGAAGTGGGTTCGAGTTCGTGGAAGCTTGGGACTTCGTACCGGGATTGTTCGAGCGGTTTCGTGTTTTGAGCATTTCGCGAAGTCTCGGTGCATTTCGTGATTTCATCACGATAGGTGAGTTTTACTCACGTTTAGGGATTTTATATTTTGACTATGATTGTTTTGGTATGCTGAATGACTTGGTGTTTTGATTTCGAAATGAGTGTAATTGAGTCAAAACCGTATTTCGTGAGATAACGTATTTTTGAGGTTTTAGAAACAATGTCTAATTAAATCGATTTTGGTTGATATTGTTGATTGTTGGTTGATGTGTTGGACTTGAAATTATGTGTTTTTCATGTGTCAACTGTTTGATTGTGGTTCTAGTATGAATTGGTTTGAGTTGAAGGTGAGATTGGGTACAAATTTGATGTGGAATGTTGTCAAAAATCATGTTCTTGCTGTACAGGGGCGCGCACGCGCAACTCACGCGCAAACTACGCGCAAAACAACAAATAGCCACTGTCTCTCCGCGCCTACTTTGCGCTTACGCGTGACTTACGCGCAACCACCACTGTTTCTTCACGCGTACCTTGCGCTTACGCGCAACTCACGCGCACCCTGCTATCTCAGTTTTACCTAAAACAGTTTTGATCATAACTTTTGATCCGGGAACCCGATTAACGTGTTCTCAGATGCGTTACGAAGCTTAAAAAAGGACCTATTCATATAAATGGATTGATTTGTGTTTTAGCATAATCAACTTTCTTTTTAAGAAAGGTTTTAAAGGTTTTCTTACATTTTAAGTACGATTGTCATAGTACACGTGTGAGGACATGTTTTACTGAAAAGAAAATGAACTATAAGTTCAACTTGACATTGGATGATTGAATATGGGATGATTATACGATCATCATAAGATTGTTTATGTTTCAAGATTGACGGCCCAATGCGGGTATTAAATAAGATTGACGGCCCAATGCGGGTATTAAATAAGATTGACGGCCCAATGCGGGTGTGATATATAAATTATATCAAATTCTGGTGACGACCCAAGATGTTAGTACACTAGGGAGAGGGAAGTCATGAGCCCTCAAACTAGACCCAAAGATGTAGTCACTGAGGTGCATAGGTGATCTGGGTTCATCGCAAACCGAAGAAAAGAAAAAGGGTTTAAGATGTTGTACTAAATAGATTAAAAAAGAGGATAGTTCATAGCCAACAAGAATTGGGTTGTGAACTATAGTTTAATAAACAATAGGCGTACTTAGGTTGAGAGGAAACTCCCAATGCTATTGACCAATTCGGAAAGGAATTGGGTGCGTCATAATTAATTATATTTAAAGGAAAGGATTTATAAATGAATCGAGAGTGTGGTTAGGGGTTACGGTAAAACTCACTGAGATATGTTATCTCACCCTTTCATTGTTGATGTTTTTACAGAGAAACAGGGAAGGAAGAAGACTATAAGGCACGAGTTGATGACGTGCACGAGTAGAGGATTTAATGACTTAGTCATTTCAAGTCCTAGTTTATGTAATTCCCTTGTCGTCTTTGTACCGATTAGTGACTTGAACTGTATTAAGTTATTCATCGTTTCCGCTTTCCTTGTGAGGATATTGAACACTAGGAATCAATGTTTGAGGTTATGAACTGTATTCGGTTTATTGATGTACTGGCAGGTGATAAATGGGAGATATTCTATAATATCGAACAATTTTAGTTATGTTCAATATCTAAACAGGAATATTAATCTCTGATGTATGCTAAAGTTGTGCATTTTAATATTTCTACTTGTTAGAGATATTAGGGTGTTACATTTTGGTATCAGAGCAGTTCGACCTTGTCGGACTTAGAGACCTTTGGGTCAATAGGTTAGATCGAGTCAGCTAGGGACTTAGACAATTAAAATGTCAGAACCTTTCAGTATATTATGTGACGTATTGAGTCAGGATCCACTCAATGTTTCATGTAAATTACTGAGAATGATGACGATTAGTTGCCTCAGTCTCGAAAATGTCCAGAACCTAAACCTTGGAATCCTGGCCTTCTCGTTTCATCAGAGCATGCAGCAGAAGTGAAGGGCTACAGATGGGCATCCGGATTTGTTCGAAGAAACTGTGGACGACTACTCCGTTCTTGAATCCAAGGTAACTATTGTGCTACATCCAAGTCGTTGATCTAAGATCAGTTAAGATTAGTAGATATATCTGAGATCTATGACCTTTGAAATCAATCTACTCGGGACTGATATATGGTTTAGCAATTAATCCTTCTTAGTGACTCAAGCTAGAACCTTGACTTATGTCACAATTAGAGAATCCTTTCGGATAAGTTCCAAGTCTAAATCAATGTTCTGTTCTTCCAGAATCACATCTCGAACTGTATAAAGCCACTCTAGCAAAACGATAGAGCAACATCTGTATTAGTGAACTGAGTTACCAAATGTTGATAGGATTAGCTCCCGATCCGAACCCTTGAACCAAATCCCTTTCAAAATGGAACTAGAAAAGGGAGCCGATAGAATGACTTTATGGCAACCCTCTGGTTAAGTGCACGCCACTCTCAGCCTGTGAGAAATTTTCGTCAGTCTTCCGACTCATTTTATTCATAACTTCTACTCTGGAACTCTGATTTCTATGTTCTGAGAGGCGTTGGAAAGCTAACCAAAATTTCTATACATATGAGTTGGTCGTAAACTAGGTTTCCAATTTTATTCTGAAGTGTACCTCTGTCTTACCCTACACAGTTATACCTCAACATATTTGTAGACTTTGAATTCTGCATTTGCACAGGAAATTGGAAAAGGATTTCCAATCATTCTGTTTAGACTCCTAGACACCGATTCATGATAACCTTCATTGTATGTTTTTCCAAGAAACCCATTTTTCGGAAATTGTCATTAGTAATTATAGCCTTTCAACTATTGGAAACGTTTTCCGAAGTCTTAGACTATAAACTCCCAACTTGCATGTCGAAAGAGAGAGAAGCTCAAAGTTACCTAAGCTGGACCACCTCATGCAATTGATTACAATTTCCCAACATGAGAATACATTTATTGTAGCAGTCCATCGATGGATTAGAGGAAAATTTACAATCACTCACAGATTATGAAGAGGAACTGATTTTTGTGGGTTCAAATACGATCCTCTCGTTTTTGCTATTTGCAAGCAACTACATAAGGACTTCGTCTACGAAGTCATCACGACCGCATCATGGTCAAAACAAATGACAAAAAGATGTTCCTCCTCATCGAGAATTACCTTATACACATCCCATACTGTGCGAAGGCATTTCTCTCTTCTCATACCTCGATTCAACGATCCGAATGGTGAAAGTGAATATATATGTCTCACGAACGTGTTGTCAAAAACCGAAGACGATCCAACGGGTAATGAATCCTGAATCACACTTTTACGGTGACGGGTTTGAGAAAAATGGGAATTGTATTCTCTATCTTATTTTTGTCCCACATCGCTTGGGAGAAAAAAGAACTATCTAACAATTTTCTATAAAAGAGGTTGAGAGGTAAAGGCTATCGAGGGGTCATTGGCGGGTTAAGTGATCTTTTGGGCTAGCTTTTGCGGTCCATTACATTAAAAGCCTGTCTTTGATTATTTTGTACGTTTTTGAGTCAGTTTTCCGGTTCTCAAAGCGGTTTTTGCACAAGGTAGTTTTGGGGTCAAATTAGACCAGATAAGAAGTCTGGTTCGCAGTTGACCTAGTCAGATTGTTCGGTCCGGTTCGGCATTCATCGTGTTTATCAACTTAAGGTTAGTTTTGTATCTTATTTATTTCTTTATTTTTTGTTGTACATATTTATTATTTATTATATATTTATTGCTTATTTATTTATTTATGCATATATTATTTATTTATTTATTTATTTATGTGTATAGTTATTTATTTATTTATTTATTTATTTATTTATTTTTACTTTACTCTTTACTAATTGTTAGTTTTGTCATTAATTTTAAATACACAAATTATTTTCTTTCTTCAAAAACCAAAATAGGGGATTAAGTCGACCGTACGGTCGGGATAGTCATTGTTTTAGGATGAATAGTGGTACGGCTTAAAAGTCATAAAACTCCTATAAAAATAAATAAACCTTTTTAAAACTCCCCTAAAAAAAACCCTTTTTATAAAAAAAAAACCTAAATAGGGGACTAAGTCGATTGAACGGCCGGGTTTAGACATCGTTTTAGGATGAATGATCCGTACGGCTCAGGAGTCCTAAAATTCCTATTCAAATAAATTCAAACAACCCAATGCACAAACCAATTTCCACAACAAATGTAACACCATAATATCTCTAACTAGTAGAAATATTAAAATGTACATTTTAGCATACTTCAGAGAAATAATTCCTGCTTAGATATTTGCACACCACTAAAATTTTGATAAATATAAAATACCGAATATTCATAACACTGGCTTATAGAAAACCATAACTGTTTCCAAGACCTCAATATACAACAACCTTGTGTTCACTATCTTGACAAGAATAGCGGAAACGATAAATAACTTAAGACAGCTCAAGTCTTCTATCGTGTACAAAGACAAAAGAAATACATCTTCAGTCTTCACCTTGAGCAAGATCCCTACTAGTGCCTTGTCACTATCTTCTTTCCCTGTTTCTCTGTAAAACAACAACACATGATAGGGTGAGATAACATATCTTAGTGAGTTCTACCGTGACCCCTAACCACTCTCGGTTCAATTATAATCTATAGTTCATAGCCCAATTCTTGATGACTATGTACTATCCTCTTAATTAACTTAGTACATCATCTTAAACCCTTTTTCTTTTCTTCGGTTTGTCATGAACCTAAATCACCATATGCATCTCAGTGACTACATCTTTGGGTCTAGTTCGAGGGCTCATGACTTCCCTTTCCCTAGTGTACTATCAACTTGGGTAGTCACCCATATAAGTCTTTAGCGAACTATCAATCTTTTATAATTAATATCAATCAATTCTAATGAACTACGAATCCATTCTTTAACATATTAATGATCTATGACCAGGTTTAGATTAATACAACGTTAACCATCTCGCGTCATTGATACAATATCAAAAAGGATAATATTATTGATCTATGACCGGGTTTAGATTAATACAACGTTAACCATCTCGCGTCATTGATACAATATCAAAAAATAGAACTTAAAGTTCGTTTTGCTTTTGAACAAAATATATTCTCACACGTGGCTACACTCGGTTTTCAAATCATTTGTGGTTTGAAACAATTTGATTTAAATCAAGTGATTCATAAGTGTTTTGAAATAAATTACGGTTATTCTTTCATTGTATAAGTTGAGGGAAGGTTTAGGAATGAAAAACAATCGGTTTGAGGTCGAAACGGTTGAATAAAAGTGAACCAAACAGATCCTAACACGGCCACCAGTGGCAAGCAACACGGGCCGTAGTGGCTGTTTCCAGTTTTTGGTGCTGCAAACTAAAACTCACACGGGCACCCGTGGTGGCTGGCACGGTCCGTGGTGATCCAATAGTGGCTCAGTGTTGCTGAAATTTGTTTCGTTTCTCATTCCGATTCGATTCCGTTCCTTTACCAACTCGCACCAAACTCAAAGCAGACATTTTAAACAATAAAACCAGTCCAAACATCGATCAATAATCCAATCATACCAATCACTTCACATACAATTGGATAAATAACCGTAAAAACATAATTTTCCGAAAAACGGTTTTTGACTCGTAAAATTTCCGAAACTCAACGAAACGAATTCAAAAACACCATCAAATATTCAAAATCAAAATCCCTAAACGTGAGTAAAACTCACCCGAAATGACGAGATCGTAACCACTCGAGAATTCGCACAACGTACAAACGAGTAACACACGAACGATCCCCGTACGACCTTCTACGCTCTCAAGGACTCCCAAGAGCACTCCAATTCCGATTCCTTGCACCTTCAATCTTCACCCAAATGCTTCCAAATTATAATGTAGCTTCTGAGATAATCCAATCTAGCTCTAATATTGACATGTAAAGCCCATCAACTCCCAAACTCCATTTTTGTCAATTTAAGCTTTGAAGCTTAAAAAAAAAGATAGTAGAGGAGGATGTGGTTGACAATGGTGGTATCAATGGATAGGAAATGAAATGCTGAGTGTAATGGTGTGTAGAAATGACACATGCATGGAGATTGGTGTGATGATTTTGCTCTTCTTCTTCCTCCCCCTTTTTCTCACGTTTCTCTCTTTCTCTCTCTCTCTCTACTATTCTCTCTTTGCTCACTTTCTTAATTTCAGCATAAGTGAAGAATGAAATGAGGTTGGGCTGTTATGGTGTTTTTAAGCTGAGGGTTTCATTATGTGTAGAAAAAAAATGACAATAATGCCCTCTACCTCTATTACTTACTTAAATCAGAATTTAACCAAACAATCAATCAATAATGCACATTCTCCTATCATTAGCCATTAAATTAGCTAAATTACTTGGGTTGACTAACCGCTTTAGCTACGACCTCTTGCTAATTTTGATCAAATGAAATCTAGCGAAACGACCGTTTTACCTTTGCTCTTAATTCTCTGTATAAAACCCAAATTCTACCCAAACAATCACATAACAATTCAATCAATAATGCATTTAAATCATCTTTTTAAGCAATTAAATATTGATTTCGCACCTCTAACGTGTCCATGATTCGATTTATCATTTATTCGAATAATAAGTCTCTAGTTAATTTCGTAAACCGAAATTAACGAAACTAGGGATGTTACAACAAAGACCGTACCCTTACTTTCATAAAAAACAAATAGGGGGTTAAATCGACCGAACGGTCGGGTTAGCCATCATTTTAGGACGAATGAACCGTACGGCTCAAGAGTCAAAAATCCTTATTCCAATAAAATCAACCTCCTCATACACAAACTTTTTTTTCCTCAAAAAATAAGAATATTAATTTCAAAAAAATTGGGGATTAAGTCGACTGTGCGGTCTTGTTAGTCATCGTTTTAGGAAGAATGACTCGTACGGCTCAATAATCCCAAAATCCCTATATTAAAAAGCACCAACACACAAACATTTTCTACCCAAGAAATATGTAGTTTTGAATTCTCCATCGTACCTTGAGACACGTAGGATTAGGGGCCCACTACTGACAGGCACAAACTAAAATTTTTATTAAGTCTTTTTTCTTTTTAAAGGGTAAAATAATCGTCAAATACAACTAATCAGAAGGTAACCTTCCTTAGGAATGATGTCGTGGGGTGCTAACACCTTCCCCCATGCATTACCGATTCCCAAACCCAACTCTGGTCTCAAGGACCCTTATCCATTTCAAAGGGATTTATCAACGTTAGCCCTTTAAAACTAAACTTTGGTGACGACTTCAATTAGAACCTTCGAGGAATCATTTCCCGTATCTTTCGATTACTACAACTAGCAACACAACATCCCATTTATCTAAAATGGTGATAATCTCGAGGAATCATGCACACATATGATTGTATATATATATATATATATATATATATATATATGTATGATTCAATATTATGATTATGCTAGGGAATATCACATCAAATGTCATTTTAATCTAATTAATTAAACAATTGTTAGATTTATATTGTTAAACTTGAAGAATTTTTTTTTCTTTTTTAACTTTCTATGTCATTTTGTTTCATGTAGATCCATATAAATCTATGAGTGAGGCAACAAAACCCAGTACCTGGATCATTCGGGTTATGATTAAAAGAAATATCCTAACGACTGTGATTTCCTTGATTAAATAACCAAGTGACTGTGATTACCAGTGATCTCCATAATGGAACCCTTGAGTAAGTATGTTTTCTTGATAACTTCTTTTTCTTAGTTTTTTCCTTTAATTACATCAGAAAAACTTATAATCAAGATAAACTCTTTGATCCAGGCCCTTCGGGAAGAATAGCAAAGCCTGAGGCTAGGAGTGCAATATAATCTGAATCTCCTCCACTTAGCACCATATAACTTACATCATCGCGAAGTAGAGACATATAGTTGCCAAGATCAGGTCCATTTGCTAGGTCTGCAATTTCTTGAACATGTTCCCCGTTGGAGAGAATATCCCACTGTTAATTCAATTCAACATGTAAGGCATAATCATTTGAATACAAACTCTGTTTTGTTATCTATTGAATCATGATTGATTATCTGAGTTTATTTGATTGACTTTAATTCACTTGATTGGGTGCTTTGTGATCTTATATGTGAATAAATGGTGTATTTAATGGTTTATTAAATCAAGTTGGCATGGGGTAGTGTATGAATAGATATGGGGTGAGAATAGTTATAAGGAGTAAAATTGGAATTTCAACATAATTTACTTTACCCTCAAATGAACCACTTAATATTTTCACTCACTCTCCTATTTTTCTCACTAATAACACACACACACCACACAAAAAAGTTTTGAAAGAAAGAAAAGAAAAAGAGAGAATAGAGGGAGGGAGAGAGAGTCGTGAGTAAGGGAAAGAAGAACTTCATTTCCAAACCCTCACCAAGCTTCAACTGAAACTTATCACCATTTATCTTTTCCATTTAGAGATTTCAAGATTTGAATTTTAACATTCCAGCCACTTCTTCCTCTTTCTTCACAATCCATTCCAAAATGCATGCAATAGGAGGCTCTTAGGTGGCAGTTTGCTGAATTGCATGTTCAATTTGAAGTTTGAAGTGGGCTTGTGGGTAGTCACATTGTTTCATAGAAGCACTACATTTTTGATTGGAAGCTCAAGCTAGTGGTTGGAGAGCTTGGATTTTGATTTGAGTACTTGGGAGCTTAGAGGGTGTTTCATTCTTCATTTTCTCACTTTCGTTTGCATCAATTTCGTCTGGGAGGTGGATTCTTCGCATAATTTGTGTTTGAATATTGTTGTTATGAAATTTTGATCTGAAACTTAGAGTTGTACTTGATATTGAGTTGCTGAAATTTGGTAGAATAAGTGGTATTCTTGGATTTGAGTGACTTGCATGTTGATTGATCTTAATATGGCTTCATTGAGTGATTAAATGCTTGAAATTGGTTGTTTTGAATGGTCAATGTTTCCGTTAGTAAGTGTTGTTGAGTGAGTAATTAAGCGTGATAGGCATTGGAATCGAAAGAGTAGCCAAAATTTAAAAAAACAGAGTTTTAGAGCAACAAGTGCAGGATTTTGGCTATCTGCAGAAAACATGGCCATGTTTTTTTTACACGGTTGGCCGTTTTTTATTATGTTTTTGCGCAATATTTTCAAAATGCAGAAATACGGCTATGTTTTAAAACACGGGTACCAGTTGTTTAAAACACTAACATTGTTTTAAAACACTGGCAGTTGTGTTTTCTGTTGTTTCATGGGTTACTTCTTTTGACTTCAATCCTTCCCCAATTCTTTCCTTAACATTTACTAATGATAATTGAACATAAATACTATAATTTGGCCTATGATTGAGATGATTGTTGGAAACCCATTGATTTATAAATGTTATAAACTGTATTGTTTGCCAACAAGAGAGAATACATAATCTAATGTTAAATGATGGACTCGGTGTTCCATTAAGGTTTTGGGTAACCATTTAATTAAGGAATAAGTATAAATGGGGTGGACCTCTATGCTAGGATACTAGTGGAGGGAAGTCATGCGCCCAGAACCTAGGCCTCAAGTTAATGTTTGCCCGCTAATTAGATATTAGCGGATTGGGGTTCACCGGGGAACCGTGAAATGATTGTCGGTGTTGTGCTTATGTCATGTTACACGTATCTATCCAAATTCGGGCTACGATTAAAACGATGCCTAGTGAACCGTGAGACGAGTAGTGATGGATCTCGAAAGAGCTCACTGAGATGTTTATCTCACCATTTATGTTTTGTGGTTTTCATTATAGAGAAACAGGAAAAATTGAATGCAAAGAAACATGAGTAGTAGGTGCACCGTATGGAGACTTTGGAAGATCATGGAGATCTATTTTAGTTTCTTACTCAATTTCCCTTGTTTGTTTGTATTTTGATATTATGGCTTAAACGTTGTTGAAAGTTATGTATTGCTTTCTTTATTTCTATTTTGGATGTTGAACAATAGGCTTGGGAGGAGCTAAAACTTGGTTTAATGTTGATTATGTAGTTCATTTGGAGAACTTATGATATATGAGTGGTTATGCGGATGAGTCCTTCATCTAAATTTTAGTTAGTATAATGTCCGAAAATAGAGATTTTACTCTAATGTCTGCTTTTAAGTGCGTCCCGATATTTCTTCTACAGTTGAAATATTAGGGTGTTACATTTAGGTATCATAGCAGTTCGACCTTGTTGGGCTTTGTGACCTTATGGTCACGAGATTAGCTAGATCGAGTCATCCAGGGACTTAAACCATTGACCTTATGATGACGATTGGTTGCACAGCTCCGAAAATGTCAAAAACCCTACACCCTACAATTCTGACCTTCTAGTTTCATCAGAGCACGCAGCGGAAGTCAAGGACTACGGACAGCATTCAAGAGCAAAAAGATAGGCATTCGGGTTGATTCAGGAAGCTGTGGGCGACTGTTCAGTCTCTGGATCCAATGCGACCGTTTGGTTGCTGCGTAAATTGTTAGAGGTCATTTAGAGAGTTATAAAGCAAGAAAAACCTTCTGGTAGAAGGAGCATTAGTATCCTAAGATTTTTTTAGGGCTAGTTGTCTAAGATTTTGTTTGCTTGAAAATATTTCGTTAGTGAAGTGTCGGTCTCCTAGATTTGTTTCTTGAACAGTGAGCCTCTCTTAATAGAATAGGTGAGTCTCTAAGGATTTCTGATTTCGCGTCATGCTTACCTACGGGAATGCGTAAGACCTTCCCGGATAGCCATAGTTATAGATCATGTTGCTCTTCCTTCGAAATACCTTTCCAAGGCTATGATTTTATTCAAGTAATACGTTTCCAATTTAGCTAATCTCAATATCTGAGATTAGCAAGATGTTTCCATTTAATTGTTATCTATTGAATCATGATTGATGATCTAAGTGAGTTTATTTGATTGACTACTTGATTGAGTGCTTTGTGATCTATTATGTGAATAAATGGTGTATTTAATGGTTTATTATCAAGTTGGCTTGGGGTAGTGTATGAATAGATATGGGGTGAGAAAAGTTATAAGGGGTAAAATTGGAGTTTCAACACAATTTACTTTACCCTCATCTGAACCACTTAGTATTTTCAGTCACTCTCACATTTTTCTCACTAATAACACACACACCACACGAAAACAGTTTTGAAAGAAAGAAAAGAAAAAGAGAGAATTGATGGAGAGAGAGAGCCGTGAGTAAGGGAAAGAAGAACTTCATTTCCAAACCCTCTCCAAGCTACAACTGAAACTTATCACCATTTATCTTCTCCATTTAGAGATTTCAAGGTTTGAATTTTAATATTCCAACCACTTCTTCCTCTTTCTTCACAATCCATTCTAAAATGCATGCACTAGGAGGTTCTTAGGTGGGAGTTTGCTGAATTGCATGTTTAATTTGAAGTTTTATGTGGGCTTTTGGGTAGTCACATTGTTTCATAGAAGCACTACATTGTTGATTGGAAGCTCAAGCTAGTGGTTGGAGAGCTTGGATTTCGATTTGGGTACTTGGGAGCTTCGAGGGTGTTCATTCTTCATTTTGTCACTTTAGTTTGCATGAATTTCGTCCGGGAGGTGGATACTTCGCATAATTTGTGTTTGAATATTGTTGTTATGAAATTTTGATCTGAAACATAGAGTTGTACTTGATATTGAGTTGCTGAAATTTGGTAGAATAAGTGGTATTCTTGGATTTGAGTGACTTGCTTGTTGATTGATCTTATTATAGCTTCATTGAGTGATTAAATGCTTGAAATTGGTTGTTTTGAATGGTCAATGTTGTTGTTAGTAAGTGTTGTTGAGTGAGTAATTAAGCGTGTGTTGTCATCAAACTCTTAGGTCCTAGCCGTGGTGTCGGCCAGAGGTTTGGACAGTCTTTGATTTCTTTTTCTTTAAGCAATTGTGCCGAGGAGGGAACTCTGCTCCTCGACTATGGGTTTCCTGATTCCCCTTTTCCTTTTTCGATCCTCGGCCTACGACCTATTTATTTTTGAATGTTAACAGCGTGATATGCATTGGAATCGAAAGAGTTTTATAGCAACAAGTGCAGGATTTTAGCTATCTGCAGAAAACATGGCCATTTTTATTCACACGGCTGGCCGTGTTTTATTCTGCTTTTGCGCAAAATTTTCAAAATGCAGAAACATAGGCACCAGTGTTTTAAAACACTGGCAGCTGTGTTTTCGGCTGTTTCGTGGGTTACTCCTTTTGACTTCAATCCTTCCCCAATTCTTTCCTTAACCTTAACTAATGATAATTGAACACAAATACTGTAATTTAGCCTATGATTGAGATGATTGCTGGAAACCCATTGATTTATAAATGTTATAAACTGTATTGTTTACCGACAAGAGAGAATACATAATCTAATGTTAAATGATGGACTTGGTGTTCCATTAAGGTTTTGGGTAACCATTTAATTAAGGAATAATTATAAATGGGGTGACGACCTCTAAGTTAGCATACTAGTGGAGGGAAGGCATGAGCCCAGAACCTAGGCCTCAGGTTAATAATTGACAGCTAATTAGATATTAGCGGATTGGGGTTCACCGAGGAACCGTGAAGTGATTTTCGGTGTTGTGCCTATGTCTTGTTACACGTATCCATCCAAACTCGGGCTACCATTAAAACGATGCCTAATGAACTGCGAGTTGAGTAGTGAGGGGTCTCGAAAGAGCTAACTGAGATGTTTATCTCACCCTTTATGTTTTGTTGTTTTATTTTTAGAGAAACAGGGAAAAATGAAAGGAAAGAAACATGAGTAGCAGGTTCACCATATGAAGACTTTGGAAGATCATGGAGATCTATTTTAGTTCCTTACTGAATTTCCCTTGTTTGTATTTCGATATTATGACTTAAATGTTGTTGAAAGTTTTGTATCCCTTCCTTTATTTCTATTTTGGATGTTGAACAATAGGCTTGGGAGGAGCTAAAACTTGGTTTAATGTTGATTATGTAGTTCATTTTGAGAACTTATGATATATGAGTGGTTATGCGGATGAGTCCTTCATCTAAATTTTAGTTTGTACAATGTCCATAAATAGAGATTTTACTCTGATGTATGCTTTTATGTGTGTCCCGATATTTCTTCTACGGTTAAAATATTAGGGTGTTACATTTTGGTATCAGAGTAGTTCGACCTTGTCGGGCTTAATGACGTTATGGTCAATAGATTAGGTACATCGAGTCATCCAGGGACTTAATCCATTGACTGTCAGACCCTTTCAGCATTCTGTCCGAGACATTGAGCCCGGATCCACTCAATATTTCACGCAATGTACTGAGCCCAAAAATGTACAAAACCTTATACCTAGAATTCCGACCTTCTCGTTTCATCAGAGCATGCAGCAGAAGTCGAGGACTACAGACAACATTCTAGAACAAAAAGATGGGCATTCTTATTGATTCGAGGAAGCTGTGGGCGACTGTTCAGTCTCTGGATCCGATGCGACCGTTTGGTTGCTGCGCAAATAGTTAGAGGTCATCTAGAGAGTTATAAAGCAAGAAAAACCTTCCGGTAGAAGTAGTATTAGTATCCTACGATTTGTTTAGGGCTAGTTGTCTAAGATGTTGTTTGGTTGAAAATATTTCGTTAGTGAAGTGTTGGTCTCCTAGATATGTTTCTTGATCAGTGAGCCTCTCTTAATAGAATAGGTGAGTCTCTAAGGATTTCTGATTTCGGGTCATGCTTACCTACAAGAATGTGTAAGATCTTCTCAGATGGCCATAGTTATAGATCATGTTCGTCTTCCTCAGAAATACCTTTCCAATGCTATGATTCTATTCTAGTAAGATATATTTGACAAGTAGTACCACCCAATACCTAATAGCTTAGTTTCTATTGTCAAAACCTCTAAATTAGTTTTCTTTCCAAAGAGATTGGCATTTTATGTCAATACAGGTAGTAACTCTTGTGAACTCATAGTTTAAGTATCCTTAGTAGTTTAAATATTGTTGGATGGGGTATTCATTTTCTTTGTCGTGAAAGACATACCCTAGTAAGTGAACTCTTTATAGGATAAAGTTCTCGTGACGAGTGATGCTGGGGATCAAACCATGTCCGACATTGTCGTTGTCTCTTTTCGTGTCACAAGTTAATTGTTCCTTAATTCCTTCAGATCAGAATCTGAGTGTATCATGTGAATAATGGTTGTGATTGTCTCCTCTCCCCAATTATTTTTTTTGATCCAACTAGAGTTTCTAAACAGATTGTCCAAGGGAAAATTCAGTTTTCGTTCTTCATATTAAAACCGAGATTCCATAGCCTTCGTGATAAAAAAACCTCATAACTGATTCGAGTTGGTTCATGTTCTAGTAAGTCTAAACACCCTTAGGAAGCCTCTATGTCTTCAAAGTAAGAACCTTATTGTCTAGAGTTTTCTCATACCCTCAGTTATTGAGTATTGATGCTTTTAGCAACAAATGAGTGGTTGTTGTGTTCCTAAGAACCCGGTGTGCATTGCATGATAGTTATTGATGTTTTGTTTGTATTCGAAGTGGTACTCCTTCTTAAGTAAAACCTACCAAAGTTTGAAGTATAGTCTATGTGTTTCTTTTGAACGAATATTCGTTGTTTAAGTGACTGCCTAACTATTCCACAAATTAGGCCTTATTATGCTTGCCTTAACGTAACCATGTTTGATTGGTATCTTGCTATGAGATATCCGTTGTGATTTCCTATTACGATATTAAGGTTGGTCCTGGATTTGTATCTTATGTTCCGGACATATGAGTTCTTTAACCAATGTGGTAGTTTAGTGCCATGAACCTTTAGGGAAGTAATAATAGGGATTACATGCATTAAGAAATGATTCCCTTCTTAAAGTATTTTTTGTTCCCTTTAATGACATTGTTGATGATAGAAAGCATCTTGCCTATGTATTTGATGTGCTATGTTGGTCAAAACCTAATTGGTTGCTAAATTTGAATTGTGTGCAATTGGTCTACATATGACTTGAATATGTGTTAAAATTTGATGAAATTTTCATGATAATGTGATTATATGTGGATTAGGATAGGTTAGGGACATTTAGATTGAAGTTAGAAACATAAAAACTGCATTTCCAACTAGTATCAAGAAGACACGGGCCGTGTCCAAAAGACATGGGCGGCCGTGTCCAAATGACATGGGCACCCGTGTAACTCACTTGTTGTGGAAATTTCTCGATAGCTTTTCAACTTATTATGTTCATAACTTTCAATTCAGAACTCCAATTTTTGTGTTCTTAGATGCGTCGGAAAGCTAAAAAAAAAGTTCTACAACTATGAGCCAATTAATGATTCTATTTTTAACTTAGTCTAAGAATGATTCTCAATCTATTCTAACCATTATACTTGATACATAGCAAAACATCATTGTGATACATGAATCTTTATTGTGATACCAATGGCCCCAAATTCGATCTAAAGCTTCGACACTTTTGTTTTGCTACTCCAATTGACAATGTAGCCATAGAAAAACTCCAATGAACCTGAATTTCCCACATGCAAGAAGAGTACTAGCTTCTAGAGCCTCTTCCAATGACATGCAACTAGAATCCCAAAACACCAATCTTCACCAACTTGAGTGATTTTGGAAAATGGGGAAGGAAAGGAAATGGATTTGAAGATAAGAGATGAAGATTCTGGTTTTGAGAGTGAAAATTCCTCCCTCTTTCTTCTCTTATTTCTCGTGTTCTCTCCCTCTCAATTGCCACTCTTTCTTTCTTTTCTCAAAAACTGATTTTTTATCAAAGTGTGTGTGTTATGTCTCTTGTGAAAGTGAGGAAATGTGAGAGAGGGACCTAAGTTGGAAGTTGCTTAAAGTATCTAACAAAATAGTTCTCACGAGTAGCAACTAATGGTGAAGGAATCTGAAACTCACTTGACATCTAACATGCATATTTATAAATAAATTTACAATATACAAATTAAGTAAAAGGAAAATAAATATGGAGAAAAAAAATTAGTATACATACAACTTGCGAGGAACCATTATAATTTCATGCCACGCCTGTTGAAAGGGTTTCTAGTGTGAATGCTTTAGAAACAATACAAAAATAAAATACATGAGGTAAAGAAATCTTCTACATGAAAGTATTACTATTTGAACCTATATCCAAGAATAAACAATTAATGAGTATTTTTACAAGCCATTATTGAACTTTGAACATTCAAAGTCCCTCGTGAATTCATGCAAGACTAGACCATAACTAAGTATGCATATATCATTATTGATATTATTAATACGACTTCTATTATTATGATATACAATAAACATCTATCTCTCTTTCAATCTCTCTCTCCCTCTCTCTCTCACTATATATATTAATAAATATTACATTTCTCATCTTTAAATATTGTGATTTAAGGTATTATATTCTTTTCAACATAAAATACGTGTTTGTTTTCCACATAAAACTGTTAATAATTATTTTTTCTATAACTAATAATAAATATATTCATTATTAATTATTTTTTAATTAAAGTTTTACTTTTTAAAATCAGCAGTCAAATTTTAGACAATTAAAAGCCCATCAAATAAAATAGTCAATGAACATAAAGATATATTATACTAGAAGTATTGACATTGAAATATATAAAGACTAAATGTGAGTAAAAAATTTTATAGAGATTAAAAACAAAAATTTAAATTTTTTAAAGGATAAAAACATATTATCCTTAGAATAAAATATATATTTATGTTATTTTACTTTCATATTAATAATTTATTTGCATGTATTTATATAATATAAAGCATTAATTTGGTCAAAATTACTTACTTTTTATTCTAAAGTTTGCTAAATTAATAAAATTAAGCCTAATAACTTTTTTTGACCAAAACATGTGTTTTTCTCAAAAAAATGGGATTAGAGTGATATCAACATAAATTTGTGGTTTCACTCATCACTTTGACATTGCTAGTGTTATACCCCAATTTTGTCCACTATCTGTTTTTCTATGGTCATTTTTATTTTTATTTTTAATTTTTTTACTAGTTTTGTATGTCGTAAGACTCAGGCCTAATTACTACAAGGTTCAGGACCAAGTTTTCTTATTGACTCAAAGAACACACTCATCCATTTGTTGGTTTCTAAATCATAATACAACTCACTGGAACTAGATTTACTCAATTCCTATTGTATTGACTAAAGAGGTTAGGACCCAAAAAAAGGGCAAAAGTAAAGGTACCAATAAGGTGGAGCACCTCATGCAATTAATTTCAATTTCCCAACATGAGAATACATTTATAGTAGAAGTCCATACATGGATATAGAGGAAAATTTACAATCACTCACAGATTATGAAGAGGAACCGATTATTGTGGGTTCAAATACGATCCTCTCGGTTTTCTATTTGCAAGCAACTACATAAGGACTTCGTTAACGAAGTCATCAAGACCACATCATGGCCAAAACAAATGACAAAAAGATGCTCTTCCTCATCGAGAATTTCTTTATCCACATCCCATCCTGAATGCAAGTGAGGCAAGAAGATGAGAATACCAAAAACTGCAGCTACTGTGCGACGGCATTTGTCTCTTCTCATACCTCGATACGACGATCCGAACGGTGAAAATGAAGATATATGTCTCACGAACATTCTATCAAAAAACGAAGACGATCCAACGGTTAACCAATCCGGAATCACACTTTTACAGTGACAGGTTTGAGAAAAATGGGAATTGTATTCTATATATTATTTTTGTCCCACATCGCTTGGGAGAAAAAAGAACTATCTAGCAATTTCCTATAAAAGAGGTTGAGAAGTGATGGCTATGGAGAGGTCATTGGCGGGTTAAGTGATCTTTTGGGCTAGCCTTTGCGGTCCATTACATTAAAAGCCTGTCTTTGATTATTTTGTATGTTTTTGAGTCGGTTTTTCTGTTCTTAAAGCGGTTTTTGCACAAGGCGGTTTTGGGGTCATAATAGACCAGATAGGAGTCCGCGAAGTCAGACTGCTCGGTCCGGTTCGGCATTCATCATGTTTATCAACTTAAGGTTAGTTTTGTATTTTTTTTTATTTTATTGTTGTACATATTTATTATTTATTATATATTTCTTATTTATTTATTTATGCATATATTATTTATTTATTTATTTATGTGTATAGTTATTTATTTTTTTATTTAATTATTTTTACTTTACTCTTTACTAATTGTTAGTTTTGTCATTACTTTTAAATACACAAATTATTTCTTTCTTCAAAAACCTAAATAGGGACTAAGTCGATTGTACGGTTGGGTTTAGAAATTGTTTTAGGGTGAATGATCCGTACGGCTCAGGAGTCCTAAAATCCCTATTCAAATAAATTCAAACAACCCAATGCACAAACCATTTTCCACAACAAAGACCATACCCTTACTTTCAAAAAAATCAAATAGGGGATTAAATCGACCGAACGGTCGGGTTAGCCATCATTTTAGGACTAATGAACCGTACGGCTCAAGACTATAAAAATCCCTATTCCAATAAAAGTAACCACCTCATACACAAACTTTTTTTCTCCTCAAAAAATGAAAATATTATTTTCTGAAAAATTCGGGATTAAGTCGACTGTGCGGTCGGGTTAGTCACCATTTTAGGAAGAATGAGTCGTACGGCTCAATAATCCTAAAATCCCTATATTGAAAAACACCAACACACAAACATTTTCCACCCAAGAACTACGTAGCTTTGAATTCTCCATCGTACCAAAAGATGCGTAGGAGTAGGGGCCCACTCTAGTCAAGCACAAACTAAAATTTTTATTCAGTCTTTTTTCTTTTTAAAGGTTAAAATAATCATCAAATACAACTAATCAGAAGGTAACCTTCCTTAGGAACGTTGTCGTGGGGTGCTAGCACCTTCCCCCATGCATAACTGACTCCCAAACCCAACTCTGGTCTCAAGGACCCTTATCCATTTCAAAGGGAATTATCAACGTTAGCCCTTTAAAACTAAACTTTGGTGACAGCTTCATTTAGAACCTTCGAGGAATCCTTTCCCTTCTAGAAAGACAACATCCCATTTATCTAAAATGGTGATAATCTCTCAGTCATCAGCAATCAAGTTTGTAATACAACTTTAAACAATATTTCTTTATCTCTCATGCACACATATGATTGTAAATATATACCTGTATGATTCAATTTTATGATTATGCTAGGGAATATCACATCAAATGTCATTTTAATCTAATTAATTAAACAATTGTTTGATTTATATTGTTAAACTTGAAGAATTTTTCTTTCTTTTTTAACTTTCTAAGTCATTTTGTTTCATGTAGATCCAGACAAATCTATGAGTGAGACAATAAAACCCAGTACCTGGATCATTCGGGTAATGATTAAAAGAAATATCCTAACGACTGTGATTTCCTTGGTTAAATAACTAAGTGACTGTGATTACCAGTGATCTCCATAATGGAACCCTTGAGTAAGTATGTTTTCTTGAAAACTTCTTTTTCTTATTTTTTCCTTTAATTACATTAGAAAAATTTATAATCAAGTTAAACTCTTTGATCCAGGCCCATCAGGAAGCTTGAGGCTAGGAGTGCAATATAATCTGAATCTCCTCCACTTACCACCATATTCATGGTAGAAAGATCCACAGGAGCATACACTATGTATGACCCCGTCGAATCTGTGCAATTCTCTTGAAGTATCAGCACGTTACTCGGGGTATTCGAAGCACTCTACACACATATGTACCCAAAAAAAAAAGTAAGGTTAAATATGATATAGTTGCCAAGATCAGGTCCATTTGCTATGTGTGCAATTTCTTGAACATGTTCCCTATTGGAGAGAATATCCCTCTGTAAATTCAATTCAACATGTAAGGCATAATGATTTGTATACAAACTCTGTTTGGTTTACTGTAACATCCCCAATTTAGCTAATCTCAATATTTGAGTTTAGCAAGATGTTTCCATTTAATTGTTATCTATTAAATCATGATTGATTATCTAAGTGAGTTTATTTGATTGACTTTAATCAACTTGATTGAGTGCTTTGTGATCAATTATATGAATGAATGGTGTATTTAATGGATTATTAAATCAAGTTGGCATGGGGTAGTGTATCAATAGATATGGGGTGAGAATAGTTATAAGGGGTAAAATTGGAATTTCAACACAATTTACTTTACCCTCAGCTGAACCACTTAATATTTTCAGTCACTCTCACATTTTTCTCATTAATAACACACACACACACACACCACACAAAAATAGTTTTGAAAGAAAGAAAAGACAAAGAGAGAATAGAGGGAGAAAGAGAGCCGTAAGTAAGGGAAAGAAGAACTTCATTGCCAAACCCTCACCAAGCTTCAACTGAAACTTATCACTATTTATCTTCTCCATTTAGAGATTTCATGATTTGAATTTTAACATTCCAACCACTTCTTCTTTCTTCACAATCCATTCCAAAATGCATGCAATAGGAGGTTCTTAGGCGGGAGTTTGCTGAATTGCATGTTCAATTTGAAGTTTGATGTGGGCTTTTGGGTAGTCACATTGTTTCATAGGAGCACTACATTGTTTCATAGGGCTTATGTCATGTTACATGTATCTATCCAAACTCGGGCTACGACTAAAACGATGCCTAATGAATCGCGAGTTGAGTAGTGAGGGGTCTCGAAAGAGCTCACTGAGATGTTTATCTCACCCTTTATGTTTTGTAGTTTTCTTTACAGAGAAACAGGGAAAAATTAAACCAAAGAAACATGAGTAGCAGGTGCACCATATGGAGACTTTGGAAGATCATGGAGATCTATTTTAGTTTCTTACTCAATTTCCCTTGTTTATTTGTATTTTGATATTATGACTTATACATTGTTGAAAGTTATGTATCGCTTCCTTTATTTCTATTTTGGATGTTGAACAATAGGTTTGGGAGGAGCTAAAACTTGGTTTAATGTTGATAATGTAGTTCATTTTGAGAACTTATGATATATGAGTGGTTATGTAGATGAGTCCTTCATCTAAATTTTAGTTTGTACAATGTCCGAAAACAGAAATTTTACTCTGATGTATGCTTTTATGTGTGTCCCGATATTTAGGGTGTTACATTTTGGTGTCAGAGTAGTTCGACCTTGTCTGGCTTAGTGACCTTATGGTCAAGAGATTAGGTAGATCGAGTCATTGAGCCCGGATCCACTCAATATTCTGTGCGTGACATTGAGCCTAGATCCACTCAATATTTCGCGCAAGGTACTGAGAATGATGACAATTGCTTGCACGGCCCCGAAAATGTCCAAAACCCTACACCCTACGATTTCGTCCTTCTCGTTTCATCAGAGCACGCAGCGAAAGTTGAGGACTACAGACAACATTCCAAAGCAAAAAGATGGGCATTCGTGTTGATTTGAGGAAGATGTGGGCGAAACTTCTACCCCTTTTTGGTAGATAAATGAGGAACTTAAGTCTTCGGTTCTCTTAGAAACACCTCTAGCCTTTTTGGTTAGTCACTGGTACAAACCATGTTCTTGACTGACTCACGAATGGGTAAGGTTTTGTAGAAACATGTCGCGAAAGCGTTTGAATATAAAATAGTTTTATAACATACCCATAGGAGTCGGTTCCTTTAACTAACCCAAAATACTAATAAGAGTGCATCTTCAAAACTCATGACTCGGTCTGTGGAACTCAATCCAGAAACCTGATAACCTTACACAATGTACGGCTTTTTCGGAATCCTACAAGTCAACGATTTCTCCAAAACCAACGGTCTTTCTGGATCAACCAGACTGAAACTTTGATACCTATGCCTTCCTAGGTTTTGACCACTCAGACACTAAGGAGGTAAGAGTTTTGGTATTAGGAATCTTACTAGAACGACATAAGGTTTTCCTTAGGAGGTAGGATTCACTAGCATTCTAGGAACTTCTTGATTTTTTGATTAACCTTGGCGTAACAGTTATTCTTGGATTAGATATGAAATTGAAATAGTAGTGGCACCAAGGAGATTTTGAAAACAGAAATGTTATTTAGGGAATCAAACAAGCGCACAATTAGTGTCTTCGTATTGATTCATAAAACTGAGTAAAATATCAATGAAGATTTCCTTGGTCCATCTTCTTTTCGAATTTCCATAACGATCCGAGCATAATCATGATGATTACGTTAATCAATCAATCTTCAGAATGAGCTCTACTTCTAGAACAACATCCTATTCGACACTTAGGTAACTTCGAGCTTCTCGCTCTCTCGACCTTCTAGTTGGGGCTAGAAGTCTAAAACTTCCAAAAACGCTTCCAATTGTTGAATGGCTAGATCTACTAATATCCATTTCCGAGAAATAGGTTCTTTGGAAAACTACAATGAACAAAAACTCCTGAGCCTGTGTCTAGAAATCTAAGATTAATGATTGGAAGTCCTCTTCTAATTCGCCGTGCAATTGTAGGATTCATATACTATAAATGCATTAGAATTTAACTGTTTAGGGTAAGACAGAGGTGCACTTCAGAATACAATTAGAAACACAATTTACGACCTTCTCAGATGTATAGACATTTTCGTTAGCTTTCTGTTACGTAAAAATATGATAGTGCAAGTGTACACTGTCAACAAGTAATATAGAATAAGTAAAGTTCGTTCCCATGAGGATTAGCTTACTAAAATGATGTTTAATTGATTTAACAAAGTAGTGATTTGGGATAAAAAGTAAAAGAAATAAATATTTGGTAACAAGCAAAACAATAAAAAGGTATCAGGGTAATAAAGATTAGATGATTGGAACAAGTTGAGATGTATTCATTTTCAGTAACTTCATTAAAATGCAATTAATGGTATGTTAAGTGCTGCAGCAATGGATATATTTTCTCACATACTTCTCACTAGGGTTTCGTCGCAAGAGTTTATCTCTAGACCCTAAAGGATTACGCCCTAGGCTGCTTAGGCACCTGCAGTATTCACCTTATGGCATATGCCCTCCAGCTCTAGGGTTTAAGCATGGAACATCAAAATCTCTTTCAATGCACACAAACCATATTATCTTGTGATGTAAATTTACAAACCATCTTTGAATTTATAAATGCTACTTAGATTAGACAGCCAATCCTAATCTAAGATGGAAATAATCCTAATCTAAGATGGAAATATTGATGCACACAAGATAAAATACTCAACACTTAAACATACTTCATTAATAGCACAATAATTTCATTACATCAAGTTCAGCATCCCAACTATAAGAAGTTAGCTCATGTTGAGCGTAAACAACAAAGGAAACATCTTAGACATAGAAGTAAAAGACATACTAAAATCTTAAGGAGAGGGGTTACACTACTGGTTGTTGAACCAAGAATATAGCTCCAAAGATGATCAATGAAGCACACTCCAGCTCTTCAACGTAGATTCCTCCAAGAAATGCAGTTCCAGTGTTGCTGCAGCAACAATTCCAGCACTGATCTTTCTAGTGAGCTTGAGAGTGCACGAAATGGTGGCTATCTCTATACCAACCTTTTCGACTTGCCCTAAATGAGGAAGAAGGGTTCTTTTTATAGTTGAGGCTCATGATCCTAGGCAACCCTAATTTGGGATGTGCCAATTGTCCTTTTATGAGCCCAAAAAGTCCTTTTTACCCAAACTTTTTGGGCGTCAGCGAATATTCCCTTGCTAGCACGCACACCCATGTCTGGTGATGACTGACACCTGTCCCTTCCTCGTATTCCGTGTTTCCTTCAGCATTCTCTTTCATCTTGCCCATTTTTGCATTGCTGCCACATTAGATGCTGCAGCAATTTAGGCAAACACATTAAATACACAGTTGGGCACCAAAGAGCCAAATATAACAATTCCAAGTATGCACCTTAGACTACTCTTAAACTACCATAATTACAAAATAATTACAACAAATGCTTGAGAATTTGCAATGATTTAAGCTTGAAATAAGAGGTAATAACCATCATAAATGATAGTTATCACACCCCCAAACTTGAACCATTGCTTGTCCTCAAGCAATGACACATGGCAAAGACAAGCATACTACTTGCAAGCAAACCAGACTGTTGAATTATCAAAAAGCACATAAACAGAATATCAAGTTGAGCATCAACTTTCAGATTGGTCTCTCAATTGTAAGCCTACAGAATAGCAAGTTCCCTAAATTACTCCTGCTCAATAGTGTGTGTGTGACACTTAACTCAGTTCAGATCATAGCAAAGTTCAAAATTTCATTTAGCTTAAACTAGAGAGGCTTTCTTTTGAGATTGCCAAAGATGTTTCAAAACTAAGGGTAGACTAACAATTCAAGCCCAGAAAGGGGGGATAAGCATGACAAAGGTCTTTGCTGCAGCAATTCAGAACTCTAGGCCAGTGCACTTATTACAGCTTAACTTAAGTGCTGCAGCAACTTAGACTAGAAAAGAATTCAAAAACAGATACTAACTTGACACTTGTGTTGCATTGCCCTTATTCTTTGGATTTCTTTTTCATAGCATTTTGCTTTGCTTTTTTTTTCTTTTATATTTGGGCAATGCAACACTTACAATTATTTACAACATTGGTGCTTTATAACATAGCACATTACAGAATACACCGACTTTGATTACTTCCTAAACTATGTGCACTTGACCTAATTCCAATCCTTCATGCTTTCCCTTAATATAGCTCAAAGAACCCCTAAACATAGTTTCTTATGCTACCCTAAGTTTTTAGTAAAAATTTGGTAATTCCCTAGGTCTACCAACAACTAGCTTAGTTTCAGATCATTTTTAATCCACTAAGTCCTACCTGAGTTTCAAGCAAAAGTGTGGGAACAGGAGCAATTAAGTTCACTCACAAACAGGGGCACTAATCACTCAATTCTCATCATTTCATCACTAAGTTTTGCTCAATTCAACATCTAAAATTTTAAAAATTTTATTCAACTAACTAGCATACGTGCTAATAAAATACATTGACTATAGGTCCTCCCCCCTACTTAAGACCTTGTAGTGTCCCCATTGGTCATGCATACTTAAGAGAGGCCTATTTCAAAGCAAAACATAAAAATAGCAGACAACTAACACAACTGTTGAGTGTTATCACAGAACAAAAGCACTCAACAAGTTTATTCAAAGAAAACATTAAAAACATAATTTTAAAAAGACATAAACTAAAAGATTAAGGTGTAAAAGCACCAGGTTTTGCCCTTGGGCTTTGTCTTGTGGCTCCTCCTCTCTCGGTCCTTGGAGTGTAAGGCTTTTGTCCTTTAGGCTTTGGGTTTATAACAACATCAGAAGTTTCTGTTGCTGCAGCATTAGATTGCTGCAGCACTGGTGGTTTAGCTGCAACAACACCACCAGCATCAGAAACACCTTCCTTCTTTTGGGCAGTTAATAATGCGGCCACAAGGTCAAGAGCTTCTCTTCCAATTCTCTCATTCTCAGCCTTCTTCTGCGCTTCTATTGCTGCAGCATCTGCAATTTCCTTGACCACATCACCAACTGTGGCATCAGTCTACGCATCTTCTTTCTCAGTCACCATTGCAGCATCAAGCTCTTCTTCCTCTGGTACTTCATCAAACTTCCTCTTTCTTGGCATTCTCTTTGATCTTTGCTTCTTGGATGGTGTAACAATAGCTCCTTCTTCATTACCAGTAGCATCAGATGCTGCAGCAGGTGAAATGACAGCAGTGGATAGCACTATTTTAGGTTCTTTTTCTTGGGTCTGGTTTGTGGTGGATATGGGTGGATTTTCTGGTTGAGTTTCTTGTTGGGGAGTGGATTTGTCTGGTGTTTCAGTGGTGGTTTGGTTGACAGGGGATAGGATGGGTTGAGATATGGAGGTGGAAGGTATGTTGGTGGTTTTGGTGATATTGTGGGTTGGTGGTGGGTCCATTTCTATGTCAGTGAGGTCATCCCAATCAGGTTCTCCATCATTTTTGCTATTTCCATCATCAGCCACAGAATCATCATCTTCACTGTCATCCTCCCTATTCAATTGAGCCATGATTTCTTTGTTCTCTAACTTCTCCCCTTCACTGAGTGATTCATCATCCTCAGTTTCAAATAATTCTTCCTCTTCTTCTCCAACCTTTTTCTTTCCTTTCTTCACTTCCATTCTCTTCCTTTTCTTTTCAACTATTCTTTCTTCCTCTCTGTCATCAACTCCAGCCTCATCAAACAAGGTTGCATCAATTGCTTCTTCATCAAGCACCCATTCTGGAAAAATAGGTCCTTCAACTCCAGCAATCTCCTTCAAATTTATTGAGAATACAGCATTCAACCATTCTTGCTGCTTCCTCATGAACTCCCAAATAGATCGTTGCTGCAGCATGAACTGCGACATCATGGTGGAATCACCAGATGCTGCAGCAACCTTTGGCTTTGCTTTTAGCACTGTTGGGGAGGCAGCAAGAGGATACCCCTTCTTTTCTCCTTTGATTTCAACCCATGCCTTCACACAAAGATCTGTGATCAGGCAAGGGAAGAATAGATAGCCAGCAGTCTTACCTTGACATATAAGAATCTCCCTGCTTATTAGTCTTCCAACATCCACATCCTTACCTCCCAGAATTGCATCCAGAAGCATCATTCTTTCCTTCTTAACGTTGGTTGTGTGAGAAGTAGGCAGCAGAGAGTGTTTGACAAAATTGAACCAAACCATGGCATCACGGTTGAGACTGCTCCTTCTCACCTTGAACTCATTGGCACAGCAAGGCTCCCAAGGTGTTCCAGGAATGGTGATTTCTTTCTTGACAGACTCCATTTCTTTCTTTCCCCAGTTGATGAAGTTCTTTGCGAAGGTTAAGCCATGGTAGCCTAGACCTAAGCACTCGTTGATCATCATGGAGTCAAATTTGACATGCACTCCTTTGACTTCAGAAAAATACTGAGGCCTCCCATCTTTTGGAGGCGCAATTCCAGAGTAGAATTCCCTGACCACAAAAGGGAAGAAGAATGATGGGTGCTGCACCAGTTGCTCCCACCCTAATATTAGCCCTCACAATGGATGTGAACGCATCAGAGGTGTTTTGCAACACAAAACCCCTTCCTGCCCAGAAATTCATTGATTGGAACTTTTCTGAAGCTTCAGTTTCATTTCCCATGGTAATCTTGCGACGGGTATGACTTGATTCCCCACGCCCCTTGGTTGATTGGCGTTTTCCAAAGGTTTTGGTAGCACTGACTTTTGTTCTTGCCATTGTTAACGCAGTTGTGTTTTGATGAAGAAAGATTGATCTTGAATTGGGATTGCTAGAATAGAGTGGTTACTGTTTAGGGAATTTGGAAATCAGCTTTCGCAAGCAATGGTGAAGTGATGGTGGAATGGATGAGAGTGGGTGCTTATAAGGATGAGGGAAGACGGTTTAGGCAATTAGGCAATCTCAATTAATGAGATAGCCGTTGAGATTATGTTGAGGTGTATGGTGCAGGGTTAATGATGGGACGGTTAAGTGACTGATTGGACAAAGCGCTGATGACGCTTCAGACCTTGGGAAGAATAACTGCCATTATTTTATTTTTTTCCTCAACTACCATTCACTACTGTAGCAACATTGCTGGAAGCAATGCTGCAGCAACAACTGCTGTCACACCCTCAAACTTCAAATTGCCCAGAATTAAATTCCTGCAAAACAAACACTAAAACAAACAACAACAACTAATTTATTAGATAAAACCCTGGAATGCCTCCCAGTAGCGCTTGGTTTAAGAGTCCTCAGCCTGACTTCCCTCTAAAATTAGAGGTCCTTCAACTCAGTGGTGATTTTGCTCCTCACCACTGGTTCTCCATAGTATTGCTTCACCCTTTGACCATTAACCTTGAAGGTTTGCTTTCTCACATCATCATAAAGTTCCACAACACCATGAGGATACACTTTCATCAACTTGAATGGCCTAGACCATCTAGAATTGAGTTTCCCAGGGAATAACTTGAGTCTTGAATGAACATTAGAACTTGATCACCTTCAACTAGTTCCCTCTTTTGAATCCTCTTGTTATGCCAAGCCTTGGTCTTAGCTTTATACAGTTCAGAGTTCTCATAGGCAAAATGTCTCATTTCATCCAACTCATTCAATTGTAATAGCCTAGCTGCCCCTGCCTTAGCATGATCAAAATTGAGCTTTTTGATTGCCCAATGAGATTTATATTGAAGCTCTAAGGGCAGGTGGCAAGCTTTGCCATAAACAAGTCTGTTTGAAGACATTCCCAAAGGAGTCTTGTAAGCAGTCCTATAAGCCCATAAAGCATCATCAAGATGACTAGACTACTCCTTTCTAGTAGGGCCTACCATTTTCTCCAACATTCTTTTGATCTCTCTATTGGATAACTCTGCCTAACCACTAGTTTGAGGATGACATGCAGTTTTAATCTTGTGTTTTATGTAACGCCCTAAAATTTAATCAAATTATTTCGAAGTTGGATTGCCGTAGGATGATTGTAAGAATTGAAATTACGGGCGTAGTAGCTATGTTGAAAACGAGTTAGATGATAATCACGTGTTGTGGGCTAGTTAAAAATAGCATTGGGCTCCCTTCCTATGTGGATAAAGTCCCAAATAATTTAGCCCATTATGTTTCTCACTTATTATAAGTGGAGAGGATTAATTTAGGGTTGAGAGAGAGAGGAATTTCGGATTAGAGCAGCCACCAAAGAGAGAGAAAAGAAGAGAGAAAACAATTCCCGTTTTTCTCAAACCTGTCACCGTAAAATTGCGATTCCGGTTTTCTTAACCGTTGGATCGTCTTCGTTTTTGGGCAGCAGGTTCGTAAGATATAGTTCTACACTTTCACCGTTCGGATCTTCGAAACGAGTTCTGAGGAGAGAGATATTGGCTTCGCACTGAAGCTGCAGTTTGGGGGAGTCGCCGTATTCGGAGATCGAGGAACGAGGCTAGGAGGGAGTTTGCGCCACCATAGTTGAGGTAAGGGTGGGCTTAACCTTGATAATGGGTTGATGATAATTATGTGTGGGTAGTCTAGGGTTTTGTTGAATTGTTCGTGTTGTTGCATATCGTGTTTTCGTTGAGATTGGTGCTTTGATGATTATTGCACGTTATTGTGATTTGTTTCGTTATTTGTTGTTGCGTGATTGTTGTATCACGATGATGGTGTTGTTATTGTTCGTGTTTTTGTTGTTGCTGTGCGTGGTTGATTGTTGTTGTCGCGTTGTCGAATTGTCGTTTTTGTTGTGGTGGTTGCGGTATCGTTGCCGTTAGGGTTTGGTGTTTGGCAATTTAGCGATTCTGGACACAGGTTCGGTTTTTCTAAAACTGGCGCTGTTTGGTTGATCGAAAATTATGAGGTTTATTGTTTTTGAAAATAGACTTAACGCCGGTCGTTTTGGCACTGGTTTCGTTAAATTCGGAGTTGTATAGCTCGAGTTATAGGCGATACAAGTTAGGTTAAAATTCTGGAAACGATTTGGGTATAGATTCGGTATTTCGGTGACTGGGAACGTTGTATTGACCGAAAAATTATGTGGTTTATTTTTCTGGAAAATAGACTTAATGCTTGTTAATTTGGCACTGGTTTGGTTGCGTTTAAAGTTGTGTAGCTCGAGATATGAATTCCACAAGTTAGAGTAAGATTCTGGAAACAATCTGGACACAGGGTCAGTGTTTTGGTTACCACGTTTTCAAAAGAACTCCTTTTCGAACGAATCCAATTTCTTTGAAAACTAGACAAAATTTTCCCCAGTTTATGCACAAGTTTCATGCAATTTGATTGAGTCTTGGTCACTTTGGAATTGCTTGAATTTGAAGGACAGAAACTGTCCTCTTTTGCAACTAGCCTGTGTGCTTTTCGAAAACTGTACCTATTGGACACTCTCCTTCAAAAACTGAACTTAGGGATGATAACCAGATCCATAGGGCGTTCCAACAAGTATTTATTTGTTGAAATCCGATGTCGTTTGCTATTTTAATTAATTCGCTGAAGTAGGTGCGATGTGCCTAGGCGCTGTGCGCCAGTCTTGTGCGTGCGTTATGTCCGCGTTGTGGAGCCGTCTGGTGTTAATATTTCAGGTGCGGTGCTGGTATGCTCAGGAGAGTTTAGTGGTAGCTGTGATGCTACAACTTGGTGCTATTTTTGGTGAAATCATTTGTTTTGATTCTGGTGATATAGTATTTATTTTAAATACTTGTTATGGTGAGTTGGTGCATAATCATGGTGTCGCATTGTCATATGCATGTTTTGGTTATATAGGCTCTGCCTCTGGTGTTTATTGGTGATATGCCCGTCGTGGCTCATTTTGGTGATCGGTACCGCATGCATATGCCCACTGGAGGGGTTGCATATCATCCCATTGTCTATGAATGTTATAATTTTGGTGGTTCACTGTCAAATGGATTTTTCCTTTGGTATCTGGTGCTGTGATATGGTGTAATTGTATTGTGTTGCTGTAGTTACCTGATGCTAGCATATTTTTATCATCTGCTTATTATCTCTGTTAGACTCACCCCTTCTGCTTGGAATGTTGCTCTCATGCGGCAACGCTGCAGGTGATCGCTAGTGCTCGTGGAGGAATTGCTAGGTTTTGCTTCCTCTCTCGTTTGGGTCTGTGTCAGCTCTGATATGTAGCACCGGGGAGTCGTTAGTTATCGTTTTGAACTATTATTTTAGTTATTGGAAATTGTTTTAATTTATTTTGGAGATGTCTTTAATTGTTAATTCTGGAGATGTTTAAACTGGTTAATATTTCCGCTGCTTGGTGATTTCTTTTATATAAATTATTTTGGAGATTTTCCTTTTTTAAAAATGGTGAAAAAATGTAGCGCCCTTCGAGGTGACTCTGATAATTGTCTATTTAATTGTAATAGTAAAAGGGGGGTGTTACATTAGTGGTATCAGAGCAGTTCGGTCTGTTCGGCCAAGTTGTCGAGTCGTCGAGTCGAGTAACACTTGAGTAATTGTTACTCGTTTCTGGTTATAGTTTCTGTTGCAGTGTTAGGTTGAGATGGCAGGACGGAACGATGCTGCACTCGCTGCTGCTTTGCAGGCTGTGGCTCAAGCTGTGGAGAATAACCCAGGTGCTGCTGGTGATGCTGGGTCGCGCAGTTTGGCTACGTTTCAGAGGGAGAATCCTCCTACCTTTAAGGGCAAGTATAACCCTGATGGTGCTTTGGCGTGGCTGAAAGAGATGGAGAGAATCTTTCGTGTTATGGATTGCTCTGAGGCGCAGAAAGTCAGGTATGGTACTCATATGCTGGCAGAGGAGGCTGATGACTGGTGGTTGGAGGTGAGGCAGAGGTTGGCGACTGTGAAAGAAGAGGTCACTTGGGCTGCGTTCAGCAGAGAATTTCTGAGAAAGTATTATCCTGAAGATGTCCGTGGGAAGAAAGAGATTGAGTTTCTGGAGCTGAAGCAGGGTAATATGTCGGTGACTGAGTATGCTGCCAAGTTCATTGAATTGGCGAAGTTCTATCCACATTATGGTGAGGCTGGTGCTGAATTCTCCAAATGCATCAAGTTTGAAAATGGGTTGCGGGCCGTATAGAATGTCTGCATCTGAATTGTCAGAACTGAAGAAGCAACTCGAGGATCTGCTTGAAAAGAAATTTGTGAGGCCAAGTGTGTCGCCGTGGGGAGCTCCAGTGTTGTTGGTGAAAAAGAAAGATGGTAGTATGAGGTTGTGCGTAGACTATCGGCAGCTGAATAAGGTGACTATTAAGAACAAGTATCCGCTTCCGAGGATTGATGACTTAATGGATCAGTTGGTGGGTGCTCAGGTGTTCAGTAAAATAGATTTGAGATCGGGTTATCATCAGATCAAGGTGAAAGACGAAGACATTCAGAAGACAGCTTTCAGAACCCGTTATGGGCATTATGAGTATTCCGTGATGCCTTTCGGTGTGACTAATGCGCCGAGAGTGTTCATGGAGTACATGAATCGTATCTTTCGTGAGTATCTGGATCGGTTTGTGGTGGTATTCATTGACGACATCCTAATTTATTCTAAGTCAGAAGAGGAGCATGCAGAACATCTGAGATTGGTATTGGAAATTCTGAGGGACGGGAAATTATATGCGAAGCTGTCTAAGTGTGAGTTTTGGTTGAAAGAGGTTAGCTTTCT
The DNA here is from genome assembly GCA_963573325.1 of Astragalus glycyphyllos. Taxonomy (NCBI): domain Eukaryota; kingdom Viridiplantae; phylum Streptophyta; class Magnoliopsida; order Fabales; family Fabaceae; genus Astragalus; species Astragalus glycyphyllos. Next base: position 32,532,882 of record OY754310.1, on the reverse strand, counting down.
GGGTCATGTTATTTCGGGGAATGGAATTGCCGTGGATCCGTCTAAGGTTGATGCCGTGTTACAATGGGAGTCTCCCAAGTCAGTTACTGAGATTAGAAGTTTTCTGGGTCTGGCAGGTTACTATAGGAGGTTTATAGAAGGATTTTCGAAGTTGGCACTTCCGTTGACTCAGTTGACTTGCAAGGGTAAAGCTTTCATCTGGGATGACTGTTGTGAAGAGAGCTTCAAAGAATTGAAGAAGAGGTTGACGACGTCTCCTGTTCTGACGTTGCCTAATCTGGAAGAGTCGTTTGTGGTGTATTGTGATGCTTCCAAGATGGGGTTGGGAGGTGTGCTTATGCAGAATGGTAAGGTAGTTGCCTATGCGTCGAGACAGTTGAGGACTCATGAGAAGAACTACCCTACCCATGATTTAGAACTTGCTGCTGTTGTGTTCGCGTTAAAAATTTGGAGACATTATCTGTATGGTTCGAGGTTTGAGGTGTTCAGTGATCATAAGGGTTTGCAGTATCTGTTTGATCAGAAAGAGTTGAATATGAGACAGCGCAGATGGTTGGAGTTGCTGAAAGACTATGACTTTAGCTTGAACTATCATCCGGGAAAGGCTAATGTGGTAGCTGACGCTTTAAGTCGAAAGACGTTGCATATGTCAGCAATGATGGTTAGAGAACTCGAATTAATTGAGCAGTTCAGGGATATGAGTTTGGTTTGTGAAGTGACGCCTCAGAGTATCAGATTGGGGATGTTGAAGATTGATAATGAATTCATGGCTAGCATTCGAGAAGCTCAGAAGTTAGATGTTAAATTAGTTGACCTGATGGTTGGGATTGATCAATCCGAGAATAAAGACTTTGAGTTGGATGCGCAGAATGTATTGAAGTACCGCGGGAGAATCTGCATTCCTGATGATGAGGAGATGAAAAGAGCAATTTTAGAAGAAGGTCATAGGAGTAAGTTGAGTATCCATCCGGGAGCTACAAAGATGTATCAGGATCTGAAGAAGATGTTTTGGTGGCCTGGTATGAAGCGTGATGTGGCGCAGTTTGTGTATTCCTGCTTGACTTGTCAGAAATCGAAGGTTGAGCATCAGAAGCCTGCTGGGTTGATGCAACCGTTGGAGATTCCGGAATGGAAGTGGGATAGTATTTCTATGGATTTCGTGATAGGGTTACCTAATATTGTGAGGGGGCACGATTCGATTTGGGTGATTGTGGATAGATTGACGAAGTCTGCTCATTTTATTCCTATCAATATCACGTATCCGGTGTCGAGATTGGCAGAGATTTATATTCAGGTGATTGTGAAGTTGCATGGTGTGGGGTTTGTGCATTGTGTCTGACAGAGATCCTAGGTTCACTTCTGATTTCTGGAAGAGTTTGCAAGAAGCGTTGGGTTCTAAATTGAGGTTGAGTTCAGCTTATCATCCTCAAACCGATGGGCAGACAGAGAGGACCATTCAGTCGTTGGAAGACTTGTTGAGATCTTGTGTTCTTGAGCAGGGAGGTGCGTGGGATACTCACCTTCCGTTGATCGAGTTTACTTACAACAATAGTTACCATTCTAGCATCGGGATGGCACCGTTCGAGGCATTGTATGGTCGGAGATGTAGGACTCCGTTGTGTTGGCATGAATCTGGGGAGAGTATTGTTCTTGGACCCGAGGTTGTTCGAGAGACTACTGAAAAGGTGAAATTGATCCGTGAGAAAATGAAAGCGTCGCAGAGTAGACAGAAGAGCTATCATGATAAGAGAAGGAAGGATTTAGAATTCCAAGCTGGTGATCATGTGTTTTTGAGAGTCACGCCTATGGCTGGTGTTGGGCGTGCATTGAAGACAAAGAAGTTGACTCCTCGTTTCATTGGACCGTATCAGATCACTGAGAGAATTGGTAATGTTGCTTATAGGGTGGCCTTGCCGCCTAATCTTTCGAATTTGCACGATGTATTTCATGTGTCGCAACTTCGGAAGTATATTTCGGATCCGTCCCATGTGATTCCGATGGATGATGTGCATGTGCGGGATAATCTCACTGTGGAGACAATGCCTGTGCGAATTGAAGATCGTGAAGTGAAGACTTTACGTGGCAAAGAGATAAACCTGGTAAAAGTGGTCTGGTTAGGAGCTGCTGGTGAAAGCATGACATGGGAGTTGGAGAGCAAGATGCGAGAGTCCTATCCGGAGCTGTTTGAATCAGGTATGTTTTCGAGGACGAAAATATTCTAAGTGGGGGAGAGTTGTAACGCCCTAAAATTTAATCAAATTATTTCGAAGTTGGATTGCCGTAGGATGATTGTAAGAATTGAAATTACGGGCGTAGTAGCTATGTTGAAAACGAGTTAGATGATAATCACGTGTTGTGGGCTAGTTAAAAATAGCATTGGGCTCCCTTCCTATGTGGATAAAGTCCCAAATAATTTAGCCCATTATGTTTCTCACTTATTATAAGTGGAGAGGATTAATTTAGGGTTGAGAGAGAGAGGAATTTCGGATTAGAGCAGCCACCAAAGAGAGAGAAAAGAAGAGAGAAAACAATTCCCGTTTTTCTCAAACCTGTCACCGTAAAATTGCGATTCCGGTTTTCTTAACCGTTGGATCGTCTTCGTTTTGGGGCAGCAGGTTCGTAAGATATAGTTCTACACTTTCACCGTTCGGATCTTCGAAACGAATTCTGAGGAGAGAGATATTGGCTTCGCACTGAAGCTGCAGTTTGGGGGAGTCGCCGTATTCGGAGATCGAGGAACGAGGCTAGGAGGGAGTTTGCGCCACCATAGTTGAGGTAAGGGTGGGCTTAACCTTGATAATGGGTTGATGATAATTATGTGTGGGTAGTCTAGGGTTTTGTTGAATTGTTCGTGTTGTTGCATATCGTGTTTTCGTTGAGATTGGTGCTTTGATGATTATTGCACGTTATTGTGATTTGTTTCGTTATTTGTTGTTGCGTGATTGTTGTATCACGATGATGGTGTTGTTATTGTTCGTGTTTTTGTTGTTTCTGTGCGTGGTTGATTGTTGTTGTCGCGTTGTCGAATTGTCGTTTTTGTTGTGGTGGTTGCGGTATCGTTGCCGTTAGGGTTTGGTGTTTGGCAATTTAGCGATTCTGGACACAGGTTCGGTTTTTCTAAAACTGGCGCTGTTTGGTTGATCGAAAATTATGAGGTTTATTGTTTTTGAAAATAGACTTAACGCCGGTCGTTTTGGCACTGGTTTCGTTAAATTCGGAGTTGTATAGCTCGAGTTATAGGCGATACAAGTTAGGTTAAAATTCTGGAAACGATTTGGGTATAGATTCGGTATTTCGGTGACTGGGAACGTTGTATTGACCGAAAAATTATGTGGTTTATTTTTCTGGAAAATAGACTTAATGCTTGTTAATTTGGCACTGGTTTGGTTGCGTTTAGAGTTGTGTAGCTCGAGATATGAATTCCACAAGTTAGAGTAAGATTCTGGAAACAATCTGGACACAAGGTCAGTGTTTTGGTTACCACGTTTTCAAAAGAACTCCTTTTCGAACGAATCCAATTTCTTTGAAAACTAGACAAAATTTGCCCCAGTTTATGGTGTTAATATTTCAGGTGCGGTGCTGGTATGCTCAGGAGAGTTTAGTGGTAGCTGTGATGCTACAACTTGGTGCTATTTTTGGTGAAATCATTTGTTTTGATTCTGGTGATATAGTATTTATTTTAAATACTTGTTATGGTGAGTTGGTGCATAATCATGGTGTCGCATTGTCATATGCATGTTTTGGTGATATAGGCTCTGCCTCTGGTGTTTATTGGTGATATGCCCGTCGTGGCTCATTTTGGTGATCGGTACCGCATGCATATGCCCACTGGAGGGGTTGCATATCATCCCATTGTCTATGAATGTTATAATTTTGGTGGTTCACTGTCAAATGGATTTTTCCTTTGGTATCTGGTGCTGTGATATGGTGTAATTGTATTGTGTTGCTGTAGTTACCTGATGCTAGCATATTTTTATCATCTGCTTATTATCTCTGTTAGACTCACCCCTTCTGCTTGGAATGTTGCTCTCATGCGGCAACGCTGCAGGTGATCGCTAGTGCTCGTGGAGGAATTGCTAGGTTTTGCTTCCTCTCTCGTTTGGGTCTGTGTCAGCTCTGATATGTAGCACCGAGGAGTCGTTAGTTATCGTTTTGAACTATTATTTTAGTTATTGGAAATTGTTTTAATTTATTTTGGAGATGTCTTTAATTGTTAATTCTGGAGATGTTTAAACTGGTTAATATTTCCGCTGCTTGGTGATTTCTTTTATATAAATTATTTTGGAGATTTTCCTTTTTTAAAATTGGTGAAAAAATGTAGCGCCCTTCGAGGTGACTCTGATAATTGTCTATTTAATTGTAATAGTAAAAGGGGGGTGTTACATTTTACCCCATACTTAGCCAAGGGAGTTTCAATCAATTTGTTGCAGAAGTGAGATCCTTCATCACTGATTATTGCTCTAGGAGTCCCAAACCTTGTAAAGATGTTTTTATGCAAGAACTTGCTGACAGATTTAGCATCATTGTTGGGCAAAGCAACCGCTTCAACCCACTTTGATACATAATCCACAGCTAGGAAAAGGTCCCATGAAGTCCATACCCCAAACATCAAAGAGTTCAACTTCTAAGATGTTGGTTAATGGCATTTCATTTCTATTTGAAATGTTCCCGCTTCTTTGGAAACTATCACATTTCTTAACCATCTCCTGAGCATCCTTGAAGATTGTAGGCCGTTAATACCCAGATTGAAGCACTTTTGCTGCTGTCCTCATACCCCAAAGTGTCCTCCATATGCTGTAGCATGGCATTGCTGTAGCACCAATTGCTGTTCTTCATCAGCCACACATCTTCTTAAGAGTTGGTCAGGGCACTTTTTGTAGAGGAAGGTGTTATCCCAAAAATATGCTTAACAGTATGACAGAACCTCTTCTTCTGTTGATAGTTCAGATCACATGGTACCACATTGCTGACTAGAAAGTTGACAATGTCTGCATACCAAGGTGCTGCAGCATCTGTTGTTGCAGCATCAATAGCTAACAGTTGTTCATCAGGAAACCATTCCTTGATTTCTCCACTATGATTACCTGCACTATCACCTTCCAATCTAGACAAATGGTCAGCAACTTGGTTCTCCACCCCCTTTTTATCTTTAATTTCAAGATCAAATTCTTGGAGGAGGAGAACCCATCTTATTAGCCTAGGTTTTGCATCTTTCTTAGCAATCAAATACTTAATGGCAGAGTGATCAGTGTAAACAATTACTTTTGTGCCAACTAAGTATGATCTAATTTATCAAATGCAAAAACCACAGCAAATAATTCTTTTTCAGTGGTAGTGTAAGTCAATTGAGCATTAATAAGTGTTTTGCTAGCATAATAAATAAAATGAAAGACTTTTCCAAACCTTTGGCCAAGGACAGCTCCAATGGCATAATCACTAGCATCACACATGAGCTCAAAACGCTTGCTCCAATCAGGAGTCCCTATCACTGGAGCAATAACTAGAGCACTCTGCAATTTCTGGAATGCTGCAGCACAATGGCTTTGACACAATGGAGTGTCATGCTGCAGCAATTGACACAATGGCTTTGAAATTTTAGAGAAGTCTTTAATGAATCTCCTGTAGAAACCAGCATGTCCCAAGAAACTTCTAACACCTTTAACATTTGTTGGAGGATGCATCTTCTCAATTACCTCAACTTTGGCTTTGTCAACCTCAATTCCACTTTTAGAAATCTTGTGTCGCAACACAATACCCTCTTGGACCATGAAGTGGCATTTCTCCCAATTCAATACCAAGTTGATTTTTTCACATCTATCGAGAATCTCTTCTAAGTTGTCAATGCATAATTGGAATGTTTCCCCAAAGACAGAAAAATCATCCATAAACACCTCCATAGATTTTTCAATAAAATCAGAAAAGATTGACATCATACACCTTTGAAATGTTAATGGTGCATTACACAACCCAAATGGCATTCTCCTAAAAGCAAAAGTACCATAAGGACAAGTGAAAGGAGTCTTTTGTTGATCTTCAGGTACTATGGCTATTTGATTGTAACCAGAGTATCCATCCAAAAAGCAATACAACTCTTTGCTAGCAAGTCTATCAAGCATTTGGCCTATGAATGGTAAGGGGAAGTGATCTTTTCTTGTGGCCTTGTTGAGCTTTCTATAATCCATGCAAATCCTCCACCCAGTTACTGTTCTTTGCAGGAATAAGCTCATTCTTCTCATTAGCTACCACTGTGACCCCTCCTTTCTTTGGAACACATTGTACAAGGTTCACCCATGCACTATCTGATATAGGATACACAATGACAGCATCTAGCCACTTGATAATTTCCTTTTTCACAACTTCTTTCATGATAGGATTTAGTCTCCTCTTCCATTCAATACTATTCTTAGCATTTTCATCAAGAATGATTCTATGCATGCAGATGGTAGGACTAATCCCCTTTATATCAGCCATTTGCCACCCACTTGCCTTCTTATGCCTCTTTAGGGTTGTAATGAGATCATGTTCTTGACTTTTGGATAAGTCAGAAGCAATGATCACAGGCAATGTATCATTTTCCCCTAAATAGGCATACTTAAGGTGCTTGGGTAACTCTTTAAGCTTAAGGTGCTCTGCCAGTATAGGTTTCACCAATTGAACATGGAATAGTGAAACTGCATGGATCCTTCAACTTGCTTGGAAGCTTGCTTTGCATGATCATACTACATTCCTCTGTCATAGCTACTGTTTCAAATTCTCCTAGTCTCTTCCTCTTAGAAAGCACATCCTTCATAAACTTTGCATAGTTGGGCATTTGTTGAAGTGCTTCTACTAGAGGAACATTGATGTGAAGTTGTTTTAGCACCTCTAATAATTTGCCTAATTGCTTGTCTTACTGAGCCTTCTTCAACCTTTGAGGAAAAGATGGAGATGGAACAGGTTGATCAGCAACTGGTGATGGAACTGGTGCAGCATCAACTGTGACAGCATTTGTTGCCTTCTTTTTCTCATTTTTCTGATTTTTTTGGTTTTTGTTGGTGCCATCACTAGCATCAGTAGATGGTCCATTCAAGTCCTTCCCACTACTTAAAGATATAGCTTTGCAATGCTCCTTCCCTTTTGATGTTGATGGTTCAGTAGTGGAAGGTAATGATCAACTAGGCCTTTGGGTAAGAGTAGTAGCTATTTGACCAAGTTGATTCTCCAAGTTCTTGATTGCAGCCCCTTGAGTTTGATACTGAGTTTTTGTTTCATTCATGAAAGTCTTAAGCATGGCCTCCATAGGATTTTCAACTGCTGGTACTGCTGCCTTGGGTTGAGCAGGGAATCCTGTTGGTGTTGCAGGAGCTGTAGTAGGTGTTGCATTGTTGCTCCATTTGAAATTAGGATGATTCTTGCACCCAAGATAATAGGTACGAGAGTATGGATTATTGTTCATCTCATATCCCACATAGTTGACTGAAATAGGGTTTGCAGGACATTCTTCATACAAGTGGCCTCCTCCATAGTATACACAACTAGCAGAACCCACTAGTACTTGTTCAATTGCTGCTACAGTAGTCTCTGGTACAGTTTCAGTTGCTACAGCAGGTGTTGCTGCAGCATTGGTTGCATTCATATTTTTGATCATGTTGGACAAAGATGCAACTTGAGAAGATAAAGCAGTAACTTCACTCACTTCATGCATACCAGCAACTTTCTTTTGAGCACTAATCGTGGCTATTGGCCATTGATAACTGTTTGCAGCAATGGTTTCAATAAGATCATAAGCATCTTGGTAAGAACCATTCAGCAAGACTCCTCTAGAAGAAGCATCAAGCATCAATCTAGTCTGAGGTTCCAAACCATTGTAAAAATTTTCCATTTGAACAACCACAGGCAACCCATTATGAGGACATTTTCTTAGCAACTCTTTGAATCTTTCCCACACTTCAAACAAAGTTTCAAATTCAGTTTGTCTAAAAGATATAATTTCAGTTCTCATCCTGGCATTCTTGATAGGTGGAAAGTATTTTGTCATAAATTTCTCAGCCATCTCATTCCAAGTAGTGATAAAGTTAGGTTCCAAGGAATCTAACGAAACCTTAGCTTTATCCTTCAAGGTATAAGGGAAAAGTTTAAGTTTAAAAGCATCATCACTTACACCAGGGAGAATGAAATTACTACAAACTTCTACAAATTGTTTTAAATGCAATTATTGGTCCTCAGTAGGTCGTCCACCAAATTGCCCAATTGTTTGAAGCATTTGAAACATCATAGGCTTAAATTCAAAATGAGTTGTGGCAAGTTCAGGCCTTACTATGCTAGTTTGCATAGTATGAGGGTCAAAAATTGCATAATCCCTCATAGGTCTGTCCTTGTCATTAGCCATGCCTATGACTGTTTCATTCAAAACTTGTTGCACATGTGCAGGTTGCTCACAGTGTTCAGTGAAAATTATGGTATGTCTGTCAGAACCTTGGTTACTAGGAGGTGGTGTTGCCCCATGATTAGAAGGTGTTGGTGTAGCCAGATGGACAGCTCTACCCAATGAAATAAGTCCTGAGTGATCTTGATCTCTTCTCAAAGCCCTAAACAATCTTTCTATTTCAGGATGAAGTTGAAATTATGGCTAACTGCGCCTGTGCATATGCTGCAGCAACAGTTGCTGTAGCAATCTAATACTGAAACAACCAGAAACAGGACACCAAAATTAGCAACAAAAATCACTAATTTGCCAATTAATTAAACAGTGTTTTAAGCTATTTAATCCCCGGCAACGGCGCCAAAAACTTGTTGCGTAAAAATATGATAGTGCAACTGTACACTGTCAACAAGTAATATAAAATAAGTAAAGTTCGTTCCCACGAGGATTAGCTTCCTTAAATGATGTTTAATTGATTTAACAAAGTAGTAATTTGGGATAAAAAGTAAAAGACACAAATATTTGGTAACATGCAAAACAATAAAAAGGTATCAGGGTAATAAAGATCAGATGATTGGAACAAGTTGAGATGCATTCACCTTCAGTAACTTTATTAAAATGCAATTAATGGTATGTTAAGTGCTGCAGCATTAGGTGCTGCAGCAATGGATATATTTTCTCAAATACTTCTCACTAGGGTTTCGTCGCAAGAGTTTATCTCTAGACCCTAAAGGATTACGCCCTAGGCAGCTTAGGCACCTGCAGTATTCACCTTATGGCATATGCCCTCCTATCTCTAGGGTTTAATCATGGAACATCAAACCATATTATCTTGTGAGGCAAATTTACAAACCATCTCTGAATTCATAAATGCTACTTAGATTAGATGGCCAATCCTAATCTAAGATGGAAATATTAATGCACACAAGATAAAATACTCAGCACTTAAACATACTTCATTAATAGCACAATAAATTCATTATATCAAGTTCAGCATCCCAACTATAAGAAGTTAGCTCATGTTGAGTGTAAGCAACAAAGGAAACAACTTAGACATAGAAGTAAAAGTCATACTACAATCTTAAGGAGAGGGGTTACATTACTAACTGTTGAACAAAGAAGATAGCTCCAAATATGATCAATGAAGCACACTCCAGCTCTTCAACGTAGATTCCTCCAAGAAATGTAGTTCCAGTGTTGCTGCAGAAACAATTCCAACCTTTTCGGAATGGTGGCTATCTCTAGTGGTGCACGAAATGATGGCTATCTCTATACCAACCTTTTCGGCTTGCCCTAAATGAGGAAGATGGGATCTATTTATAGTTGAGGCTCATGATCCTAGGCAACCCTAATTTGGGAGGTGCCAAGTGTCCTTTTATGGGCCCAAAAAGTCCTTTTTACCCAAACTTTTAGGGTGTCAGCGAATATTCCCCTGCTAGCACGCACACCCATGCCTGGTGATGACTGACACCTGTCCCTTCCTCGTTTTCCGTGTTTCCTTCAGCATTCTCTCTCATTTTGCGCAGTTTTGCATTGCTGCAACATTATATGTTGCAGCAATTTAGGCAAACACATAAGGTACACAATTGGGAACCAAAGTGCCAAATATAACAATTCCAAGCATGCACCTTAGACTACTCTTAAACTACCATAATTGCAAAATAATTACAACAAATGCTTGAGAATTAGCAATGATTTAAGCTTGAAATAAGAGGTAATAACCATCAAAAATGATAATTATCACTTTCCAATGCATCTCGGAACATAAAAAAATCGGAGTTCCGGATTGGAAGTTATGAATAAAATGAGTCGGAAAACTAGTGAAAATTTCTCACAGACTGAGACTGGCACACACTTAACCAGAGGGTTATAATAGGGTTATTTCTATTATACTTATCTCATCTTGAAAGGGACTTGGTTCAGAATTCGTGATCGGGAACTAATTTGATCGACATTGAGTAATTCCGCTTCTCGGTACTAAGATTGCACTATAGTTGACTAGGTTGGCGTCATAACATTTCAAAATGTGGCTCTAAGGAAAAAGAATCTTGATCTAGACTTGGGAGTTTTCTGAAAGGATTCCTCTACGTTAACCATCTCGTGTCATTGATACAATATCTAAATAGAACTTAAATTTCGTATTCTTTTGAAAAACAAATGTTCTCACATGTAACTAAGTTCGTTTTTACAAAATATTTATACTTTTCAAAACCTTTCCTCAAAATCAAGTTGATTATGTTAAAAACACAAATCAATCCATTTATATGAATAGATCCTTTTGCAAGCTTCGTAATGCATCTGAGAACACGTTAATCGGGTTCCCGGATCAAAAGTTATGATGAAAACTATTTTAGGTAAAATTGTGATAGAAGGGTGCGCGTGAGTTGCGCGTAAGCGGAACATACGCGTGAAGAAACAGTGGTTATTACGCGTAAGTCGCGCGTAAGCGCAAAGTACGCACGGAGAGACAGTGGCTTATTACTATTTGGCGCGAAGTTTGCGCATGAGATGCTCGTACGCCCTGCTGCACAGTAGAGACACAATTTTGACAGCATTCTTCATTAAATTTTTACCAAATCTCACCTTCAACTCAGTTCAATTCATACCAGAACCACAATCAAACATTTAACACATACAAGACAAATGCAAACACATAATTTCAAGTCCAACAATCAACAATAGTAATCAAAGTCGATTGAATTAGACATTGTTTTGAAAATCTAAAAAAAATATGTTATTCCACGAAATACGGTTTTGACTCAAAACTCATTCCGAAATAAAAACACCAAATCATTCCAGCATACCAACACAATCAAAAACAAATTGTGAAAACCCTAAACGTGAGTAAAACTCACCCGGAGTGATGAAGTCTCTAACAACCGAATTTCACGCAATGCTCGTAATCGCGTAACCGCTCGAGCTATCCCCATAACGACTCCGATGCTCCTACCAACTCGAATATACTTCTATTTTGAATCTTAGGATCTTTAGCTACTGATTTTTCTTCTAATCAACAATGTGGCTTCAATTTCACTCTAACCCTAGTTCCAAATGAACATGCAAGGCATCAAAAGGCTTAAAACTCCATTATCTTCCACTTTGAGCTTCAAAGTTCTAAAATGGTGGATGAAGCAAGGGGAAGAATGAGTGATTGAAATTGGTATCTATGGGAAGAGCCAGAAAAATGGAGAAGATTGGTATATGGAGCACTTACATGCATTGGGGCTTTTGGAATTTCTTTCATCTTCCTTTCTTCTTTCTCTTTGCGTCCCATCTCTCTCTACCTAAACTCACTTCTCTTTCTTTTCAAATTCTGAAATGTTGTGAAATGAGAGGAGGGTGTGGTGTTTTTGTTATGTTTAATGAACTGAGGGTGGATTATAAAAGGATGGGAAAAGACCTAAATGCCCTTGGTTCACTAATATCCTCTTAATTCTATTTCTCGGTGTTTTATTTATCTTTAGTTCGGACACCAAATCCGTCAATTAGGACACCAAATTCTTTAATTAGGACACCAAATCCTATAATTAATTCCAGACCATATTCTCTCTCTCGATACAAAACTATAAGGTTTATAAACAATGATTATAACTCTAGATCCATATTTTTATCTCAAACATAGTTGTAATTGAAGTATTATTGTTCATTTGTCATTGAGGATGGTTGAGGAAGGGAATGAGAGAGGTTTGGAACCAAAAGGAATCACCATGGAAAGGTTTTATAAGTCGGGACAGAAGCATGGGCCCGGATCAGGCTTATAGGCGCGCGGATCGGGCCTCCCAGCATTGAAAAATTTTCTATTTTCGTAAAGTTTCGCGATTCCGTTGATTCCAATACTTGTTCCACTTAATTCCTAAGTTAACCAAACATACTAACAGTAGCATTAACCACTTCATACAACCAATTTCATGCTATTAAACAATCAATCAATCCACAAAGTCTCAGTTCATATCAACACATCAAACATTACACATTTTAGAATAACAGTTTCCCAATGAACTTTATAACGTTTTCAATTGTGCAAGCATTACTGAAATGACAAAATCGACAACATGCAACAACCAAGACCTCAAACAACATATAATTTCGTGATGAACTCACCTTGAGATGAAGAAACCAACACAAAGCAACTGAAGATGAAATATAAGACACCCTCTAAGCTCCCAATTGCCCCAAATTCGATCTAAAGCTTCAACACTCTTGTTTTGCTACTCAAATTGACAATGTAGCCATAGAAAAACTCTAATGAACCAGATTTGCCCACATACAAGATGAGTACTAGCTTCTAGAGCCTCTTCCAATGACATGCAACAAGAATCCCAAAACACCAATCTTCAGCAATTGGAGTGATTTTCGAAAATGGGGAAGGAAAGGAAATGAATTTGAAGAGAAGAGATGAAGATTCTGGTTTTGAGAGTGAAAATTCCTCCCTCTTTCTCCTCTTATTTATCGTGTTCTCTCCCTCTCTATTGCCACTCTTTCTTTCGTTTCTCAAAAACTTATTTTTTTTATCAAAGTGTGTGTTATGTCTCTTGTGAAAGTGAGGAAATGTGAGAGAGGGACCTAAGTTGGGTCAGCTGAGGGTGAAAAAAAGGAGTGAAGTTCCTGATTTACCCCTAGGCTACTCTCACCACATTATTACTAATATGCCACGCTAGTTTAATTCAACAAGCACATAATGCACTCAATTAAATTACGTAGTCATACATTTAAAAAATATAAGAGTAAATTTTTAATTCAAGCAATTATCAAACAACTTGATTATTAATGATTTATTCAAATCACCACTAATCACTCAAACAAGAACCTAGCCACATTGGGGATGTTACACAACTCAACATGCTCAATCCACGTAACCTATAACAAACAACAACCACTTCACTTGCATTAATTTTAGTTTATTTCAAAAAACTTAGAGATTATAATATAATAAACAATGTGTAACCTTTGAATGCATTTCTTGGATCAAACAGCCGGAAGGCCTTCTCCGGCTTCTTGAGATTGAAGCACCATGTCGCATATTGTCGATGGATGCATCGACTGTCTCCCATATCCCATTTGGAAGTTTCTTAAAGTATCTAACAAAATAGTTCTCACGAGTAGCAACTAATGGTGATGAAATCTGAAACTCCCTTGACATCTGAAATGGAGAAAATACATCTGAAACTCCCTTGACATCTAAATAAATTTTCATTTTACAATATACAAATTAAGTAAAACGAAAATACATATGGAGAAAAAAATTTAGTATAAATACATCTTGCGAGGAACCATTATAATTTCATGCCACGCCTGTTGAAAGAGTTTCTAGTGTAAATGCTGTTGAAACAATACAAAAACAAACTACATGAACTCAAGAAATCTTCTACATGAAAGTATTACTATTTGAACCTATATCAAAGAATAAACAATTAATGAGTATTTTTACAAGCCATTATCGAACTTTGAACATTCAAAGTCGCTCGTGAATTCATGCAAGACTAGACCATAACAACGTATGCATATATCATTGTTATTATTATTAATACGACTTCTATTATTATGATATACAATAAACATTCATCTCTCTTTCAATCTCTCTCTCTCTCTCACTTTATATATATATATATATATATATTAATAAATATTATATTTCTCATCTATAAATATTGTGATTTAAGGTATTTTATTCTTTTCCACATGAAATACGTGTTTGTTTTTATCAAAGTAATATCTTTTATTATTTTAACATAAAAATTAAATAAAATTTGTAATAATTATTTTTTCTATATTAATTATTATTTTTTCTCACGGGTCTTTATTAATTATTATTTAATTAAAGTTTTACTTTTTAAAATCAGCAGTCAAATTTTAGACAATTAAAAGACCCATCAAATAATTTAGTCAATGAACATAAAGATATATTATACTAAAAGTATTGACAGTTAAATATATAAAGACTAAATGCGAGCAAAACAATTTATAGAGGTTAAAAACAAAAATTTAAACTTTTTATGGAATAAAAACATTTTATCCTTAGAATAAAAAACATATTTTTATTTTTTATGTTATTTAACTTTCATATTAATAATTTATTATGCATCTATTTCTATTTTTTATGTTATTTAACTTTCATATTAAATTTAAATTACTTACTTTTTATTCTAAAGTTTGCTAAATTAATAAAATTAAGCCTAATAATTTTTTTGGACTAAAACATCTGTTTTTCCCAAAAAATGGGATTAGAGTGATATCAACATAAATTTGTGGTTTCACTCATCACTTTTACATTGCTAGTGTTATACCCCAATTTTGTCCGCTCTCTGTTTTACTACGGTCATTTTTATTTTTTGTTTTTATTTTTTTACTAGTTTTGTGTGTCGTAAGTTTCAGGCCCAATTACTACAAGGTTCAGGACCAAGTTTTCTTATTGACTGATCAAAGAACATAATCATCCATTTGATGGGTTCTAATTAATCATAATACAACTCACTGAAACTAGATTTACTCAATTCCTATTGTATTGACTAAAGAGGTTAGGACCCAAAAAAAGGGCAAAAGTAAAGGTACCAATAAGCTGGACCACCTCATGCAATTGATTACTATTTCCCAACATGAGAATAAATTTATAGTAGCAGTCCATACATGGATATAGAGAAAAATTTATAATGACTCAAATTATGAAGAGGAACTAATTTTTGAGCCATCAAAACCGCATCGTGGCCAAAACAAATGACAAAAAGATGCTCCTCCTCATCGAGAATTGCCTTATCCGCAGCCCATCCTAAAAGCAAGTGAGGCAAAAGCACAAAAAATTACAAATTGAGAACAAGAAGATGAAAATACCAAAAACTGCAGCTATTGTACGAAGCAAATTTCTCTCTTCTCATACATTGATTCGACATTCCGAACGGTGAAGGTGAAGATATATGTCTCACGAACATGCTGTCAAAAAAAAAATGATGATCCAACGGTTAACCAATCCGGAATCACACTTTTACGGTGACAGGTTTGAGAAAAATGGGAATTGTATTCTATATCTTATTTTTGTCCCACATCGCTTGGGAGAAAAAAGAACTATCTAGCAATTTGCTATAAAAGAGGTTGAGAGGTGTAGGCTATGGAGGGGTCATTGGCGGGTTAAGTGATCTTTAGAGCTAGCCTTTGCGGTCCATTACATTAAAAGCCTGTCTTTGATTATTTTGTAAGTTTTTGAGTCGATTTTTCGGTTCTCAAAGCGGTTTTTACACATGGCGGTTTTGGGGTCAAAATAGACCAGATAGGAGTCCGGTTCGCGGTTGACCTGGTCAGACAACTCGATCCGGTTCGGCATTCCTCGTGTTTATCAACTTAAGGTTAGTTTTGTATTTTATTTATTTATTTATTTATGTATTGTTGTACATATTTATTATTTATTATATATTTATTGCTTATTTATTTATTTATTTATTTATTTATTTATTTATGCGTATATTATTTATTTATTTATTTTTACTTTACTCTTTACTAATTGTTAGTTTTGTCATTAATTTTAAATACACAAATTATTTTCTTTCTTCAAAAACCAAAATAGGGGATTAAGTCGACCGTATGGTCGGGTTAGTCATCCTTTTAGGATGAATAGGCGTATGGCTTAAAAGTCCTAAAACCCCTATAAAAATAAATAAACCTTTTTAAAACTCCCCTAAAAAACCCCTTTTTAGTAAAAAAACCTAAATAGGGGACTAAGTCGATTGTACAGTTGGGTTTAAGCATCGTTTTAGGATGAATGATCCGTACGGCTCAAGAATCCTAAAATCCCTATTAAAATAAATTCAAACAACCCAATGCACAAACCATTTTCCACAACAAAGACCATACCCTTACTTTCATAAAAAAACAAATAGGGGGTTAAATCGACCGAACGGTCGGGTTAGCCATCATTTTAGGACGAATGAATCGTACGGCTCAAGAGTCCAAAAATCCCTATTCCAAAAAAATCAACCACCTCATACACAAACTTTTTTTCCTCAAACATTTTCTACCCAAGAACTACGTAGCTTTGAATTCTCCATCGTACCTGGAGATACGTAGGAGTAGGGGCCCACTCCTGTCAAGCACAAACTAAAATTTTTATTAAGTCTGTTTTCTTTTCAAAGGGTAAAATAATCGTCAAATACAACTAATCAGAAGGTAACCTTCCTTAGAAACGATGTCGTGGGGTGCTAACACCTTCCCCCATGCATAACCGACTCCCAAACCCATCTTTGGTCTCAAGGACCCTTATCCATTTCAAAGGGATTTATCAACGTTAGCCCTTTAAAACTTAACTTTGGTGACGGCTTCATTTAAAACCTTCGAGGAATCCTTTCTTGTATCTTTCAATCACTACGACTAGCAACACAACATCCCATTTATCTAAAATGGTGATAATCTCTCAGTCATCAGCAGTCAAGCTTGTAATGCAATTGTAAACAATCTTTCTTTATCTCTCATTCACACATATGATTGCAAATATATACATGTATGATCCAATATTATGATTATGCTACGGAATATCACATCAAATGTCATTTTAATCTAATTAATTAAACAATTGTGAGATTTATATTGTTAAACTTGAAGAATTTTTCTTTCTTTTTTAACTTTCTATGTCATTTTGTTTCATGTAGATCCATATAAATCTATGAGTGAGGCAATAAAACCAAGTACCTGGATCATTCGGGTAATGATTAAAAGAAATATCGTAACGACTATGATTTCCTTAATTAAATAACCAAGTGACTGTGATTACCAGTGATCTCCATAATGGAACCCTTGAGTAAGTATGTTTTCTTGATAAATTCTTTTTCTTAGTTTTTTCCATTAATTACATCAGAAAAACTTATAATCAAGATAAACTCTTTGATCCAGGCCCATCAGGAAGCTTGAGGCTAGGAGTGCAATATAATCTGAATCTCCTCCACTTAGCACCATATTCATGGTAGAAAGATCCACAGGAGCATACACTATGTATGAGCCCGTATTTGAAGTATCGGCATGTTACTCAGGGTTTTTGAAGCACTCTATAAACATATGTACCCAAACAAAAAGTAATGTTAAATATGATATAGTTGCCAAGATCAGGTCCATTTGCTATGTGTGCAATTTCTTGAACATGTTCCCTGTTGGAGAGAATATCCCACTGTAAATTCAATTCAACATGTAAGGCATAATAATTTGTACACAAACTTTGTTTGGTTTACTGTAACATCCCCAATTTAGCTAATCTCAATATTTGAGATTAGCAAGAGGTTTCCATTTAATTGTTATCTATTGAATCATGACTGATGATCTAAGTGAGTTTATTTGATTGACTTTAATTCACTTGATTGAGTGCTTTGTGATCTAGTATGTGAATAAATGGTGTATTTAATGGTTTATTAAATCAAGTTGGCATGGGGTATTGTATGAATGGATATGGGGTGAGAATAGTTATAAGGGGTAAAATTGGAATTTTAACACAATTTACTTTACCCTCAACTGAACCATTTAATATTTTCAGTCACCCTCACATTTTTTTCACTATTAACACACACACACACCACAGAAAAACGGTTTTGAAAGAAAGAAAAGAAGAAGAGAGAATAGAGGGAGAGAGAGAGAGCCGTGAGTAAGGGAAAGAAGAACTTCATTTCCAAATCCTCACCAAGCTACAACTGAAACTTATCACCATTTATCTTCTCTATTTAGAGATTTCAAGATTTGAATTTTAACATTCCAGCCACTTCTTCCTCTTTCTTCACAATCCATTCCAAAATGCATGCAATAGGAATTTCTTAGGTGGCAGTTTGCTGAGTTGCATGTTCAATTTGAAGTTTTATGTGGGCTTTTGGGAAGTCACATTGTTTCATAGAAGCACTACATTGTTGATTCGAAGCTCAAGCTAGTGGTTGGAGAGCTTGGATTTCGATTTGGGTACTTGGAAGCTTAGAGGGTGTTTCATTCTTCATTTTGTCACTTTCGTTTGCATCAATTTCGTCCAGGAGGTTGATTCTTCGCATAATTTATGTTTGAATATCGTTGTTATGAAATTTTCATCTGAAACTTAGAGTTGTACTTGATATTGAGTTGCTGAAATTTGGTAGAATAAGTGGTATTCTTGGATTTGAGTGACTTGCATGTTGATTGATCTTAATATGGCTTCATTGAGTGATTAAATACTTGAAATTGGTTGTTTTGAATGGTCAATGTTGCTGTTAGTAAGTGTTGTTGAGTGAGTAATTAAGCGTGATATGCATTGGAATCGAAAGAGTAGCCAAAATTTAAGAAAAACAGAGTTTTAGAGCAACAAGTGCAGGATTTTGGCAATCAGCAGAAAACATGGCCATTTTTTTTACACGGTTGGCCGTGTTTTATTCTGTTTTTGCGCAAAATTTTAAAAATGTAGAAACACGGGCACCAGTGTTTTAAAACACTGGGAGCTGTGTTTTCTGCTGTTTCGTGGGTTACTCCTTTTGACTTCAATCCTTCCCCAATTCTTTCCTTAACCTTTACTAATGATAATTGAACATAAATACTGTAATTTAGCCTATGTAATTTGGCCTATGATTGAGATGATTGATGGAAACCCATTGATTTATAAATGTTATAAACTGTATTGTTTACCAACAAGAGAGAATACATAATCTAATGTTAAATGATGGACTCGGTGTTCCATTAAGGTTTTGGGTAACCATTTAATTAAGGAATAATTATAAATGGGGTGACGAACTCTATGTTATCAAACTAGTGGAGGGAAGTCATGAGCCCAGAACCTAGGCCTCAGGTTAATGTTTGCCCGCTAAGTGATTGTCGGTGTTGTGCTTATGTCATGTTACACGTATCTATCCAAACTTCGGCTACGATTAAAACGATGCCTAATGAACCGAGAGTTGAGTAGTGAGGGGTCTCGAAAGAGCTCACCGAGATGTTTATCTCACCCTTTATGTTTTGTGGTTTTCTTTATAGAGAAACAGGAAAAAATGAAAGCAAAGAAACATAAGTAGCAGGTGCACCATATGGAGACTTTGGAAGATCATGGAGATCTATCTTAGTTCCTTACTCAATTTCCCTTGTTTGTTTGTATTTTGATATTATGACTTAAACGTTGTTGAAAGTTATGTATCGCTTCCTTTAGTTCTATTTTGGATGTTGAACAATAGGCTTGAGAGGAGCTAAAACTGGGTTTAATGTTGATTATGTTGTTCATATTGAGAACTTATGTTATACGAGTGGTTATGCGGATGAGTCCTTCATCTAAATTTTAGTTTGTAAAATGTCCGAAAATAGAGATTTTACTCTGATGTATGCTTTTGTGTGTGTCCCGATATTTCTTCTACGGTTAAAATATTAGGGTGCATGTTACATTTTGGTATCAGAGTAGTTCGACCTTGTCGGGCTTAGTGACCTTATGGTCAATAGATTAGGTACATCGAGTCATCCAGGGACTTAAACCATTGACTGTCAGACCCTTTCAGTATTCTGTGCGAGACATTGAGGCCGGATCCACTCAATATTTAGCGCAACGTACTGAGAATGATGACGATTGGTTGCACGGCCCCGAAAATGTCCAAAACTCTATACCCTACGATTCCGACCTTCTCGTTTCATTAGACCATGCAGAAGAAGTCGAGGACTACAGACAACATTCCGGAGCAAAAAGATGGGCATTCTTGTTGATTCGAGGAAGCTGTGGGCGACTGTTCAGTCTCTTGATCCGATGCGACCGTTTGGTTGCTTCGTAAATCGTTAAAGGTCATCTAGAGAATTATAAAGCAAGAAAAACCTTCCGGTAGAAGGAGTATTAGTATCCTAAGATTTGTTTAGGGCTAGTTGTCTAAGATGTTGATTGGTTGAAAATATTTCGTTAGTGAAGTGTTGGTCTCCTAGATATGTTTCTTGATTAGTGAGCCTCTCTTAATTGAATAGGTGAGTCTCTAAGGATTTCTGATTTTGCGTCATGCTTACTTACAGGAATGCGTATAATCTTCTCGGATAGCCATAGTTATAGATCATGTTCGTCTTCCTCAGAAATAGCTTTCCAATGCTATGATTCTATTCTAGTAAGATATATTTGTACTTATGATTTTGACAAGTAGTACCACCCAATACCTAAAAGCATAGTTTCTATTGTCAAAACCTATAAATTAGATTTTTTTCGAAAGAGATTGGCATTTTATGTCAATATAGGTAGTAACTCTTGTGAACTCATAGTTTAAGTATCCTTAGCAGTTTAAATATTGTGGGATGAGGTATTCATTTTCTTTGTCGTAAAAGACATACCCTAGTAAGTGAACTCTTTATAGGAAAAAGTTCTCGTGACGAGTGATGCTAGGGATCAAACCGTGTCCGACATTGCCGTTATGTCTTTTCGTGTCACAAGTTAATTGTTCCTTAATTCCTTCAGATCGGAATCTGAATGTATCATGTAAATAATGGTTGTGATTCTCTCCTGTCCACAAATCCCCAATTATTTTTTTTGATCCAACTAGAGTTTCTAAACAGATAGTCCAAGGGAAAAATCAGTTTTTGTTCTTCATATTTAAACCGAGATTGCATAGCCTTGGTGATAGAAAAACCTCATAACTGATTCGAGTTGGTTCATGTTCCAGTAAGTCTAAACACCCGTAGGAAGCCTCTATGTCTTCAAAGTAACAACCTTATTGTCAAGAGTTTTCTCATACCCTCAGCTATTGAGTATTGATGCTTTTTGCAACAAATGAGTGGTTGTTGTGTGCCTAAGAACACGTTGTTGTATTCGAAGTGGTACTCCTTAAGTAAAACCTACCAAAGTTTCAAGTATAGTCTATGTGTTTCTTTCGAACGAATATTCCACAAATTAGGCCTTATTATGCTTGCCTTAACGTAACCATGTTTGATTGTTATCTTGCTATGAGATGCGGTGGATATCCAATGTGGTAGTTTAGTGCCATGAACCTTTAGGGATGTAATAATAGGGATTACGTGCATGAAAAAATGATTCTCTTCTTTAAGTATTCATTGTTCCCTTTAATGACATTGTTCATGATAGAAAGCATCATCATAAAATTCAGAAATACTTGCCTATGTTGGTCAAACCCTAATTGGTTGCTAACCTTGAATTGTGTGCAATTGGTCTACATATGACTTGAATATGTGTTAAAATTTGATGAAATTTTCATATAATGTGATTATATGTGGACTAGGTAAAGTTAGGGACATTTAGATTGAAGTTAGAAACACAAAAACATCATTTACAACTATTGTGAAGAAGACACGGGCCGTGTCCAAATGACACGGGCACCCGACTCACTCACTGGTTGTGGAAATTTCTCGGTAGCCTTCCAACTTATTTCGTTCATAACTTTCAATTCGGAACTCCAATTTTTTGTGTTTTTGGATGCGTCGGAAAGCTAAAGAAAAGTTCTACAACTATGAGCCAATTAATGATTCTGTTTTTAACTTAGTAATGATTCTCAATCTATTCTAACCATTATACTTGTACATAGCAAAACATCATTGGGATACATGAATCTTTATTGTGATACCAATGGCCCCAAATTCGATCTAAAGCTTCAACACTCTTGTTTTGCTTCTCCAATTGACAGTGTAGCCATAGAAAAACACCAATGAACCAAAATTTCCCACATGCAAGATGAGTACTAGCTTCTAGAGCCTCTTCCAATGACATGCAACTTGAATCCCAAAACACCAATCTTCACCAACTTGAGTGATTTTCATAAATGGGGAAGGAAAGGAAATGGATTTGAAGAGAAGAGATGAAGATTCTGGTTTTGAGAGTGAAAATTCCTCCCTCTTTCTCCTCTTATTTCTCGTGTTCTCTCCCTCTCTATTGCCACTCTTTCTTTCTTTTTTCAAAAACTGATTTTTTATCAAAGTGTGTGTGTTATGTCTCTTGTGAAAGTGAGGAAATGTGAGAGAGGGACCTAAGTTGGGTCAGCTGAGGGTGAAAAAAAATGAGTGAAGTTCCTGGATCAAACAGCCGGAAGGCCTTCTCCGGCTTCTTGAGATTGAAGCACCAAGTTGCATATTGTCGATGGATGCATCGACTGTCTCCCATATCCCATTTGGAAGTTGTTTAAAGTATCTAACAAAATTGTTCTCACGAGTAGCAATTAAAGGTGATGGAATCTGAAACTCACTTGACATCTGACATGCATATTTATAAATAAATTTTCATTTTACAATATACAAATTAAGTAAAAGGAAAATAAATATGGAGAAAAATTTTTAGTATACATACAACTTGCGAGGAAACATTATAATTTCATGCCACGCCTGTTCAAAGGGTTTCTAGTGTGAATGCTTTTGAAACAATACAAAAATAAATTACATGAAGTAAAGAAATCTTCTACATGAAAGTATTACTATTTGAACCTATATCCAAGAATAAACAATTAATGAGTATTTTTACAAGTCATTATCGAACTTTGAACATTCAAAGTCGCTCGTGAATTCATGCAAGACTAGACCATAACTAAGTATGCATATGTCATAATTGATTTTATTAATACGACTTCACTTATTATGATATACAATAAACATCTATCTCTCTTTCTATCTCTCTCTCTCTCTCTCTCACTATATATATTAATAAATATTAAATTTCTCTTCTTTAAATATTGTGATTTAAGGTATTATATTCTTTTCCACAAAAATACGTGTTTGTTTACAACATAAAACTATTAATAATTATTTTTTATATAACTAATAATAAATATATTCTTTATTAATTATTTTTTAATTAAAGTTTTACTTTTTAAAATCAGCAGTCAAATTTTAGACAATTAAAAGACCCATCAAATAATATAGTCAACAAACATAAAGATATATTATACTAAAAGTATTGACATTGAAATATATAAAGACTAAAAGTGAGTAAAAAATTTTATAGAGATTAAAAACAAAAATTTAAATTTTTTAAGGAATAAAAACATATTATCCTTAAAATAAAATATATTTTTTTATTATTTATGTTCTTTAACTTTCATATTAATAATTTATTTGCATGTATTTATATAAAATATAAAGCATTAATTCGGTCAAAATTACTTACTTTTTATTCTAAAGTTTGCTAAATTAATAAAATTAAGCCTAATAATTTTTTTTGACCAAAACATCTGTTTTTCCCAAAAAATGCAATAACCGCTGCTACGTAACCCCAAAAGCAAGCCGGTTGTGTTTTGCAACGCTATAAGTAGCCTCCATCATTGCCTCGGCATGGTTCTTTGTATTTCTGGTATTCTTTTATTTGCTTAGCGCTGCAGTTTCAAATCTTTCTCCATGCCTGACTTTTCTACTCGCTAGCTATGTCTGCCTCCCATGCATCTTCTTCCTCCAAGGCTCATGTTCCCGTTATCTTCCAGTCCGTAGGCAAACTCTCTGCCCTTCACCCTCTGGCTGACAACGCCGATCATGGCTTCTCCCTTTTTCGACAACGTTTGATGCAACCCACCTCCCATTGAAGTCTTCCCGCTTCAACGTCGAGACCCGATTTGTCGGTATTCGTGGGTGGCCGATTATTGACGAGACCTCACAAGGGGGAGTCTTGGAAAGAGTGGGGTATCTATGGCATGATTGAAGTGTCACCGAAGAAGGTTCCTCGCAACGCCGATATCCTGTTTCCCCTGATCTCCTTCTGGCCAACTGACCTAAATGTCTTCATATTCCCCTGGGGGATGCTGACTCCGACCATGCTGGATCTGGCCGCGAATCTGGGGCTCCCTGCGGGCGGTTTGGATGTTCACACTAACTCGAGCCTTATTGGCGAGGATCCCCCTTATACCTTTGCCGCTGGTTTTACCCAATTATATTCGCAGAATGTTGCAATTTCGGGGGCCGTGTCTGAGGGGGAGCATTTCGCCTTTCTGATGTACTTCTTCAACAAGTTCTTCCATGCCACCATGTCTTTTTGTGTTGTCAAGGAGCTCTCCGTTTTTATCCACTTGCTGCTGTCGGGCGTCAAGTACACTTCGGGTCCCTTCTTCCTCGCTCTCCTTTACCGGAGTATGGACAGCTGTGTAGCTCAAATCAAAGACGGTGGCAAGTACTTTCGGGTTGACGGCCCAATTTGGTATCTTCAACTGTGGGCGCAACTTTAATTCCCTACTCTTGCTCGTGGCCTGGATACCAAAACTCATCGTGTTCTGAGTACTGCTTTTGCCGCCATCCCCCCTGCCCTTGGACCGGGTGGAGGTGTTCAAATTATTTCTAGATGTTGATACGGTCGTCGAAGACAGTACAGCCCAGCACTTTTGTTGGTATCCCTGTTTGAAACACCACTTGGGTCCTAACTGGGTACTTTCTCCCCAATACTTGGCCTTGATCTCTCCTACTGATCGTGGCGTCGTGTGCTGATTGCTTGTGATTTAGTTGTTGGGGCCAAGCTGGTTTCCACGTGGAATTTCCTTACCATCGAGCCTTTCCATCCGAACATTGTGGCCCGACAATTTGGGGTAGGTCAATTGGTGCTTTCCTTTTATTCTTCTCCGACCGGGGTTCCTCATAGGCAGCGGATACTCCCTCATGACCTCGAGAATCTTTTCAAGACACAGGAGGGAGAATTCCTCGCCTTTGATTGGGGGACTTATCATGGTATTGCTAGGGAAATTCCTCCATACGCCGCCTGGTGGTCGAAGGTCCAGGAGTATGTCTTCCCTCGACCTACCGCGGAGTATTTCCAGCAGTACCTGGCTCTGGCGAGGGGCTGGTTGTTCGGCCCGAGTCGGTGGCCGCCGGGGTGAGTCCACCACCTCTTTCGGCGGGACGCTGTACTACCAAGCCATTGGACAAGAAAAAGACGAAGCCGCCAGTCTCTGCCCCTCCTCCTAGGTCGTCGTCTCGATTGAAGTTTTCCGGTCACCCTCCTCCTCCTGATGGTAAGTTTCTTTCTTTTTCGCGCATTATCTCAAGTTTTTTTTTGACTTCTCTCTCCCTTCCCCAGCTCAAACTCCGGTCATAACTCTGGACGGCAGTGGTAATGAAGATGATGTCCCTCTGACGCAGCGCAAAAGGTACAGGGATTTGTCTGCTCCTGGTTTCTCTCAGCCTGCGGCGTCACATTTGGTCCCGTCTCCTCCATCTGGAAAGCGTATTCGGGTAAGCTCCGATAATTCTAGTCTCGAAAGTTCATAACCTAACATAGCTTAAATTAAAACCATATCGGTTCCATAACTTCAATATCCTACAATTTGATGTTCAATATCATCACAAGGAAAAAGCGGAAACGATTACATAACTTATACAATTCAAGTCATATATCGAGTACAGAGACAACAAGGGAAAACATAAACTAAGACTAAAGAACTGAGTCTTCAATCTTCTCCTCGAGCATGTCATCTACTCATGCCTTATTGCCTTCTTCATTCCATGTTTCTCTGTAAAAACAACAACATATGATAGGGTGAGATAACATATCTCAGTGAGTTTTACCTTGACCCCTAACCACACTCTCGATTCCATTATGAAGCCTTACCTTTCAATATAATTAATTATGACGCTCCCAATTCCTTTCCGAAATGGTCAATAGCATTGGGAGTTTCCTCTCAACCTAAGTACGCCTATTATTTATGAATCAATGGTTCATAGTCCAATTCTTAATGACTATGTACAATTCAATTATAAACTGTAGTTCACAACCCAATTCTTGATGGCTATGTACTATCTTCTTTATTAATCTAGTACAACGCCTTAAACCATTTTTCTTTTCTTCGGTTTGCGGTGAACCCAATCCACTATATGCATCTCAATGAACATCCTCTTATGGGCCTAGCGACCTATCAATCTTATAAAGTTATAATCAATCAATTATAATGAACAAATAGTCAATTGTTTAACATTTTATTGATCTATGACCGGGTTTAGATTAATCTACGTTAACCATCTCGCGTCATTGATACAATATCAAAATAGAACTTAAAGTTCGTATTGTTTTGAAAAACATATTTTCTTACATGTAACTAAGTTCGTTTTTACAAAATATTTATACATTCCAAAACCTTTCATCAAAATCAAATTGATTATGTTAAAAACACAAATCAATCCATTTATATGAATAGGTTCTTTTGAAAGCTTCGTAACACATCTGAGAACACGTTAATCGGGTTCCCGGATCAAAAGTTATGATCAAAATTATTTTAGGTAAAATTGTGATAGCAGGGTGCGCGTGAGTTGCGCGTAAGCGGAACATACGCGTGAAGAAAATGTGGTTATTAAGCGTAAGTTACGCGTAAGAGCAAAGTACGCACAGAGAGACAGTGGCTAATTCCTATTTGGCGTGAAGTTTGGGCATGTGATGCGCGTATGCGCTCCTGCATAGCAGAGACACAATTTTGACAGCATTCTTCATCAAATTTTTACCAAATCTCACCTTCAACTCAGTTCAATTCATACCAGAACCACAATCAAACATTTAACACATACAATACAAATGCAAACACATAATTTCAAGTCCAACATATCACCCAACAATCAACAATATTAATCAAAGTCGAATGAATTAGACATTGTTTTGAAAATCTCAAAAAAATATTTTATTCCACGAAATACGGTTTTGAGTCAAAACTCATTCCGAAATCAAAACACCAAGTCATTCCAGCATACCAATACAATCAAAAACAAATTGTGAAAACCCTAAACGTGAGTAAAACTCACTCGGAATGATGAAGTCGCTAACAACCGAATTTCACACAATGCTCGTAATCATGTAACTGCTCGAGCTATCCCCACAACGACTCCGATGCTCCTACCAACTCGAATATACTTCTATTTTGAATCTTAGGATCTTTAGCTACTGATTTTGCTTCTAATCAACAATGTGGCTTCGATTTCACTCTCACCCTAGTTCCAAATGAACATGCAAGGCATCAAAAGGCTTAAAACTCCATTATCTTCCACTTTGAGCTTCAAAGTTCTAAAATGGTGGATGAAGCAAAAGGAAGAATGAGTGATTGAAATTGGTAACTATGGGAAGAGTCAGAAAAATGGAGATCGAAGATTGGTATATGGAACACTTACATTCATTGGGGCTTTTGGATTTTCTCTCTTCTTCCTTTCGTCTTTCTCGTCGCGTCCCCTCTCTCTCTCTACCTAAACTCACTTCTCTTTCTTTTCAAATCCTGAAATGTTGTGAAATGAGAGGAGGGTGTGGTGTTTTTGTTAAGTTTAATGAGCTGAGGGCAGATTTTAAAAGGATGGGAAAAGACCTAAATGCCCTTGGTTCACTAATATCCTCTTAATTCTATTTCTACCCAAAACAAACACACACAATCCCATACTTCAAATAATAATGCAATTAAATCATGTGATTTAGCGATTATGTATTGTTTTCGCGACAACCTCATAACCTCGACTAGATTTATTTTTTAACCGAATAATAAATCACTAGTTAGTTTCGTAAATCGAAATTAACGGAGCTAGTGATGTTACATCGGTAACCTGAATGGCAACTACTCATTCTTATTTTTCTTTGCCTTTCCCTGTTTCTCTGAAAACACCACAAACATAAACAGTGGGACAATAAAGTCGGTGAGCTCATTCATGTCCCCTCACAACTCTAATCTCGGTGTTTTATTTATCTTTAGTTCGGACACCAAATCCGTCAATTAGGACACCAAATTCTTTAATTAAGACACCAAATCCTATAATTAGGACACCAAATCCTCTAATTAATTCCAGACCATATTCTCTCTCTCTCGATACAAAACTATAAGGTTTATAAACAATGATTATAATTTGTTTTGGGGTGGGCCGAAGCTCGGTCCACAAAAAGCGCAAGCAGAGCGGCCCATTAGGTTATCTAAAAGCCACAGACCAGATCAACGGTACGTGTGAGTCCGTACACGATCCAATGGTCGTACGCAGATTTCAGGCGCTATATAAGCATTCACTGCGTCATTGTCAGGTACATACACTATTCACTAGTAATATTACTCTGCGCGTTCGCTTCTGCCTTGGACGTTGGAGTGTAATCGCAGGTACACCCGCCCACCATCATCCGCTTGGAGAGCGACCAGCGGAGCGAGCATAAAAGACTTGGACCTTAGTAGCTTTACCGCAAAGCGACCTCAGGTACAGATCAATTAGCAAACACAGTGGGAGCCCGCGCGCTTTCCACCTTCGTTTACGATGCCACTAAAGGCAGCTCGAGGCCGACCAAAGGCTGCGAAATGACTCCAAAGCGTGGTTAAAATTCCAACTCGACTTCAGAGCATGGTCGAGATCCCAACTCAACCGCCTCACACTAATGTGGTAGGTCCTAGTACCGTCCCAACACAGCAAGTGATGGTCGAGCTACCCGCAGACCTGGTCAACAAATTGTGAGGGCTACTACACGACCGCAATCAAACGCTAAATCGAAATAATGACCGACTCACGCAGTTAGAAGATCAGGTTGCCTCAAGGCGAGCTCACACTACTCCTGAGAGATGACCTCCACGGGAAGGCACCTCGGCATTACAGGCAAACCGATCACCTCCGCGCGGACATTTGGTCCGTCGGTCTCCAACCCTGAGGAGGGGATGAGGAGGAGGGAGCTCGCCACCAGGGGGACTCTGCCCACTTCTGATTACACATGCTGGCCTGAAGAGTCCTCTTACCAACTCGCCCACCCCATCACGAAGTCGATCTAATGAGCGATTCAATTATCGTTCAAAAGAATACTCGAGCAAACCTAAGCGCAGGTACGGAGGTCACTATAAGGAGGGCCGACCTCGTCGGAAAGAAAGAAGAGATCACAGTTTGGGACCGAGTACGACCAAGCCCTTGAACAAATAAAAATGGCTTTCGCAAAACCGCCCATCCTAACCATTCCAGAGCCCGTGGAGACTTTATAACTATACTTATCCATCACGGACGAGGCGCTGGCCGCTGTGTTGGTACGAGAAAAAGGAGCTATGCAGAATTCGGTATATTTCATTAGCAGAGTACTGCAAGGGCCCGAGCTCAGATAACAAAAGATCGAGAAATTGGAGTTAGCTTTGGTCGTCTCAGCTAGGAGATTGCGCCCGTATTTTGTGGCACATCAGATCACACTACGGACGGACCAGCCGATCAGGCAGATCCTGCATAGACCAGATTTAGCTGGAAGAATGATCAAGTGGGCGGTAGAACTCTCGAAATTTGGAATCAAGTATGAACCTAGATCGTCCGCCATAGCCCAGGTCTTGGCCAATTTCATTGCGGAAATGACACTAGGGGCTGAACCCCCAGATGAAGGAACATGGACCTTACATGTAGATGGATCCTCCAATGCAAAAGGCAGCGGAGCCGGCATAATTCTGGAGAACGGGGATGGAGCAACCATAGAGGTCTCATTGGCTTTCCCCTTCCCTACTTCGAGCAACCAGGCTGAGTATGAGGCCTGCGTAGCCAGATTATTGCTCACTCTAGAATTCAATGTAAGGAAGGTGGAAATACGATCAGATTCGTTGCTCGCTGTCTCTCAAATCAATGATGTGTTCTCAGCCAAGGATAAGATATTGCAAAGGTACTTGGCAAGAGTAAAAGAGCTAATGCAGAAATTCGAGCACGCCGAAGTTGAACATCAAGGCGGACATACTATCCAAACTTGCGAGCACGAAAAACTCCGGCAATCATAGAAGCGTGATACAAAAGGTCCTGTCTCAACCAAGTGTAAGGTTAGAAACTTCAATGGGAGTAGATGTGGGCGAGGTAGGTCAGAGACCCCCCTGGATCGACCCAATTGTCAAGTACATTAAAGAGGGAAAAGAACCTGAAAACTCGAAGGAAGCAGCGCTCGTTCGAAAACAAGCAACCTTTTACACTATTATCAACGACCAGCTGTATAGGAGAGGTTTCACCATGCCATTACTGAAATGTCTCTTACCGGACGAGGCCAACTACATGGGAGCAAGAGCATTGGCCAAGAAAGCCTTAAGAGCGGGTTATTACTGGCCGACCATGGATGTAGATGTGACAGAAATGGTAAAAAAATGCGACAAGTGCCAAAGGCACGCAGACATCCACATAGCTCCTCCTACCGAGCTCAATAGTTTAACCGCCCCCTGGTCGTTTGCTTGGTGGGGGATAGACCTCCTAGGTCCATTCACGCTCGCTCGCAGACAGCTTAAATTCTTGATCGTCGCAGTGGACTACTTCACCAGGTGGATTGAGGCAGAACCATTGGCAACCATCACTTCAAAGACTTGTCTCAAGTTTGTAAAAAAGAATATACTGGTACGATTTGGAATACCCAAAGTCTTAGTGTTAGATAATGGCACTCAGTTCACCGATAAGAACCTCCAAGCAACTCTGGCCGAGCTAGGAGTGAAACGGCGTTTCACATCGGTGGAACACCCGCAAACAAACAGACAAGCAGAAGCGACCAACAGAGTCATCTAAAGGGGGCTGAAAAGGAGATTGGATGAAGCCAAGGGAAACTGGGCAGAAGAATTACCCTCGGTACTATGGGCATACAGAACCACGCCCCACTCAACCATTGGAGAGTCACCGTTTATGATGGTGTATGGGACGGATGCACTAATTCCCATTGAAATAGGGGAATTAACCTGGAGAACGACTAATCCAAAACCGCAGGCCGAGAACGAACAGGCGACCAGGGAAGAGCTGGACTTAGTCGAAGAATTGAGAAACAAAGCGTCTTTGACGGAAGCACTGGTTAAACAAAGTGTGGCAACCAAGCACAATGTTAAGGTCGTTTCCCGTGTATTCGAAGTTGAGCAGCTCGTCCTACGAAAGGCAGACATCGGTCAAAGAAATGCAAGACAAGGGAAGCTCGCACCCAACAGGGTGGGGCCCTACAGAGT
The DNA here is from genome assembly GCA_963573325.1 of Astragalus glycyphyllos. Classification (NCBI taxonomy): domain Eukaryota; kingdom Viridiplantae; phylum Streptophyta; class Magnoliopsida; order Fabales; family Fabaceae; genus Astragalus; species Astragalus glycyphyllos. The sequence continues at coordinate 32,501,718 of OY754310.1, read as the reverse complement.
CGCAGCTAGAACGGGCAAAAGAGCTTACCTTCTGCAAACGATGAATGGTGGAACGATCTCCAACACTTGGAATGCTACGAACCTCAGAAGACATTTCACCTAGAAGCTTTGCAAATATGAAAGAATATCATGTTGCTATCAAAAGAAATTAAACGTCAAGAACGGGCAGGGCACTCTTTTTCCCTACGAGGTTTTTTAATGAGGCCTGCTCGTCTATCAAGATACCTTGCATTTCCTAGTTTACGGAATTCTTGCTTATTAAAGTTATCAATCGTCCCAAGAAATGAGCCACACTTTTAGTGAGTTCAATTTAAACCAAGTTTGATAAACTACTAAAAAAGAAAATGAAAATGAGCTTAAGAATAAAGCCAAACGATCAAAAGATTTGGTCATGTATGGGAAACAAGCTAAAACCAAATAAGAAACTTGGTAAGCTGTTCACATATGCAGAACTCGTCTAAAAGACTTCTACGATATAGATATTTAGATCGAAGCTATACTTAAAGATATTGGAAATTCATAGAAAAATACCAATTAAACATATCCACCCGGAGAAGGCCCTCCATTAAAATTTCATTACAAACAAGGACGACATAAAAGCCCCCAAAGGAAAGAGAACAAAACCTGTTCAAGATAAGCATAAAAGCGAAAAACACTTGAAGCTGATCACTCCTGACTGCGGTAGATGATTTCCTCCTCTCGAACGATGTTACCATTTCCATCTGTCTCCGCAAGGCGAACAATCTGCCCGTCCCGCAGGAAGTGATCGTTACTCACAATTGCAGGATTGATTTCCAAGTCAGGATAACAGTACTGAATTTAAGCAACAGCTTCATCAAAATGCCCTTGGGCAATTTGAAGGGTTTTGTCCTCCAGGGATTCCAGCTCAACGACCTTCTTGTCTCGCTCGTCCGTCGCAGTTTTGAGATCACTTTTCAAACCATCAACCTGCTTCTCCAAGTTAGTAACCTTAGCAGTCATCTCGGTCAAGTTGGCAGTTTCGGTGGCCAACTTGGTCTCGACGTCCGCTTTGCCTTTTATGGCCGCATCACGTTCAGAAGTGACCGTGCCAAGTTTCTCTCTGGTGGGTTGAAGGGCGACCTCAGTTTTCTTAAGTTTTGCCTTGGTAGATTCTAGTTGAGCCCGTAGATCTGCAAGATGACCAAGGGCAGAGTTATATTTATCAGTTCTGTCTTGGAGGTCGCCCTCCAACCATAAATTACGATGAACAAGACGAATACCTGCTTGGCGTTCAACCTCCTTGCTCTTAAAACGAGTAGGTCTGACGGAAGCGGCCTTGGCAATCTCAGCCGCGAACAAAAGGGGGTCTTCACGTAAGCGGGCAAAATCAGATTCACCAAGAGCCTCAAGGTTTAAAACGGGCTTCTTTGGGATCTCTTTGGGCTTCTTGATATTTGGCGAATCGAGGTCAATCTGTACGGGCTCATCCGAATGGGGCACCCGATCACGCTTCTTTGAGTTTGATCTCGAATCATTCTCATGAGCATGGGACTTCTGGTCACCATCGATATGAACGGGCTCAGAAGGAGGGTCGGGGAAAGTAACTTTCTTGGCTTTCCTCGTTTTAATCTTGTGCATGAGGGACCCGACATCTCAGCTGCATGAAGGGAAAAGATACGGTTAGAACCTGACAAGAAACTATAAAAAGCAAGCAATCAAAAGAGAAAATCAGGAAAGACAATCACCGAGCTTATTTTGTAATTGAGTAACCGTTCGAGCACGAGCAAACGGGTTACAAGGAATAACTCGCTTAGGCATCCAACTAACTAATGCTTCTAAAATCTTAACGCTCTCAATATCATATGCGCTGAGCGACCTCTAATATCTATAGTGTATGCATTCATGGTCATAGTGGGAATGTGACCACCCGATGGGAAATTTCACCGAAATGACATTTCCTTGAGCGTCCGTAGCCCCAACCATATCATGAGCTTTATCATTAATGGGAACGACCTAGAGAAATGCGTGTCTCCAAGGCTTGACAGACTCACAAAAAGGCTTGAATAATTCGACTGTGCCTTTGCAACGCTTCAACGACACCTGTTCCCATCGACGGGGCTCACTCTTTAACTCCACAGTGCGGTTAACATCAAACAAAGAAAAGAACAGTCGATAGTTGATATCACGACCAATGGCGCCCATCATGTTCTCAATCATCCTTATGAGGGCCCATGCGTTAAAATGAAGTTGGGAAGGGGCAATCCCGAGAGCCCTTCGAATACGACGTTGAAAGAAAGTAAAGGGAGGGCTCACCCTCAGATCCAGAAGGACATTGGTATACATCGTGAACTTCAAAGAATTTGGAATCATGGCCACATTTTCTTCAGGAGGAACTCCCTCGGTTCGCCACTCTTGGTCGCCATAGCCGACCAACTCATCAAAATTGCGAGTGATGTCATCACCAGGAGGAAAGGTCAATGTTGTTGACAGAATAGAGTTTGAAATCCAGGAGCGATCTTCCCCATATATACCCCTCCAGTCGTACTCATCGGGCAGGGTTGCGTTTTGAGGAACGGGTGGAGGCGGCTGATTAGAACGTCTCTCAAACGGAGGAACATCAGCACGAGGAGACTGCAAGGTCTCAAATTTAGTAGACGAAGAGAAAAAGCTGGATAGGGACGAGTTTGAAGAGGAAGAGCAGGTTCTAGAAAGATCTTCCGAACGAGCAGCACACTCGGCCATATTTGAAGAAGGATGGGCGGAGATCCTAGCGGTTTTCTTAGTTCGCGCCAGCGCGAAACCTGAAAGGAGAGGGAAGGTCAGGATCACCAAGATCGATGATATTCAGAAGGGGACGACAAGGTCGACCCCGGGCCTGACACCCCCTACTCGCCCTAAGCGAAAGTTTACGAAGACTTAAAAGCGGATAAAAGTATGAAGACGTACCTTAATGAAGAATATTGAGGAATTAGATCAATCACAAGGAGAAACTTTGCTCGTCCTCAGAGATGTAAACTGCTCGCCTTGAGAAATGTAAATCGAAAGGAAGAAAAATGGAAATCAGAGGGCAATATATTTATAAGACCCGAAGGCAGGAAGACAGAGCAATACAATGATTCACTTGCACGCGCCTCGAAAACTGAAGAGTTATCATGACAAAAGCAGCCACTTTTCGAGATTCGAGGCACCATTATTGAATTTTCCGGGAACCAAGAAACGTCACTTCATGTCAGGCGCCACGTGTCCAAAAGTGGTCAGATATCAACGACCTAAATAACAAAGAGAAAGGTTGACCGTCTATTAAAGCCTACGCCGGTCCCTAGCACGACCTTGGCTTGGGGGGAAACTGTTCTGGAGTGGGCCGAAGCTCGGTCCACAAAAAGCGCAAGCAGAGCGGCCCATTAGGTTATCTAAAGCCACAGACCAGATCAATGGTACTGGTGAGTCCGTACACGATCCAACGGTCGCACGCAGATTCCGAGCGCTATATAAGCATTCACTGCGTCATTGTCAGGTACACACACTATTCACTAGTAATATTACTCTGCTCGTTCGCTCCTGACTTGGGCGTTGTAGTGTAACCGCAGGTACACCCACCCACCATCATCAGCTTGGAGAGCGACCAGCGGAGCGAGCATAAAAGACTTGGACCTTAGTAGCTTTATCGCAAAGCGACCTCAGGTACAGATCATAACTCTATATCCATATTTTTATCTCAGACATAGTTGTAATTGAAGTATTGTTGCTCATTTGTGATTGGGGATGGTTGAGGAAGGGATTGGGAGAGGTTTGGAACCAAAAGGAATCGCTATGGAAGGTTTTATAAGTCGGGAGAGAAGCATGGGCCTGGATCGGGCTTATAGGCGCTCCGATCGGGCCTCCCCATCAGCATTAAAAAATTTTCTGTTTTCGCAAAGTTTCGCGATTCCGGTGATTCCAATACTTGTTCCACTTAATTCCTAACTTAACCAAACATACTAACAGTAGCATTAACCACTTCATACAACCAATTTCATGCTATTAAACAATCAATCAAGCCACAAAGTCTCAGTTCATATCAACACATCAAACATTACACATTTTAGAATAAAAGATTCCCAATGAACTTTATAACGTTTTCAACTGTGCAAGCATTACTGAAATGACAAAATCGACAACATGCAACAACCAAGACCTCAAACAACATATAATTTCGTGATGAACTCACCTTTAGATGAAGAAACCAACACAAAGCAACTAACGATGAAATATAAGACACCCTCTAAGCTCCCAATTGCCCCAAATTCGATCTAAAGCTCCAACACTCTTGTTTTGCTACTCCAATTGACAATGTAGCCAAAGAAAAACACCAATGAACTAGAATTTCCCACTTGCAAGATGAGTACTAGCTTTTAGAGCCTCTTCCAATGACATGCAACTAGAATCCCAAAACACCAATCTTCACCAACTGGAGTGATTTTCGAAAATGGGGAAGGATAGGAAATGGATTTCAAGAGAAGAGATGAAGATTCTGGTTTTGAGAGTGAAAATTCCTCCCTCTTTCTCCACTTATTTCTCGTGTTCTCTCCCTCTCTATTGCCACTCTTTCTTTCTTTTCTCAAAAACTGATTTTATTTATCAAAGTGTGTGTGTTATGTCTCTTGTGAAAGTAAGGAAATGTGAGAGAGGGACCTAAGTTGGGTCAGCTGAGGGTGAAAAAAATGAGTGAAGTTCCTGATTTACCCTTAGGCTACTCTCACCCCATTATTAGTAATATGCCACCCTAGTTTAATTCAACATGCACATAATGCACTCAATTAAATTACGTACTCATGCATTTAAATAATATAAGACAATAAATTATTAATTCAAGCAATTATCAAACAACTTGATTATTCATGATTTATTCAAATCACCACTAATCACTCAAACAAGAACCTAGCCACTTTGGGGATGTTACACAACTCAACATGCTCAATCCACGTAACCTGTAACAAACAACAACCACTTCACTTGCATTAATTTTCGTTTATTTCAAAAAACTTATGTATATATCCTATCATATAACTAATGTGTAACCTTTGAATGCATTTCTTGGATCAAACAGCAGGAAGGCCTTCTTCGGCTTTCTTGAGATTGAAGCACCATGTTGCATATTGTCGATGGATGCATCGACTATCTCCCATATCCCATTTGGAAGTTGCTTAAAGTATCTAACAGAATAGTTCTCACGAGTAGCAACTAATGGTGATGAAATCTGAAACCCCCTTGACATCTGAAATGCATATTTCCAAATAAATTTTCATTTTACATTATACAAATTAAGTAAAAGGAAAATAAATATGGAGAAAAAAATTTAGTATACAAACAACTTGCGAGGAACCATTATATTTTCATGCCACGCCTGTTGAAAGGGTTTCTTGTGTGAATGTTGTTGAAACAATACAAAAATAAACTACATGAACTAAAGAATTCTTCTACATGAAAGTATTACTATTTGAACCTATATCCAAGAATAAACAATTAATGAGTATTTTTACAAGCCATTATCAAACTTTGAACATTCAAAGTCGCTCGTGAATTCATGCAAGACTAGACCATAACTACGTATACATATATCATTATTATTATTATTAATACAACATCTATTATTATGATATACAATAAACATTCATCTCTCTTTCAATCTCTCTCTCTCACTTTATATATAAATATATATATATATATATATATATATATATTAATAAATATTATATTTCTCATCTATAAATATTGTGATTTAAGGTATTTTATTCTTTTCCACATGAAATACGTGTTTATTTTTCTCAATGTAATATCATTTATTATTTTAACATAAAAATTAAATAAAATTTGTAATAATTATTTTTTCTATATTAATTATTATTTTTTCTCACGAGTTTTTATTAATTATTATTTAATTAAAGTTTTACTTTTTAAATTCAGCAGTCAAATTTTAGACAATTAAAAGACCCATCAAATAATATAGTCAATGAACATAAAGATATATTATACTAAAAGTATTGACAGTTAAATATATAAAGACTAAATGTTAGTAAAAAAATTTACAGAGATTAAAAACAAAAATTTAAATTTTTTATGGAATGAAAACATATTATCCCTAGAATAAAATATATATTTTTATTTTTTATGTTATTTAACTTTCTTATTAATAATTTATTATGCATCTATTTATATATAATATAAAGCATTAATTTGGTGAAAATTATTTACTTTTTATTCTAAAGTTTACTAAATTAATAAAATTAAGCCTAATAATTTTTTTTGACCAAAACATCTGTTTTTCCCAAAAAATGGGATTAGAGTGATATCAACATAAATTTGTGGTTTCACTTATCACTTTTACATTGCTAGTGTTATACTCCAATTTTGTCCGCTCACTGTTTTACTACGGTCATTTAATGGTTTCTAAATCATAATACAACTCACTGAAACCAGATTTACTCAATTCCTATTGTAATGACTAAAGAGGTTAGGACCCAAAAAAAGGGCAAACGTAAAGGTACCAATAAGCTGGACCACCTCATGCAATTGATTACAATTTCCCAACATGAGAATACATTTATAGTAGCAGTCCATACATGGATATAGAGGAAAATTTACAATGACTCACAGATTATGAAGTGGAACTGATTTTTGTGGGTTTAAATACGATCCTCTCATTTTTCTATTTGCAAGCAACTACATGACGACTTCGTTTACGAAGTCATCAAAACCGAATCATGGCCAAAACAAATGACAAAAAGATGCTCCTCCTCATCGAGAATTGCCTTATCCACAGCCCATCCTGAATGCAAGTGAGGCAAAAGCACAAAAACTTACAAATTGAGAACAAGAAGATGAAAATACCAAAAACTGCAGCTACTGTTCGAAGGAAATTTCTCTCTTCTCATTCATTGATTCGACTATCCGAACGATGAAAGTGAAGATATATGTCTCACGAACATGATGTCCAAAAACGAAGACGATCCAACGGTTAACCAATCCGGAATCACACTTTTACGGTGACAGGTTTGAGAAAAATGAGAATTGTATTCTATATCTTATTTTTGTCCCACATCGCTTGGGAGAAAAAAGAACTATCTAGCAATTTGCTATAAAAGAGGTTGAGAGGTGAACGCTATGGAGGGGTCGTTGGCGGGTTAAGTGGTCTTTTGGGCTAGCCTTTGCGGTCCATTACATTAAAAGCCTCTCTTTGATTATTTTGTAAGTTTTAGAGTCGGTTTTCTGATTCTCAAAGCAGTTTTTGCACAAGGCGGTTTTGGCGTCAAAATAGACCAGATAGGAGTCTGGTTCGCGGTTGACCTGGTCAGACATCTCGGTCCGGTTCAGCATTCATCGTGTTTATCAACTTAAGGTTAGTTTTGTATTTTATTTATTTATTTATTTATTGTTGTACATATTTATTATTTATTATATATCTATTGCTTAGGGGACTATGGATGAATGATCCGTACGGCTCAGGAATCCTAAAATCCCTATTAAAATAAATTCAAACAACCCAATACACAAACCATTTTCCACAACAAAGACCATACCCTTACTTTCATAAAAAACAAATAGGGGGATAAATCGACCAAACGGTCGGGTTAGCCATCATTTTAAGACGAATGAATAGTATGGCTCAAGAGTCCAAAAATCCCTATTCCAAAAAAATCAACCACCTCATACACAAACTTTTTTTCCTCAAAAAATCAGAATATTATTTTCAATAAAATTGGGGATTAAGTCGACTGTGCGGTCGGGTTAGTCACCATTTTAGGAAGAATGAGTCGTATGGCTCAATAATCCTAAAATCCCTATATTAAAAAACACCAACACACAAACATTTTCTACCCAAGAACTACGTAGCTTTGAGTTCTCCATCGTACCTGGAGTTACGTAGGAGTAGGGCCCCACTCATGTCAAGCACAAACTAAAATTTTTATTTAAGTCTTTTTTCTTTTTAAAGGGTAAAATAATCGTCAAATACAACTAATCAGAAGGTAACCTTCCTTAGGAACGATGTCGTGGGGTGCTAACACCTTCCCCCATGCATAACCGACTCCCAAACCAAACTCTGGTCTCAAGGACCCTTGTCCATTTCAAAGGGATTTATCAACGTTAGCCCTTTAAAACTAAACTTTGGTTATAGCTTCATTTAAAACCTTCAAGGAATCCTTTCCAGTATCTTTCGATCACTACGACTAGCAACACAACATGCCATTTATCTAAAATGGTGATAATCTCTTAGTCATCAGCAGTCAAGTTTGTAATGCAACTGTAAACAATCTTTCTTTATCTCTTATTCACACATATGATTGACATGTATGATTCAATATTATGATTATGCTAGGGAATATCACATCAAATGTCATTTTAATCTAATTAGTTAAACCATTGTCAGATTTATATTGTTAAACTTGAAGAATTTTTCTTTCTTTTTTAACTTTCTATGTCATTTTGTTTCACGTAGATCCATATAAATCTAAGAGTGAGGCAATAAAACCCAGTACCTGGATCATTCGAGTAATGATTAAAAGAAAAATCCTAACGACTGTGATTTCCTTGATTAAATAACCAAGTGACTGTGATTACAGTGATCTCCAAAATGGAACCCACCCTTGAGTAAGTATGTTTTCTTGATAACTTCTTTTTCTTAGTTTTTTCCTTTAATTACATCAGAAAAACTTATAATCAAGATAAACTCTTTGATCCATGCCCACCAGGAAGCTTGAAGCTAGGAGTGCAATATAATCTGAATCTCCTCCACTTAGCACCATATTCATGGTAGAAAGATCCACAGGAGCATACACTATGTATGAGCCCGTAGAATCTGTGCAATTCTCTTGAAGTATCAGCATGTTACTCAGGGTATTTGAAGCACTCTACAAACATATGTACCCAAACAAAAAGTAAGGTTAAATATGATATAGTTGCCAATATCAGGTCCATTTGCTATGTGTGCATTTTCTTGAACATGTTCCCTGTTGGAGAGAATATCCCACTGTAAATTCGATTCAACATGTAAGGCATAATAATTTGTTTACAAACTCTATTTAGTTTACAGTAACATCCCGAATTTAGCTAATCTCAATATTTGAGATTAGCAAGATGTTTCCATTTAATTGTTATCTATTGAATCACGATTGAAGATCTAAGTGAGTTTATTTGATTGACTTTAATCCACTTGATTGAGTGCTTTGTGATTTATTATGTTAATAAATGGTGTATTTAATGGTTTATTAAATCAAGTTGGCATGGGGTAGTGTATGAATAGATATGGGGTGAGAATAGTTATAAGGGGTAAAATTGGAATTTTAACACAATTTACTTTACCCTCAGCTGAACCACTTAATATTTTTAGTCACTCTCACATTTTTCTCACTAATAACACACACACACACCACACAAAAACAGTTTTGAAAGAAAGAAAGGAAAAAGAGAGAATAGAGGGAGAGAGAGAGCCGTGAGTAATGGAAAGAAGAACTTCATTTCCAAACCCTCACCAAGCTACAACTGAAACTTATCACCATTTATCTTCTCCATTTAGAGATTTCAAGATTTGAATTTTAACATTCCAACCACTTCTTCCTCTTTCTTCACAATCCATTCTAAAATGAATGCAATAGGAGGTTCTTAGGTGGGAGTTTGCTGAATTGCATGTTCAATTTGAAGTTTTATGTGTGCTTTTGGGTAGTCACATTGTTTCATAGAAGCACTACATTGTTGATTGGAAGCTCAAGCTAGTGGTTGGAGAGCTTGGATCTCGATTTGGGTACTTTGGAGCTTAGAGGGTGTTTCATTCTTCATTTTCTCACTTTCGTTTGCATCAATTTCGTCCGGGAGGTGGATTCTTCGCATAATTTGTGTTTGAATATTGTTGTTATGAAATTTTGATCTGAAACTTAGAGTTGTACTTGATATTGAGTTGTTGAAATTTGGTAGAATAAGTGGTATTCTTGGATTTGAGTGACTTGCTTGTTGATTGATCTTATTATGGCTTCATTGAGTGATTAAATGCTTGAAATTGGTTGTTTTGAATGGTCAATGTTGCTGTTAGTAAGTGTTGTTGAGTGAGTAATTAATCGTGTGTTGTCGTCAAACTCTTAGGTCCTAGCCGTGGTGTCGGCTAGAGGTTTGGACAGTCTTTGATTCCTTTTTCTTCAAGCAATTGTGCCGAGGAGGGAACTCTGCTTCTCAACTATGGGTTTCCTGACACCTCAAGAAAGGGTCAGGCAAGGTGAGAAGGGACGCGAGTGTTGGATTACTACGGCTAATGCTTAAAAATAAAGTAAAAGCAGGAAATACGATAAAGAAGATAAATGAAATAAACGTAGAGTTTGATTTGACTAATGTGTGTTTTAGAATTCACTCTAATGCTAAATACATACACAGGACCTCATCGGTCACTAAGCTAGCCAACATTTCCCTGTCGTTGGATCGATCTAAGATCAACGGTTTTCATTGCTTCATAGGCCTTCCACGCGACGAAGTAACTACCCACGATCCCCATTGGCACGGTTAGTGGGGTGACTGCTTGTTGCTCCAGGATTTCCAGCCTCACTCTTCCGTTTGAACTTCAACTGTTCCCATGTTCTTCCTTGGTGTCGTGTCCTGCCTTCCAAGTAACCCCCATCCTTCCTTAGACGTATGGTGACTCGGCTATCCTGGCCCTACCTTAGGTAATGGTCCTAGCGTCCGAGCCACCGAGGTTTTGGCACTCTATAGAATGGGGTGGTCACTTTCCCTCGGCTTAGCTCATTGGTCCTCGGGCATAATCCTCCCTCGGGGGTTCCTTCCGTTTAACATACCCCGAGGACCTTCTTAGGTTCACTCTTCTTCAACGAAATACCTTTTCTGCCCCTCGTCTCACGGCTTGCCTTCATACCATACTCCCGTTTTCCTTTTTCAATCCTCGGCCTACGACCTATTTATTTTTGGGGGTTAACAATTGCCCCCCTTTTTGTGCTGTCGTGCGGCCTCGAGGACGTGATTGACTGTACGAAAAACCCCTTGACATGATCTTGAACTGACGGTTAGAGGGGACGTAACCGCTGCTACGTGACACTTGGCCCCTTGCACGAATCGAAACGACTGCGCGACGGTTCTCAAGAGCGAGATGGTTGAGTTTTTCAAAGCTATAAATAGCCTCCATCATTTCCTCGGCATGGTTCTTTGTATTTCTGGGATTCTTCTACTTATTTAGCGCTACAGTTTCGACTCTTTCTCCATCCCTGACTTTTCTACTCGCTAGCTATGTCTGCCTCCCATGCGACTTCTTCCTCCAGGGCTCATGTTCCCGTTATCTTCCAGTCTGTAGGAGAACTCTCTGCCCTTCACCCTCTGGATGAAAAAGCCGATCATGGCTTCTCCCTTTTCCGACAACGTTTCGATGCGGCCAACCTCCCATTGAAGTCTTCCCGCTTCAACGTCGAGACACGATTTGCCGGTATTCGTGGGTGGCCGATTATCGACAAGGCCTATGTAGCCTGGGTAGACCGCCTGAGACCTCACAAGGGGGAGTCTTGGAAAGACTGGGGTATCTATGGCATGATTGAAGTGTCAACCAAGAAGGTTCCTCGCAACACCGATATCCTATTTCCCCTGATCTCCTTCTGGTCAACAGCCCTAAATGTCTTCATTTTCCCATGGGGGATGCTGACTCCGACCGTGCTGGATGTGGCCGCCAATCTTGGACTCCCTGCGGGCGGTTTGGAGGTTCATACTAACTCGAGCCTTATTGACGATGATCCCCCTTATACCTTTGCCGCTGGTTTTACCCAATTATATTCGCAGAACGTTGCAACGTCGGGGGCCGTGTCTGAGGGGGAGCATTTCGCCTTTCTAATGTACTTCTTCAACAAGTTCTTCTATGCCACCAAGTCTTTTGGTGTTGTCAAGGAGCTCTCCGTTTTTATCCACTTCCTCGTTCTCCTTTACCGGAGTATGGACAGCTGTGTAGCTCAAATCAAAGACGGTGGCCAGTACTCCCAGGTTGACGGCCCGATTTGGTTTCTTCAACTGTGGGCGTGTTGCGTTAAAAACACACTTAGAGTAAGTGTACTCTTTCGCAGAAGTAGTATAAAAGATTATCGTATCCACATGGATTAATTAACAAGTACCAAACTAATTAAGATTATTTAATGTTTAGACGAAGAAATAGTTTGATGTTTAAAGAAACTAAAATAAAAAGAATTAAATAGCAAGAATTAAAATAGTAGATTTAACAAGTTGGAGAGAGGTCTAGGGTCGTGGTTTCACTTGCAAGCTTCGATTCCCTTATGTCTAATTCTACCTGAATTCCCTTATTTTATTTAATTACCAATCCCTTTTCTAAAGCTATTAATCCATTTGGTCATTCGCGATTAATATTCTTCTTCCTAAATTAACCCTAGTTTGGTCATGCTAGAATTAAATCCAAGAAAAGCATAAAGAGCAAAAAGGTTGAATGATTGGAAGACTAAATTAAAGTTTGGTCATGCATTAATTTTAGCCCCAATTATCCTATAGGTCCACCAACTAATTGCAGTACGGTCGCTGATCAACTAATTGATTTTGAACATGAAAAGGGTAGCTAATCCTAATTATGTGATTAAAAACAATAAGATAATATTAATTGAAATAAAAATAGGAACTCAAAATAGAAATTAGAACATAAAGAGGTCTCTAATCATGCAAGATTCACCTAAGACCCTAGAAGAGGATTTAGGTATCCATAATAGTCAAGAACAATGAAATAAAAATAAGGTTTATGAATTACAAAAATAAGAATAACCCGGATATAGAGAAAGTCTTAATCTTTGTCTTCAATCTCCTTATTCTTCTCCAGAGCTCTCTCACGGTGTCAAGAATGAGTACCAAAATTCTTCTCTCCCTCCGTCGCGTCCGTGTAACTCTCCTTTTTGTATGTGGTGTGCGCTTTTTCATTCACAAGTGAAGCCCTCCTTTTATATAGGTTCCTTTTCTTTCTCTCCAAGCTAGGGATCAAGTCAAGATTGCTTCCACTTTTAGTTGCAAGATACGCCAATCCCTAAATATTAGGATTTAGATCCTTCCTAAATATGTGTTGCTTGCTATCCACTCGATGTCTCTTTATTTCTCTCCAAGTCACATGTGCATCACTTTTAATTGAAATCTCCAAGAGGATCTTCTTCTTTTTATTACTGTGGGCCTTCTTGCTTTAATGGGCTTGGGCTTGGGCTTGCTTTCTTTTATTCTAACATTTCTTCTAATTTCAGCCCACATTTATATTATTTTCTTTTTCTATCTTCCTGCAAATATAGAGTAATTTAAGTCAGTTATTTATTTAATCAGTGATAATTACTCTAAAAACAACTCAAAATAACTCTAATAATTGCACTAAATTAGAGTTTATCAACTCCCCCACACTTAACTTTTGCTTGTCCTCAAGCAAATTTTCTGGCTCAATAAAATTTTCAAATAAGTAATAGAGACAGTCAAATAAGGGACCCAAAATCAGAAGCACAATGACAGACAATAGACAATATAGCACATATGAGGTGTCAAGAGGTTGCCCAATTAGAGGCTCATGTCCCTCAAGAATACATTTCTGTGAACAAGGGCACTCGCTCACAATCTCTCTAGATGTTTAGGGACTAGGGAAAATACACTCAAGTTTCAACAAAATACACATTACCATAAGCTTGTAATTTGACCAAATCTCCACTAAATAGGAGTTTTCATATACTTACCTTTTCTTCCAAAAAAAATAATGAAAAAAAAGTGAAAGAAAATTTGAAAAACAAAAAGGAAAGCAAGAAGGAGGAGAAGGCAAATCAAAAAATTCTCAAAAGGAAAGGCAAATCAAATAGAGCCTACTCAACAAAAAAGGAAAATAAAGAAAAAAGAGTCGACTCAATAGAAAAAAGTAGAGTGAAGAATGGAAGAGGAATTGTTGGACAAAAATTGTAAAATAGATAGAAGCTCCATATTTGGTTTCAAAGGTTACTATTTTTTTCTTGTTTTTTTATCCCTTTGATTATCCCTTCCTTCTTATTTCCTACCTTTCATGAATTCACCCTGGCCCCATTACAACCCATGAAACCCCATATTTTTCATGCATGTGAACTATTTAGTGGAGATTTGGTTAAATTACAAGCTTATGGTAATGCGCATTTTGTGGAAACTTGAGTGTATATTTTCCCTAGTCCCTAAACACTTAGAGAGATTGTGAGCGAGTGCCATTGTTCACATAAATGTATTCTTCAGTGACTTGAGCCTCTAACTGGGCAACCTTTTGACATCTCACATGTGCTATATTCTCTATTGTTTGTCATTGTGCTTCTAATTTTGGGTCTCTTATTTGGCTACCTCTATTATTTATTTGAAAAAATGTCCTTAGCCAAAAAAAATTGTTTGAGGTCAAGCAAAAGTTAAGTGTGGGGGAGTTGATAAACTCCAACTTAGTGCATTTTTAGAGATAGTTTTAGGACATTTTTAGAGTAATTATAACTAATTATATAAATTGTTGACTTAATTTGCTCTTTATTTTTGCAGAAAAGAAGGAAATATGAAAAAGAATAAAAACTCAATTTAGAGCCACTTAAATGTAACATATATATATATATATATATATATTTATGGCTAACAAATAAAAGCAAACAAGCCTAAGCCCAAGCCCATTAATGCAAGAAGGACCACGGTAATAAAAAGAAGAAGATTCTCTTGGTGATTTCAATTGAAAGTGATGCACATGTGACTTGGAGAGAAAGAAAGAGGCATGGATTGGATAGAAAGCAACACATATTTAGGAAGGATCTAAATCCTAATATTTAGGGATTGAGATAAAAAGGTGCTCTTGCAATTAAAAGAGGAAGCAATCTTGACTTGAGGAAAAAAGAATAACACGCTACCCTAGCTTTGAGAGAAAGAAAAGGAACTAATATAAAAGGAGGGCTTCACATGTGAATGGAGGGGAGCCGCACATACACAAACGACAGTTACGCGGACACTGCGGAGGGAGAGAAGAATTTCGGTACCCGTGCTTGACACCGTGAGAGAGATTGAAGACAAAGATTAAGACTTTCCCTACATCCGGGTTATTCTTATTACTGTAATTCATAAACCTTATTTTTATTTCATTGTTCTTGACTATTATGGATACCTAAATCCTCTTCTAGGGTCTTAGGTGGATCTTGCATTCTTAGAGACCTTTTTATGTTCTGATTTAATATTTGAATTCCTATTTTTATCTTATTTAATATTATCTTATTGTTTTTAATCACATAATTAGGATTAGCTACCCTTTTCAAGTTCATAATCAATTAGTTGATCAGCGAACGTACTGCAATTAGTTGGTTGACCTATAGGATAATTGGGGCTAAAATTAATGCATGACGAAACTTTAATTTAGTCTTCCAAACCTTTTTGTACTTTATGCTTTTCTTAAATTTAAATTCTAGCATGACCAAACTAGGGTTAATTTAGGAAAAAGAATATTAATCGCGAATGACCAAACGGATTAATAGCTTTAGTCAAGGGATTGGTTATTAAATAAAGGCAAAATTACACTAGAGGACCTTTAAGTTATTTATTTGTAACAAGTTGGACCTTTAAGTTTTTTTGTAACAAATAGGCCCTTTTAATGATTTCTCTAGCTTATATATTTTGATGTAATGCTACTTTATATATTGTGACTACTCTAGCTTATGTATTTTGATGCAAACAAACATATTTTGGTGTATTTTGATGTAATGAACGATATTACATTTTACTAAAAGGGTCAACGGTGTCAACGTCGGGTAACTTAAAGGGCCTATTTGTTACAAAAGAAACTTAAAGGGCCAACTTGTTACAAATAAATAAGTTAAAGGTCCCCTGGTGTAATTTTGCCTTAAATAAATAAGGGAATTCAGGTAGAATTAGATATAGGGGAATCGAAGCTTGCAAGTGAAACCGCGACCCTAGACGTCTCTCCACTAATTAAATCTTTACTTTTAATTCTTGTTAATTATTTATTTTTATTTTAGTTTCTATAACACTCAATTATTTGTTCGTCTAAACAATATAAAATCTAGACTAGTTTAGTTTTTGTCAATTAATCTCTATGGAGACGATATCATTTATACTACTTCTACGAGAGAGTACACTTGCTCTAAGTGTGTTTTTAACGCAACAGTATTCATAGTTCATCTCTTAGTTTAGCTATCCCCATTATCACTCATCATTATGAGTTATGCTTGTAGCTATTGATAAAGAAGGGCAGTGTAGGAAGTTCTAAGTGGGAACCAAAGCCAAGCCTAGTAATTGTTGGAGTCTATGGAAAATTGGAAGAAAGCACACACACACTCAAGCTTGAGGGCAAAAGCTATGATTTATTATGTTGCTAAGGGTTCTAAAGTGTTAAGTCTGAGGGGAAAGCTATGAGAAAATAAAAGCTAAGTCCAGAAAAATCTGGGTGAATGCTATTATCTGCTGTTGTGTCTAGTGCTATGTTGTTCAGTATGTTGTGTGTTTCTGTGCTGTCAGCATCTTGTTTTTGTGCTATCATTACTTGAGGACAAGCAATGGTTCAAGTTTGAGGGTGAGATAACTCACAGAAATGTGAGTTATTTATGCCAAAACAAATATGAACACTATCTTGATCCAAGAGTAATTAATGTGAATAAATGTATAACCTGTTCATAATTAGTTAAAGTGTCATTAATTGTGAAAAATGCTAATTTGGGCACGCAAGTGCCATTCTTGTGGGATTTAACTTGTGTGCTAGCGTGCAGGATTTTTAGTTGAATTAATGTTGTGGTTAGTGCTGTGGTAGCATCGTGGCTGACAGCTGGTGTAAAGAATAACGTTAACGGCATCTTAGATGGTATAAGAAAAAAGGAGGGTCGTTTGTCCCTAGTGAGAAAGGCATCTTGGAATCTGCGCATTTAGTAGGCTGCTAAAAGACAAAATGTCCTTGTAATTAGGGTTGGCAGCACCTGGCAGCATTGGCACGGAAAGAAAGGCCCAATTGTACTTGGAAAGAGAAAGGGGTATAAATAAGTACTTTACCCTAAAAGTGCACAGACTTCAGCCTCCACTGTTCCCTAGGTCAGACAGTACCATTCCACATTCCATTTCACTATTCTATCATCTTCCCCAACCATCCTTCCACCATTTTCAGTGCTGAAACTCCATTGCAGAAGCTGTGAACTCAGAATCTGCAGCTCAGATCTTCATTTGCACAGCACAGGAACTTTGGAGCAGAGCTACAGCACCTGAAGCTTACTTTGAGCTTCACTTAGTTTGTATTCCTCTGTATTTTCCTGTGTATTCTGTTTTCAGTGCTGTTACTGTTTTGATGACTTTAGTTATGGTGGTTAGATGCTATTTTGTCATGTCTAAGCTCGTTATGAGCTAGATCTCTTTATAGTCGAGACTATGGTGATGTAATTAAGTTCTATTGATGCGTAATGTGATTAATGTTTGATGCTTCATTAATTTGTGTGAGTTAATGCTATACATCCTGTTTGAACTTGATCAATTTAATTTGGATATTGTGCTTTTATTTTTGGAAAGAAATTTAAGTGTTGATTTCGCAAATTAATATGGTTTGAAGAGTAATAGGAATATTACTCTTTCCTAGCGAATGATAGGAATATGAAGCTAGGGCCATAGTGTGATCGGAAACAAGCTTTTCAAACTACGAAATGAACCTCAATGGGAGCTTAGGAGTAAGGAAACCTTGACAACATTTCGTTAACAGTGATAGGAATATGCACTTTCATTCTGGACACTGAATGCTATTGTAACACCCCAGAAATAATTTAATTAAAATAGTTGATTGAATTATTAAAATAATTTGGAGGCGGGATATAGATAAATTAAAAGGTTAATATTTTATATGCGTAGGAGGTGAAACGAGTAAAGGAGGTGGTGACGTAGAGAGCCCAGTGTTTACTGAGCCCTCAACTTAAACCCTGGGGGTTTAAGCCAAACCCTCATTCGCAGCAAGCAAAAGAAAAACGAAAGTGAGAGTGAGAGAGAGAGCACACGGCGCAAAGAGGGAGAGAAGAGGAGGGTTTCGCGAAGAATTTCAAAAGGAGATCGTTCGTGTTGCTGTGGTTTTGTTCGTGTCTCGTTCGTCGTGTTCCGGAGCTTACGTTATTCGAGGTAAGGGTGGGCTTAACCTTGATAATGGGTTGATGATAATTATGTGTGGGTAGTCTAGGGTTTTGTTGAATTGTTCGTGTTGTTGCATATCGTGTTTTCGTTGAGATTGGTGCTTTGATGATTATTGCACGTTATTGTGATTTGTTTCGTTATTTGTTGTTGCGTGATTGTTGTATCACGATGATGGTGTTGTTATTGTTCGTGTTTTTGTTGTTGCTGTGCGTGGTTGATTGTTGTTGTCGCATTGTCGAATTGTCGTTTTTGTTGTGGTGGTTGCCGTGTCGTTGCCGTTAGGGTTTGGTGTTTGGCAATTTAGCGATTCTGGACACAGGTTCGGTTTTTCTAAAACTGACGCTGTTTGGTTGATCCAAAAATTATGAGGTTGATTGTTTTTGAAAATAGACTTAACGCCGGTCGTTTTGGCACTGGGTTCGTTAAATTCGGAGTTGTATAGCTCGAGTTATAGGCGATACAAGTTAGGTTAAAATTCTGGAAACGATTTGGGTATAGATTCGGTATTTCGGTGACTGGGAACGTTGTATTGACCGAAAAATTATGTGGTTTATTTTTCTGGAAAATAGACTTAATGCTTGTTAATTTAGCACTGGTTTGGTTGCGTTTAGAGTTGTGTAGCTCGAGATATGAATTCCACAAGTTAGAGTAAGATTCTGGAAACAATCTGGACACAGGGTCAGTGTTTTGGTTACCACGTTTTCAAAAGAACTCCTTTTCGAACGAATCCAATTTCTTTGAAAACTAGACAAAATTTGCCCCAGTTTATGCACAAGTTTCATGCAATTTGATTGAGTTTTGGTCACTTTGTAATTGTTTGAATTTGAAGGACAGAAACTGTCCTCTTTTGCAACTAGCCTGTGTGCTTTTCGAAAACTGTACCTATTGGACACTCCCCTTCAAAAACTGAACTTAGGGATGATAACCAGACCCATAGGGCTTTCCAACAAGTATTTATTTGTTGAAATCCGATGTCGTTTGCTATTTTAATTAATTCGCTGAAGTAGGTGCGATGTGCCTAAGCGCTGTGCGCCAGTCTTGTGCGTGGTGTGCGTGCGTTATGTCCGCGTTGTGGAGCCGTCTGGTGTTAATATTTCAGGTGCGGTGCTGGTATGCTCAGGAGAGTTTAGTGGTAGCTGTGATGCTACAACTTGGTGCTATTCTTGGTGAAATCATTTGTTTTGATTCTGGTGATATAGTATTTATTTTAAATACTTGTTATGGTGAGTCAGTGCATAATCATGGTGTCGCATTGTCATATGCATGTTTTGGTGATATAGGCTCTGCCTCTGGTGTTTATTGGTGATATGCCCGTCGTGGCTCATTTTGGTGATCGGTACCGCATGCATATGCCCACTTGAGGGGTTGCATATCATCCC
Source organism: Astragalus glycyphyllos (assembly GCA_963573325.1). Classification (NCBI taxonomy): domain Eukaryota; kingdom Viridiplantae; phylum Streptophyta; class Magnoliopsida; order Fabales; family Fabaceae; genus Astragalus; species Astragalus glycyphyllos. The sequence continues at coordinate 32,482,252 of OY754310.1, read as the reverse complement.
ATTGTCTATGAATGTTATAATTTTGGTGGTTCACTGTCAAATGGATTTTTCCTTTGGTATCTGGTGCTGTGATATGGTGTAATTGTATTGTGTTGCTGTAGTTACCTGATGCTAGCATATTTTTATCATCTGCTTATTATCTCTGTTAGACTCACCCCTTCTGCTTGGAATGTTGCTCTCATGCGGCAACGCTGCAGGTGATCGCTAGTGCTCGTGGAGGAATTGCTAGGTTTTGCTTCCTCTCTCGTTTGGGTCTGTGTCAGCTCTGATATGTAGCACCGGGGAGTCGTTAGTTATCGTTTTGAACTATTATTTTAGTTATTGGAAATTGTTTTAATTAATTTTGGAGATGTCTTTAATTGTTAATTCTGGAGATGTTTAAACTGGTTAATATTTCCGCTGCTTGGTGATTTCTTTTTAAAATGGTGAAAAATGTAGCGCCCTTCGATGTGACTCTGATAATTGTCTATTTAATTGTAATAGTAAAAGGGGGGTGTTACAGCTATCACAGCACTAGTCACAACATCACATCATTAGTAAATGATTACTGATCCTGGTCTTGGCTATACTCATCTCTCTGATTTTACCCCAACACTTTACTGTTTTACTGTCCTAAATCATTTATTTTAACCGTTGCACAACAATGAATTTTTACCATGCTTTTATTGTTACTTTTTACTCATTAATTCAAGTGCTAGCAAGTAGAGTTAGTTATTAATCATTAATCCTCGTGGGAACGATCTTTCTTATCACTTTATTACTTATTAGACTTTGTATACTTGCACACTTTTTGGCACAATAGAGACCCCTAAAACAATCCAACTTAAAGACAAATCAAAATTCAACTAAAGAACTAATTTATATCAGCAAGATCAGTAAGAGGTAGTGACAGAGTTTGCCCTAAAACGAGTACTATAACCAACACTATTCCGAGCCAATTCTTTTTTTGTTTGCGGAAATTTCTTTTTGGGCTTTGATACAATCAACTCTAAATCATTTTGAATATTTGTTCATTGGGCATCAAGAGCTACATGAATAGCCTCATCATCTGACAATCACCCCAAAGTTTTCTTAATATTCTCATATCAGTTTCTACCACTAGATTAGAAGTAGTATCGGACTCCGAGATATTTAACGAATCGTGCCTGTAGTGAGAGGGTGAGACAAGAATGATTCAAAAGAATCTTTCTCGTGCCGACTAGCTACCAATATTCATTTCTTAAAACTGCTCCGAGTCAATATTTATATTATTGACTACGATGGCGTTGGAGTAGAAGACCCTTATGCGTAGTTTAGTAAATCCATTTCCATTTTTACATGAAACTAAAAAAAATTAAAAGCACTTTCTTTTCGAAAAAAATAATAATGCTAAAAGCACTTAACTATCATTCTTGATAATAAGTGTGAAAGAAGTTTTTTTTTAAAGAAAAAACAAATTAAATAATTCAATGAAGAAAATTGCGTGTAGTTCTATACTTTTATTAGTGTTGTTGGCATTGGTTTTCTAATCATGGATTATTTTCTAGAAAAAATGTAAGTGGAACATAATAGATAATATAAAAAAATTATTTCATACTTGGATTGTACGTTTTGTTTAAGTGTAAAGTGCTCACTTTTGTCTCTGGCTGCCATGCCAAGATCTTTAGGGAACAATGCACAAAAGAGAAAGGAGGACAACAAAGACAACAGCTAATAGCCTAATACTAAGAGATTCCATAATTTGGACCTTTCGTAGCTATATAACAAATGAAGCATGGAAAATGGGGGGAAATATTAAAACAGCCGAAGATAAAATTTATTAAATTATAAACTGATTTTTTTATCAATTATATACATGAAATGTCAAATAAATATCACACACATTCTATCTAACATCCACACTCGGGGTGAACTTTTTTTGACAACACTCGGGTCTGAACTTGAAAGTTGATGTTTTGATATCGCTAAAATTGTGTATGCAACCAGCAGTAGGGATAGTTATGAACTGTTATGATGGCTAGGTGGAAATGTTTAATTTAGTAGTAACTTTTAAAAGAGATAAAAGGACAAATTTTCTTTATAATTGTATTAAGTCTGAGACTTTTACATGATCCGTTGACGTAATTGAGTTCAATGTGAAAGGAAAATCTAGAAGTCTCTTAAAGAAAAAGTTACGTCAAGGTATCAAATACACTTTCTCCCATTTTTTTGGTCGATCTTTATTATACCCATGGTTTACTTTGATTATAAGTAATGCTTGTAATTAATGAGAAAAACTCAACTATTTTGAGCTATAACTAACTAAGTTCAAATAATTTTTGGACAAAACTTACATTACACTACTGTATTCCTTTTTTATATAGGCAAATGTTAGTGGTTTAGTAATTAGTTAGGAGCGAGGGAATGTTAGTTTTCAAGATTTAAATTCTCAACCACCTTCTTGCAACTGCTTTATATGTCTTAGCTCGTCGGCTGAGGTACCTAGTCTTTTCATTTTTTCTAGAGATCAAATAGTAATAGATGGCCCCTCAAATCAGAGGCCAACGAGCCAAGCCATCAACAACCTTATTTTCTTCTCGATACAGAAGTGAAATTTGCACCATCCAGTCCAAACTAAGGGGTCCTTTGATTTGCAAAAGCAAATTGTCGATCTTCCATACTGCCCACACATGATCCTCGAATTTAGGGTTTCTTGAGACTCCATATGTAACTCCACATTGATACAACTTTTGAGCTTTGCTAACTTAAGGCTTTTGAGAGTGCTCCATAACTCTACAATATAGAAGTTTGGTAAGAGAGTTAGTTTCAAAATGTTTGAAAATAAGCTACGAAGGTCTTGGGTTGAAAATGGATGTATGAAAATCATTGATCTTGCTGATGATCTTTATTTGGTACAACTTTCGGATATAGAAAATTATAAGCATGCCTTGTTTCAGGGATCTTAGAAAGTGGTTGATCACTATTTAATCATGCAAAGATGGAGACCTTTTTTCTCCCGCGCGTCTATTTCTCATAAAGTTGCAGTGTGGATTAGAAATCCTAAAGTTCCTGTAGAATTATGCAATGACAGACTTCTATCTCGGATTGGCAATACTCTTGGTACCATATTACAGGTTGATAGGCTTACATACTTACATGATAGAGGGAGATTTGATAGGATATGTGTTGAATTGGATCTTGAGAAACCCTTGGCTTCCCATATTTTTATTCGAAATATGAAATTGTTCTTGGAATACGAAGGTTTACATTCCATATGATTTGGAAAGCAATACTGAGAATGTGAGTATGGCTATTAATGAAGGCTCCACAATGAAAGATAAAGAAGGTGATGTTAAGGATGATTGTGAGAAGACACTACTGATGTAGTTAAAACTGATCAGGCTACCATGGAAATGAAGGAGGACCAAACTAGTGAATTGGAAATGGGACTTTGGAACATTCCCAAGTACATTGCTAAGAAAAAGAGAATTCCTAAAGGTGATGATTATAACAAAGAGAAAAATCAGAAACATAAAGCAGACCAATATGCTAAAGGCAAAGGAAAAATGCATGAAGATACACAAGTGGAGATTTTGGAGACCATCTCCTATAGTGGCAGCCCTTTCAGTGAGAAGGATATTGAAGGTAGTTATTCTGGCAACCCTCTGAATGTTAAAGAAAAATATATTGAAAAAAATAGGGTGAGAAATCCTGTGGGAGGTAAAAACCCTCAGAAAGTGGTGAAAGACAAAGGTCTTGTACCTAATACCAAATCACAAGCCCGAAAAGGGAAACCAAATAAAAGTCTCGTCATCAATTATGTTTCAGTAGTGCAAAAGGATCCAAAGTCTCAGATGAATGTTTTGGGTAAAGAAAACATACCATTTTTATCTGCAGATTTATCTCCTGATCCCACTAAACAGAGACAGCTCAAAAAGCTTGTTGACGAGGAAGCTATCATACAACATATGAAGTCCATGCACATGTTTCATGGAGAAAACCTCCTAAATAAGTTTAAGAATGAAGATTCTTTGAGAAAGTCGATTGGTCTAGTTGATGAGAACGATGTGTATAGGGCTGAGGTCCTGAGAAATCTTGACATTCTTCAAGAGAAGAATACTCACTTGAAGGAACATAACCGAGGTGTGGCTCACCAAACTTGTACCATTCCGCAGGAGGAACAAATGGAAATTGGGAATGTTGTTGCCATGGAGGATGTAGAACCTCCTAAACCCCAACCTTCCTCATTAATTTTATCGTTTGGAAATGTCGTGGCACGACAGCCAAAGGCTTTGCTGGTCTGGTTAAAGACCTGCAAAGATATTGTTCTATTTCTATGATTGCTCTCCTTGATAGTCATTTTATAAAGAGGATTGGTCTCGATAGTCATTTTATTCAAGAGGCCCGTGGTCAAGCAGGCGGTATATGGTTACTCTGGAACTCAAATATGTGGAATATAACTGTGGTTAGATATTTTCACCAGTTTTTTCTTGCTGAAGTTAAATTCCAAAATACTTCTCTTTGCTACTTGACTATAGTCTATGCTAGCCCTCATTATGCTCCGAGACGGGCTTTGTGGGATGATCTAGATATTCAGTGTTCTATTAAGGGCCCTTGGGCTATTGTGGTGGGTTTCAAAGAACTAATGGCATTCTTCACGATCTCATATATCAGGAATCTGGTTTGTTCATCAAATTACACCTTATCTGAAATAGAACAAACCCTTTCCCCAGCCCACACCGACTAAATCAACCACGATTCACCACAGCCATGATCGCTACGAAGCAATTCCAGAAGATTCCCTAAATCGGCCTCGAAAAGGTAGACTAAACTCACTAACATCACTTCAGACGCCACCACTCGTAACGAGCAACATCAGATGGAAGCAAAGATTCATCGAACGTCGCCACCAAGTGAAGAAACCACCATAGAACCCTACCCAAGGAAAAAACAAGAAGTCGGACAACATCCCCTATCTCGCAGTACCATCGCTCCGCCTTACGAAGGGTAACCTCTAGATCGAAATGCTTCTCCAAAGTCTACTACTGTACTTCATCAAGTTACTCCATGGACACAATGGAACCACCATGAGCAAGCACAACCTCCACGAAAAGACAACCTAACGCCGTCGAAGAGTCGGACTCCACACATTTCTCTTCGTGCCATGACGAAAAAGGGATAACTTCAAACGACTCCACATTTGAGGACAATTGGATAAACTCACCACCAGAGGAGGTCACGTTGTCCATCTCACACGATGCTGACTGATCAGAAAACCAGACACATAAAATTGAAATGATAGGAAAACTTCTGCAGTATGATTGCTCAACGCAAGATGAGATCATTAGGAAAATAGAAGAAAACCCCTACACCTTTCGCCATTTATAGTGACGACACAAGCGTACTCTAGAAGCCAAAGAGTCATTTCAGTATGTCACACTGATCCGTATAAAGACGCGACTGCGCAATTGACATATATTTGAATCCCAATGACGGTTGCAAAGCGCCAAAAAGAGGGGGAACCAACAAACTGAAAATATTACTTTATTCCATACATGTACAGAGCCAACCCAGAAGGCCTGAAGACAAGCTAACAAAAGGTACAAAATATCCCACGACAAACACGAAATGTGAAGCACCCCAAACAACTATCAAAACCAAAGATCGCATAGAAGAAATTATGACTTCACCATCACCTATGAAAAAATGTACACTCCAAGCCGACTAGAAGAAAACAAAAATCCTCTCCTCAGCAACAACGAAGATGCAAAGTAGACATCTTAGAAAGCGTAGCATTAGACATACAACTCTTCGTCTTGCACCCCTCGTGATTATATCTATAAGCTGAAGATGGAGCACAAAACAACGACTCGCGCACAGAGGATACCACCAAAACAAAGCGAGGAAAGGTAGGCGGCGACGACTCACCACCACCCCCTCGCCATCTCTTCCACCAAATTTCCATTATGTATCCTGCAACCTCCTCGGGACAAGCTGAAGAGTAAAATTTGCAACACACTTGAAAATTGGTGTAAGAGTTGGCAGATCCTGAATGGCACAAGAAGTCGACTAGGTACTCCTCACAACCCCAATAGAAATCACAAGAGAGCATAACCGAAAAGGAACACGTCGCCGATCAGTGGGGAGCGCTTCGACATCATCAAACGAGCAACAAGAAAAGAGCAACAAACGCAACACCAAAGGAATGAGGAAGACCCTTTTTATACACAAGCCAAAGAAGAAAAATTTGAGAATACATCTAATTGGGAATTAAATGCACCCAGAGACATAGAGACACCAACACCTTGATAGAAAACATAAGGCAGGTCCAAGCCCCTTAAGTAACGAGGCGATTGGTGAAACATCAATAAATGACAAAGCATTGGGAAACTAAAGGCTTTGAGCACCTTCACCTTAAAAGGCTCGGAACTCGAAGGGCTGTGTACTAGAGGTGCTCGAAAATTGCAGACCTAGGCTCTAGATGACTAAGAGGGCTCTTAAAGAACGAGAAGGGCTTGGCTTCCACACCCCCCCAAGAAAGACCCTTACCGAGTAGGGAAGGGGAAGCCGAGTAGCATAGTCGGCGCAGCCCTACAGAACATGCGCAGACCAGAACGTGTCCGCATAGAAGACAAACAAGGAGGACATGACAGCTAAGCATAGAACCGAAGTAGTGGTCGCACCACCACCTTGACGGCAAGAATAGAGCAGGCAAGAGAGACCGATTTTGTGTAACTGTTAGCCTATAATTTCGACAGGCTTCATATTCCAATGGTCAACAAGGCCTGACTTCTATTTCAACAAAGACCAAATTATTTCGACAGAGAAAATGGTCATGCGCAAGGTAAATTCGACAAGCTTCCGGGGAAGCAAAAGCAAGAGAGAGGAAAATGGACACAAGCTTTCGACAGACAGAAAACAGAGCAGTTATGCGTTGAAGACTAGCAGTTGGTCGAAGCGTGATAGAGCGGTTCTGGTCGAAAGTAGGAGTAGCAGTTATTAATTTTCAAATTTCTAGGTAGTTACTTAGTTCAGTTTTCCCCCTCTTTTCCTTTGTATAAATAACTGTTTCTGAGAAGAAACAGGGGTCGCAAAATCACAATACAGAACCCGATTCCTGAAACTCTAACTTCCAAGCCAGAGCGAAAAACGAGTGGAAGAATCGCTGTACGTGATCGTGTACCACTTTTACAATTCAATGCAATTTATTTGTCTTTTCTTTACAATTCACGCACCATTTACTGCTTCTTTTCTTTTCAATTCTGTTAATCATTGCAAATCGTCCCCTTTTCTACATTTTCTGAAACAAAAACTATGAGCAATTCAAAGGCAATTGCTTTGAGATTTTTCTAGTTTGATCTCACAAACCTTCTAATAAAACTAGTGATTGTTTGCTAAAAACACCAGCAAACAAATTGGCACGCCCAGTGGGACCTTGCCTTTGATTTTGTTCATTTTCGTACTCTCTTATTTGTATTCGCTGTTGTATGCACTTAAGAAGTGGTAAAATGGTTCGTTCTAGTACGAATAATGCGTCTAGTTCCAACCCTGTGGTTTCACAAGGGCAAGGAACAACAATGGATTCTGCGAGCATTAGCGCAGGACCATCGTCGTCGACAACCGTTCCTTCATTATCAATGACTAATGTTGGTTCAACGCAGTCAGAAATGGCATCTTTGCCTATGTCTTTGCCGTTAAGTGCAGGGCTTCATAGCCCTTACATGGCAATGGGAAGCAGTTTAGACCCACGTTTGAATAACGTGCATCTACCCCCATTTCCTCTGGGAATGTATGGCATGCCTACTGGAATGCCACATATTTCGACCTTTTCCCCTACACATGTCTCTTCTGAGAGTGTATTTGGTCGGAATCCCCCAGCATTAACCAATACGTCTTTGTTGGCCTTAAGACAGCAAGTAGACGAGAGTAATCACGATATGGTTAATATGCTTACCCAACAAATTGGTACAGTTTTCAATCCATTGATTCAAAATACCAATAACAGTTACCAAATGTTGGCAAATCAGATGAGTAGGATTGCAGATTTCTTTGGGGCTCCAGCGGTTAATAATAGGCAAGTTCCTATTATTGCGGGTAATGCGTCGTCAGTTAACCCCCAAGAAGCAGTTGCAGTCGAAGCGTCCACAATTGTAGGCGAACTACAAGGGGCAGTAAACCACGTCCCTGAAGTAGTTTTGGTAAATAGACACCAGAACGCTGATGAAGTTGTTCGACAAGTGCAACAACACAATGTTGGCGCAGAAAACAATATAGCTACTTTAGTCGAAACTATTTTGGCGCAAAATGGCCTTAACATAGGTTTACAAAGGCCTAACTTCGTATCACCATTATGTGAATACGTATTACAAACTGAGTTACCAAGGGGATGGAAAGTTCCCAAGTTTACTAAGTTTGGTGGTGATACAAATGAGTCCACAGTCGAACACATTGCTCGTTTCTTGACTGAGGCTGGGGACTTAGCACAAAATGAGAATTTGAAGATGAAATACTTTCCAAATTCTCTAACTAAAAATGCTTTCACTTGGTTCACGACCTTACCCCCTGGTTCTATGTTCACATGGGGGCAATTAGAAAAGGCATTCCATGCACAGTTTTACATGGGCCAGTCGAAAATTAGTCTTAAAGAATTGGCTAGTGTTCGGCGCAAAATGCCTGAAACTATTGATGATTACTTAAACAGATTTAGGCTGTTGAAATCTCGTTGTTTCACACAAGTCCCTGAACATGAGCTTGTCGAAATGGCTGCTGGTGGCCTTGATTACTCAATTAGAAAGAAATTAGACACATCTCATTTGCGAGATATGGCGCATTTGGCTGATAGAGTTCGACAAGTTGAAAGGCTTAGAGAGGAAAAATCTAGGTCGAATAGGTATCATAAAAAAGAAAAAGTGGCATATGTCGAAGAAGAATTCGACGTTACATATAGTAATGTCGAAGAGGAGGAGATAGACGTGGCTGAACTTAAGCCTGGTCCTCCTTATACCTGTAAATTATTAAGGCCTGCGAATGGGAATAACCCTGTAGAGCCTAAGAATGATAGATTTATGCCTAAGACTTATACTTTTGATGTTACTAAATGTGATGAAATTTTTGATCTTTTAGTGATTGATGGTCAAATATTAGTGCCTAAAGGCCTTAAAATACCAACTCTTGACCAAAGAAAGAAAAAGGGTTATTGTAAGTTCCATAATTTTTTGGGACATAACACTGACCATTGTGTGCTCTTCAGGGATATTGTGCAAAAAGCAGTTGACGAAGGAAGACTCAAATTTGCTGATAAGAAAATGAAAGCTCCTATGCAGATTGATGTTGATCCATTGCCTAAGGCTGAAGCTATGTATTCTGAACCTGTCGAAGCTGATGTAGGCATGGTGGATGCTCAAATGGCAGACCCTCCTAAGTGTGTCAAGACTGTCACCGAAAAATTAAAAGGTTTTATGTATGCTGAAGGTAAGAAACAGGAAGTGACCCTAAAAGAATATGATGGGAAGATACATGCTGTGTATCCAAAGGCTGAGGAAGAATTGATAGATTTCCTCAATCGGTGTAAGTGGAATAACTCTGAAGTTATGCTTTGCCCAAGGTGCAGCGCTGTCTTTGACAAAGAAGCAGCCAAAGCTGTCGAAGGTTATCAGGATCAACAACAACGTAAAAGAAAATGGCTTGATAACAGGCCGAAATTTGACTTTGCAAAAGGAGATCTTCCTGGCTATAAGGCTAATGTGTCAACAAAGCCTTCAACAAGCAAACGACAATTTGCTAAGGAGAAGTCCTCAGCGAAAGGGTATTTGAAGCTGTCAACGAATAAATCCTTTGTCCCGAGTGCTAGTGCTCCTGTTGAAGCGTGGGTGCCCAATAATCAACGTGCTAAAGCTGTCAAGCCAGGTACTGATGCTGCTAAGCTTAATTATAAGAATAACTATAAGGGTAAGAACCCCATGACTAGAACACAGTGGCGTCGTTACCAAAGACAACAGAAGAAGAAGGTAAACTTTGACATTAATCAAGTTCCACGCGGCATAATAGTGGCGAAGAGTGAGGTTCACAAAGGTGAAGTTGCCATAAAGAGGAATGCTGATGTTGCTAGTCATGTGTGTGCAGCGAATAAGGCCAAAGGCAAGGCTGTAGTAACAGAAAAGCCAAGAAGGCCTGCTCTTGAAAGAATATTTCCTCCATTGTCAACAGTGAAAGAAAAGAATGCTGATTTCGACATGGATGAAGATATGGAGTCTGATTTTGATGATTCTGAAGATGATTTCGATATTGTTTGCAATGTGGTATCAATACTGCCTCTTGAGTACGATGTTATCACAGTACCAAATGATGTTGAAGAGGATTTTACAGAGGATATGGCTCATCATAAGCCAATGTGTTACTATGTGATGAACAATGGTTGTGTCGAAGACCAAATGGCTACCTTCGAGAAGCCAGATATGAGTATGCAAAACCACTTGAAACCCCTGTATGTCCAAGCCAAAGTCAATGGTGTTGGAATTAACAAAGTGTTAGTGGATGGTGGAGCTGCAGTGAATTTAATGCCACATGGTCTTTTGAAGAAGATTGGTAAGTTCAACACTGACCTCAAGCCACATAACATTGTCTTAAGCAACTATGAAGGCAAAACTGGCCATTCTTTGGGGGCCATTGAGGTGGACTTAATCGTTGGTTCCATAAAGAGGACTACATTGTTCTTAGTGATAGCCTCTAAAGCGAATTTTAATTTACTCCTTGGTAGAGAGTGGATCCATGGAGTTGGTGTTGTCCCTTCAACTTTGCATCAACGTTTAGTGATGTGGAAGGAAGATGGTTTGGTAGAGCATGTGGAAGCCGATCAGAGCTACTTCCGTGCTGATGTGAACCAAATTACCAAGGAAAATTTTGAGAAACAAATGGCGAAGATCGCGCCATGTTCATCTTCTAATGAGGCATATGTTCCTGCGGATAATGTTTTTGCCTCAGTTCATCTTGACCCAAATTATGGTTTTGTTTGGGAAAGAGAAATAATGGGAGATGATAGTGTTTATCCTGATGGTGTTCTTCGACAAACGGGGTGGAACACTGGTTCTTGAAAATGTTCTTATGTCAGTGCCCAATGCATGGGACAAAATTACGGCTTATATGGCCGAAAACAAGTTTAAAGCGGCTATAGAGGCCGAAATTATTCAACAAACAATGGCTGTCGAAGCCAGTGAGTTACATGAAGGACATGGCATAGTCATAGATGAAAGACTTGACTGCATTTATGATGATGATCCATTAGGTTTTGAAAAGGATCCTAGAGATTCGGCAAAACATATGCAAGCTCAAGACCCGTTAGAAGAAGTTGATTTGGGAAATGGCTCAATAAAACGGCCAACTTATATTAGTGCGAATATTGATGCTTCTCTAAAAACCCAAGTCATCACATTGCTAAGGGAGTTCAAAGACTGCTTTGCTTGGGATTACGACGAAATGCCTGGGTTAAGTCGAGAAGTAGTGGAAATGCAATTACCAATTCGACCAGGGAAGAAACCAGTGAAGCAAGTGCCAAGAAGATTTGCTCCTCAAGTGTTGGCTAAGATCAAAGAGGAAATCGAAAGGCTATTCAAAAACAAATTCATCAGAACTGCCAGGTATGTCGAATGGTTAGCCAATATAGTTCCTGTAATAAAGAAAAATGGGACTCTTAGAGTTTGCATAGACTTTAGGGATTTAAATAATGCAACTCCCAAGGATGAATACGCAATGCCTGTGGCAGAAATGCTAATAGATTCAGCAGCAGGATTTGATTATCTTAGTATGCTCGATGGTTATTCTGGGTATAATCAAATCTTCATTGCTGAAGAGGATGTGTCGAAAACTGCTTTTAGATGTCCAGGGGCATTGGGTGTTTATGAATGGGTAGTAATGCCCTTTGGCTTAAAGAATGCTGGTGCTACATATCAGAGGGCCATGAATTCTATGTTTCATAATTTTATTGATGATTTTATGCAAGTATACATAGACGATGTGGTGGTTAAATCTTCCTCAGAAAGTGGTCATTTAGACCATCTTCGCCGTTCTTTTGAAAGAATGAGGAAATATGGATTGAAATTAAATCCATTAAAATGTGCCTTTTGTGTACGTGCAGGTGATTTCTTGGGTTTTATAGTGCACAAAAAAGGCATTGAAATCAATCAAAATAAGACTAAGGCAATTATGGAAACGAAGGCCCCTTCGACCAAAAAGGAGCTTCAGTCGTTGCTGGGAAAAATCAATTTCCTTCGAAGATTTATATCAAATCTAAGTGGCAAAACACAAGTTTTTTCGCCATTGTTAAGACTGAAGAAGGAAGAAGAATTCAAATGGGAACCAATGCATCAAGCAGCCTTCGACGAAATCAAGTCTTATTTGATGAAACCACCAATTTTGTTGCCTGTTATTAAACACAAAGTGCTCAAATTGTATATAGCAGCTTCTGATAGAACAATAGGTAGCATGTTAGCACAAGAGGATGATAGTGGTGTCGAAAGAGCCATTTATTACCTCAGTAGGGTCTTAAATGATGCCGAAACGAGGTACACTCCTATAGAAAAGTTGTGCCTTTGTTTGTATTTCTCGTGTACAAAGTTAAAGCAATATATAAAACCAGCTGATGTTTCTGTTTATTCGCATTTTGATGTTATTAAACATATGCTGTCAAAACCAATAATGCATAGCCGAATTGGTAAATGGGCTTTGGCTTTGTCAGAATACAACTTAACTTATCAACCTCTAAAATCAATTAAAGGACAAGTGGTTGCTGATTTTATAGTTGACCATTCTGTTGTCGAAGAAACATTAAGTTTTGTAGACGTATATCCTTGGAGGTTGTACTTTGATGGTTCAAGCCATAAACATGGAGTTGGGATTGGTATTTTAATAATATCTCCTACTAACATTCCAACGAAGTATAAGTTTAAAATTCGAGATGTTTGCTCCAATAATGAAGCTGAGTATGAGGCTTTAATAGTAGGCCTTGAAATTTTACTTGAGCTGGGGGCAAGTCATGTCGAAATAAAAGGTGACTCTGAGTTGGTGGTCAAACAATTGACAAGAGAGTACAAATGCATTAAAGAGCACCTTATCAGATACTTTGTTGTTGCCAATGCTTTGTTAAAAAGATTTGAGTCTGTTCACTTAGAACATTTACCACGAACTGATAATCAAGTGGCAAATGAATTGGCACAAATTGCTTCAGGCTATAAAGTTTCAAAACAAAGCCTGGAAGAGTTAATTGAAATAAAGGATAAGATCATTTCTAATGACTATTCTTCGTCACTATTGTCAACACCAATAACTGGGGGGGCAACAGATGCGAACGCAAACGAGGAATTAGTCGTTGTCGAAAAACGTCAATTTTTTGGTGACTTTGACTTAGCAGAAATTTTTGCTCTTGACAATATGACAGAAATTTTTGCTCTTGACAATATGACCAATAATGATTGGCGAAGGCCTATTGTGGAATATTTGCAAAATCCCACAAGAAATACCAATAAAAAGGTAAAATACAGAGCTTTGAGCTATGTGATAATTGGAAACGAATTGTTTAAAAAGACTCCTGAAGGAGTACTATTAAAATGTCTTAGTGAAAATGAGGCATATTTAGCAGTTTCTGATACACATAGTGGAGCATGTGGTTCACACCAAGTAGGCCACAAAATGAAGTGGTTATTATTTCGACAAGGAATGTATTGGCCAACTATGCTGAAAGATTGCATAGAATTTGCTAAAGGATGCCAAGAGTGTCAAAAGCATGCTGGGATACAACATGTACCTGCAAATGAATTGCATGCCATAGTCAAACCTTGGCCATTTAGAGGTTGGGCTCTAGATGTGATTGGAGAGATAAAGCCAACTTCGTCGAAAGGCCATAGATATATCCTTGTGGGAATTGATTACTTCACCAAATGGGTTGAAACTATACCTTTAGCCAATGTTGATCAAGAAGCAGTGATAAGGTTTATTCAAAATCATATCATTTATAGGTTTGGAATTCCAGAAACCATTACTACAGATCAGGGATCAGTTTTCACTGGTAGAAAAATGGTAGAGTTTGCTTCTGAAAATGGTTTTAAGTTATTAACTTCGACACCATATTATGCGCAAGCCAATGGACAAGTCGAAGCTGCCAATAAAGTTATTATTAATTTGATTAAAAAGCATGTTGGGCAGAAACCAAAAAATTGGCATAATACCCTTGATCAAGCATTATAGGCTTGTCGAAATTCACCCAAAGAATCTATCAACACTACTCCTTATAGGCTAACATTTGGACACGATGCAGTGTTGCCTGTTGAAATTTGTCTACAATCAACAAGAATTCAGAGACAGTGGGAGATTCCCTCTGATTATTATTGGAATATGATGCTTGATGAATTGGTTGATTTAGACGAAGAAAGGTTATTAGCTTTAGATATGCTTATTCGACAGAAAGAGAGGGTAGCTAAAACTTATAACAAAAAGGTTAAGTTTAAAGCCTTTGATTCAGGTGATCTAGTGTGGAAGGTCCTATTGCCTATGGATAAAAAAGATAGGGTCTTTGGTAAATGGTCCCCAAGTTGGGAAGGACCATTTAAAATTTTACAAGTTTATTCAAACGGCGCATATGAGGTCAAAGAGATTGGCGCTGATGAAAGAATTTTGCGTATAAATGGCAAATACTTGAAAAAGTATAAGCCAACGTTGCAAGAAGTTAAAATAACGCTGGAATAAATATAAAGAAAGCGTAAAAAACATGGCATTTAAGTTGCCAAAACATTGTCGAAAGCACAGAATAAAAATTGCTCAAGAATAAAATGGAAGAAATTTCATTATAACGTTGCCAAGTTACATGTGCCAAAGGAGGCATTTGTGAATTACATAGTGCCGAAAGGGTAAATAAACTAGGCATAAATAAAACGCTGAATTGCAGTTGGTCTTTTACGACCAAGTAACTTCTCTTTTGGGTGGTCTTCTTCGACCAAGTAACTTCTCTTTCGTCTGCGCGTTAGGCTTGTAAGCCTTTCAACTGGGCGTTTCCTTGCTTGGTAAACCTCAGGAAGCCCTTCAGAGAGGAGATATTGATGAATCTTCCTGCTCCCATTTTGAGTCTCCCGCATAAACTCAGAAAGTTGCAAGATCAAGTGACATGAAGAAAAAAGGAGCAAAGCCATAATTCGAAGAGATCAAAAACCATCACTTTGAACCTCCAGGCAACCTCACTGCAATTATGAGAAATGAGGTTACGCGGAAGACTCAAAGCAAAGGGAATGATCCTGGAACGGGAAAGGAAAAGAGGAAAAATCATGGAGTGGTGAAGATGAGAAACAAGACTCTTCTATTTATAAGGAGAAGTATGAAAGAGCGTCAGTTGGTTACGAGTTTGGCGTTCCGAGAAGTGAGGCATCACTTTAATTACGGCGTTAGTAACGTAACGGAAAATGGTGGAACCATTCAAAGTTAAAACAGAGAATCAGTAAACATAGTCAAAGGCCGAAATTACAGGCTGTTCAAGTTCAAGGTTTGAATATGGATTATTGATGGCAACTTATGAGGTAAAAGAAGTGGAAGGATTAGAGAAGCCTTACTGAGAAGTAAAACGTTGAAGGCCACGTAATACACCAATATAGGAGTAACGTCAACAACACTTAACAGTTGTGACATCAGGTATACAGCTATTTTGCTCAAGTGCAAAGTTATTTCGATGGTGAATTCAAAAATGTCTTTCTCTTCTTCCTCCTCAAGTTCAATCGAAAAAGACATTTTTGGGGGGCAATTTGTTAGCCTATAATTTCGACAGGCTTCATATTCCAATGGTCAACAAGGTCTGACTTCTATTTCAACAAAGACCAAATTATTTCGACAGAGAAAATGGTCATGCGCAAGGTAAATTCGACAAGCTTCCGGGGAAGCAAAAGCAAGAGAGAGAAAAATGGACACAAGCTTTCGACAGACAGAAAACAGAGCAGTTATGCGTTGAAGACTAGCAGTTGGTCGAAGCGTGATAGAGCGGTTCTGGTCGAAAGTAGGAGTAGCAGTTATTAATTTTCAAATTTCTAGGCAGTTACTTAGTTCAGTTTTCCCCCTCTTTTCCTTTGTATAAATAACTGTTTCTGAGAAGAAACAGGGGTCGCAAAATCACAATACAGAACCCGATTCCTGAAACTCTAACTTCCAAGCCAGAGCGAAAAACGAGTGGAAGAATCGCTGTACGTGATCGTGTACCACTTTTACAATTCAATGCAATTTATTTGTCTTTTCTTTACAATTCACGCACCATTTACTGCTTCTTTTCTTTTCAATTCTGTTAATCATTGCAAATCGTCCCCTTTTCTACATTTTCTGAAACAAAAACTATGAGCAATTCAAAGGCAATTGCTTTGAGATTTTTCTAGTTTGATCTCACAAACCTTCTAATAAAACTAGTGATTGTTTGCTAAAAACACCAGCAAACAGTAACATAGAACACCGTAGGGCTCTCTTTGTATTAAGGACACTTGGTTCATGTATTTTGGGAGGTCTCTCTTAGTAAGCCTATATCCTTAAGAGTTGCACCACCCCCATTTTATATACAAGAACGAGATCGAATTATTATTAGCTACATACAAAGTGTCCCAACTCTTTTAACGAAAGACTAATTTCTGGTTACACTGAACAAATTTTGCACTGATGTTGTCACTGCATGAATCAAACCTAGCTAGGAGCACCTAAATTTTTGTTGATAACATTTTTCAAAACTACTTTAATTTAGTTTGGTAATTAGTCAAACGGCTAAGTTTGGTGGTATTTATTTTATCTGTCACATGAATATTTTGTAAGTGTAATTTTAGCATGACTTAAAACCAAAATTACTAAAAAGGGATATTGGGGAAAAAAATAGAAAAAAGGGGTTACTTGTGGTTTGACTCTCTTGAACCATAATAATAGATTAGATCAAAATTCTTTAAATTTAAGGGTTAATGATAATGAAAACTCAAACTCCCACGTATCTCACACGCATTCCAATGGTGTAGAAATAGGGAGTCTCATTATGGCAAAAATAAAAAATCTTCAAAATCCCATCAAAACCAACAATTATGTTCCTTAATTCTCAAACTTGAAAACACACCCCAACCCCAATTTAAAAAAGGAGATATTTCCTCCACACAACAATATCCTTAAACAATTAATCTCTCTACAAAAGTAAATTATTTTTTAGAAACTCCGAAATTCAAGGATCTTCAACCAATCAAATTAACATATAGCATATTTTAGAGATAGATGTGAAAATAGACACCTTTTACTACCCCATCCACTTGTATTTCACACCTTTTTGTTCTTTCTATGAGGCAAAGAAAGAAGAGACAATAAAACAACACAAATCCAAATCCTATATCCAAAATCTTAGTTCATTAAATTAACCTTTGAATCCCATTTACCCCTTCTTCTTCTTGATTCACATGCACTCAAAAACTTCCAATCTCCACTTCTCTCCCTTTCTTGATGCAATTTAACATTTTTTTTAAACCAAATCAAATCTTGAAACCCTTTTTTGTCCGTGAAAGTATTAAAACCCAAAAAGAGTGACCGCCACCACCTTCTCCTCCAACCATTCCTACAAGAAATAAGATTCCTAAAAAAGAGATTAGAAACAAAATAGAGAGAGAAATAAACTCAAAAACAAAAACCTTTTTTTTGGTTTGTTTCTAATTTTTTTTCCCTCTCTCCGTCATTTTCTTCGTCTTGGAAACTAAACAGAAAGAAACACACCACCATTTTGCAGCATTGTTCATTTCTGAAAGAGAGAGAAAGAGAGAGAGAGTGTGTGAGAGAGAGAGAGGAACCCTAAATCTCAATTTTCTGAAACATCTGAATTGGGGGAACTGAAAGAACGAATCGATAAGCTCCAATCGGCATCGGAATTTAACGAATTCGAGGAAGGGAAATCTTTGAGCAGGCTTCGAAATCCGAAATATTTTCTTCTTTTCTTGGAACACGCCATTTTAAAATCCAAGCATTTTCCATCATTTTCCGACTTTTTCTCGAGAAAATGTCTCAGCTGAAGCAGATGTCGCACGTCGATAACAGTGCTCCATCGACGCCGGGAAAGTTCAAGATGGAGAAAGCTTCCTACTTCAACCGCGTTCGATGGCACACTTCTCCGATGAAAATCGTTCTCTGGTCCTTCGTCTTCTCAGCGGCGATCTTGATCTTCTTTTTCCGTTCACCGGCAACATCATCTCTCCCGGCGGATCCATCTCGCCGTTCTCTCAGGAGTCCATCTAACTGGGGCGGTCCTATCTGGGAGAAGCGTGTCCGATCCTCGGCTCGTGTCCGGTCACGAAACGGATTTTGCGTTCTGGTGACCGGAGCTGCGGGCTTCGTTGGGACTCATGTCTCCGCGGCCTTAAAACGCCGCGGAGATGGAGTTCTTGGACTTGATAACTTCAATGACTATTATGATCCTTCCTTAAAGCGTGCTCGTCAGGCGTTGTTGGAGCGCACTGGGGTTTACATTGTTGAAGGTGATATTAATGATGTTGCACTTTTGAGGAAGCTTTTTGAAGTTGTGCCATTCACTCATGTTATGCATTTGGCTGCTCAAGCTGGTGTGAGGTATGCTATGGAGAATCCTGGTTCTTATGTGCATAGTAACATTGCTGGTTTTGTTAATTTGCTTGAAGTTTGTAAAAGTGTTAATCCTCAACCTGCTATTGTTTGGGCTTCTTCTAGTTCTGTTTATGGATTGAATACTAAAGTTCCTTTTTCTGAGAGAGATAGGACTGATCAACCTGCTAGTTTATATGCTGCTACTAAGAAAGCTGGTGAAGAGATTGCTCATACTTATAATCATATATATGGTCTTTCATTGACTGGTTTGAGGTTTTTCACTGTTTATGGACCTTGGGGTAGGCCTGATATGGCTTATTTCTTTTTCACTAGAGATATTTTGAAAGGGAAAATTATTCCGATTTTCGAGGCCCCGAATCATGGAACAGTTGCTAGGGATTTTACTTACATTGATGATATTGTGAGGGGTTGTTTGGGTGCATTGGATACTGCTGAGATGAGTACAGGGAGTGGTGGCAAGAAGAGAGGGCCGGCGCAGTTGAGGGTGTTTAATTTGGGGAATACTTCGCCTGTACCGGTTAGTGATCTTGTCGGGATTTTGGAGAGGCTTTTGAAGGTTAAGGCAAAAAGGAACTTGATGAAGTTGCCAAGGAATGGGGACGTGCAGTTTACTCATGCGAATATTAGCTATGCGCAGAGGGAGCTTGGTTATAAGCCTGCGACGGATCTGCAGACTGGTTTGAAGAAGTTTGTGAGGTGGTACCTGAATTACTATTCTGGTGGGAAGAAAGCTGTTGAGTGACGGATTCTTTTTTTTTAACCGTGTGATAATATGATCTCTGAATTCTTGTTCATTATGATTCTTGTGATGATTGTTCCTTAGCATTTCTCTGTCTGGTTGCTGGATCACCATGTTTCGTACTTGTCAAAAGATGCCTTATTAGGGAGGAACCTTGTTTCCTTGCACTGAGGAAGTTTTGTTGTTTGGTAGAGACTGGAGATTATCGCCCGGGCAACCTCCTATTTCCAGTGTCAAAGAAAAGCAAGATACATCATATTCTCTTTTATTCTGTTTTTACCTTCCTGAATGTAATTGTTGTAGTTTTAGAAATGTAGCATTCATTGCTGTCAAAAAAGAAATGTAGCATTCATAACTGATAGAGCATATGCTGATTGGTGGCACTGTATAATTGTTAAGAATATTGAGTAAAATCATACAATAGCTTGATTTTCCAGTTTTCGGACTGAATGATTCCATAAGACATGTATTTTATTTGCATATGTAATTTTTCATCTATAAATGGACTCCTGTATTAATAATTCTGTGCACTATCCTAATGCTTTATTTGTTTCCATTGCTAACATTTTGGAATTGCTTCTATGGCACCAGGTACCTTTTCCCCTGGAACCGCCACCTGCCTGCATGTATGTTTTTCAGTGGATAATTAGATAGATCTTGAATGTTTCTGCATACAGTTGTTTCTGTTATAAGATTTTTGAAGTTATTTCATTGTAAATAAGTCCAAGGATTGGTAAAGAAGCAGTATCAACTTGCTTCTAATGCTTTATTACCATTTGATTGGATCAGTTAATGAAAAAATTGTAGGAATCAACTTGCAATTTCATATCACTGTTGTCTCTGTTTATTTTAATAGATTTTCATTTTATAGATTTTCATAGATTTTCATTTTCATACTCTTGAATCTTGATCCATTTTCATAGATTTTCATTTTGGCTTGTATCATCATGGCTTGTTTTCAAAGGACATTCTTATACATTGATTTAGGCACTTTTACAATCTATTCCAAATAGAAACTTTATCTCTAATTTTCTTTTCATTTCCTTTTCTGTATGGATTCCAAGTTTGATCTGTTTTTACATGGAAAATTTACTTTCGGAATGGTTAGTGATAAAAGTTTGTATGATGAGTTTAATTGCTTCCAAGCAAGCATTACTTGTTTAATTTGATTTCTGATTGTGACCTTTCAATTTGTGTCTTTAAATTCATGTGTGGTAACTTGCCATTTATACAAGTAAATTTGAAAACCTTTTGGTGAAAGCAATGAGGCTTCTACCTTTTCTGGTTGTTAAGCATCTCATTCTTTTCCTAAATAGGTGAGGAATTTTGCATATTTGGTATTCTTGGTAGATTGAATTACTCTACTTGAAACTTACATGTTATAAGTTGCTTGTACCATTTAATAAACTGAGAGTTGTAAGATATCCATTACATTAGATGAGGATGCCAATTGATTGTAAATAGACTTTTGTCATTATTAATTTACATGTTTACGGGGATTTGGATATTTCATTCATTGCTAGATTAGGCTTATCAACTTACTCTAGAGCATTACGTGTTCTAATAAATTCAGCAAGATATGAATTCTCATTTTGCTGCTTAAGATGGATAGGGTTTCTTTCAAAATATATTTTAAAACTTGATGATGAAAATATTGACTTTCTCACCTTCAATTCATCCATCTACTACCAAAATGCTGTTGTTTTCGCGTATCGCAAATATTTCGTGTTCTTTTTATGGCTCACTGATGGAATTATTAACAGTACCCTTTTGAGAGAATGTTAATAAGTTCTAGAACTCATTTCATATATAGTCATTTTGCGGTTTTTCACCCTCTAGTTGATTATCATTAGTAAAAAAATTGAAAATTCGGTTATCCATAGTGTCTCTTTATGTCCAGTTGAAGAGAAGTTCTAATGTAGGTATGAACCTAATATTTATTGCTTACAAGCCAATAATAGATGTGTATGAGTCGGGTCATCAATATATCAGAATTGAATAATTTTTTTTTATATTCCAATATCGAGTATTGTACGAATGTCGGAGACTTGGATGTTGCGGTTCTGCATATGATTTAGTGGCTGAATTCTTTATGGTTTTTGCAGCACCAGCAACAACCCTACTTAGTGTTTCCATTCTGGTGAAATGTAATGGAAATAGCAAGACAGGAGCATTATTTTCACCTGAGTGTCCTTATTGATTCTCTTATTTAGGTTTTCCTTCCCTTCTTTTCTAATGGAAGAAATGCAACTTTATACAACTCTGCATTTACAACAGCAGGCATGACTGGATCCAAGTTCAACATGTGACATAAAAAGGTAACAATCTTTCCCAAGAATTTGGTAGACAGTAGGTAGCTATAACTATCATGCTTTTTTGTGGTTATGTGGAAAAATGTGGCTTGCCAATTGCTTAACAAAGTTTCAATTAGCATAGAAGCTCATTCATACACCAACAATATGTTTCTAAAATAAGCGACATTTATTGTGGATCAACTTGATTGGTTGTCTTCGGTGGATCAATACTTGAAAATCGTCTAAAACTCCAGAGAATTACTATCTCTTGAAATTAGAAGCTCACAGTCCTCTTTATCATTCCAGTTAAGATGGTAACTTGATTGCTATGTTCAATTAAAAACGAGAAAACAGTTTTTAAAACTCAATTCAAACAGGCTGTAACTTTTGCTTATGAGAGCGACGCCCATCGACGCAGACAATTTTCAAATACTTGTATCCACTGCCTACAGTAATATTTGCCTAATGTATTATAATCATGTGCTGAATCAAGGGCAATTCTTCTGACCAAGGAATATTGAGATTCAAATTATCTAATACTATGGCATGTTATTCCACCAACCAACCACACGCTAAAGCAAATGGCAACCATTACTGATGAGATTTATTATTATACCACACATGTGATAGTAGCCAATGCCGTCCCTAACACGACCATGTGGACATTATTGATTCAGCTATAAGCTTCCTTTCAATTGATTTCCTTCCGGTGAGAGTAACCTATGAGGACAATTAAATGAAATTAATGAATTAATTAATTTTGTGGTGGTAGAAATTGATTTTTTTATTGAAAGTTAGTTGCATGTAAAGTGATATGTATTCATATTAATGGATGTAAAACTCACTTTTTGAAGCAAAAGTTATAAGTCTTAGCTTCAAAGAAGCAAAATTAAATTACGCGAGAACATTCAAACATGACAAAAAGCAATGTTATATCTGAGGATTTGTTTGGTAAGGTCTGTTAGCTTATAACAGATAAACTCGTGGTAACTCTTTGATATGACTAACTTATAACGTTTTTTCATTAGCATTTGAGATGCTATTTGAAATAAAGTTTGAGCTTATAGCTTACAAAAGAAGTGCTAACAACACTCTCTTCATCACACTCTTTCCAACACTCACTTTATAACTAGTTAAAATTTATGTGTGTTCCACTAAATTAATGGGTCACACTTTCAAAGTGGTGGGATCCACATGAATTTTAACCAATTATACAATGAGTATTAGAGAAAGCGTGTAAAATAGAGTGTTGCCAACTTACAATGTTTCAATTTTTCTCCCATTTTACTCATATTAATTTGACTAAATACCTCATGCATTATCCATTTAATGAGTATTTTTTTAAGCATTAATTACAATTTATTTATTTATGTCATTTTAAATTTGTAAGCTATCAGTCGCTAATTCTTCCAAACACTTTAAATTCAATCTGCTATCAGTTTATCTGCAATAAATTAGTTTATCTGCTATTTTTTTATTGAAGAGAGTCTTAAGAATCAGCTTTGCCTCTAACAAAAATGAATACAAACATGCAAAAAATGAACTTTTGTGATGCCCAGCATACATGGTTGGTACACGAATATGCTGCCGTTTCAGGCAAGTTATTCTTTAATTAGTGATTATAAATGGTATTCCTTATTGATCAATGCTCCTGCGGGGTCAGAGTTTGATCAAGTTTCTGTAGAAGACTGAGTTCCAAATAGTTTAGAATTACAACGTGTACAGCACCACATGAACATCCAAATGGGCCCTGCTTATTACAAATGTTCTTGAATGCATTTATAAATGTGGTATTGGCCAAAGAGATTAACTCTTTTTTATCCTGATATTGATGCCCGCTAGTGACTTATCTACATCAAGAAACTTGGCTAACCACGTGCACCAAACTTTGTCGATCTGTATGGTTCTCCGTTTTAAGTAGAGTTTTTGCCACACTCAAGACATCAACGCGAAACCTTAAAATGGGATACGAACCCAGATACTGCTCGGACCAACCTATTTGTGACAACAAAGTTAAGTGATATAGCGGGTTATAAGTGGTTGAAGTTTATTATTAAATGTGTTGCAAAAGAAGTATTGTTGGGGAGTCCAGAGGACCATCAAGAGCAATAACGAGCTAGCCAATGATTAAGACCATTAAGAGACTTGGAAGCCACATCTCCACCCCCAAACCTAAGGCATTAGGTATATGAGTCACCTCTCTTATATTTAGTTCATTCCTAGTCGATATGGAGCTAACCACGAAGTATCAAGAGCAACAACGAGCTAGCTAATGAGCATGACCGCTAAGAAGAGACTTGGGCACCACATCTCTACCAAAAATGTTATGACATTAGGTGTATGGGTCACTTCTGTTATATATCATTCATTTAGCACATTCATAATCGATGTAAGACTATTACTCACATTTGAATACCCAATGGTAATTAGAAGAAAAATCTCTTATTTATATTATATACATAATTTTGAGCATATAGCCTATAGAACTGGAGATGGTGGGGTAAGTTCAGAAGTGGTTGAGTTTGAGGTTCTGGTTGTTGTGTAGATTTAGGTCTGGAAAAGGATGGTTGTTGAGCAGGCGTGAGCACACAGGTGTTGTCTCAGATTCAGAGTTCAAAAATAAACGAGGAGAGGGATTTAGGGGGTTTAGAGGGATAGTTTTTCATTTCATCATTATAAAATTTACACTATTAATCTCATGATAACTACTCCATTCCATGATAATTAATACTTGCTTTCCAGAATCCATTTTAGAAAGCTCAGATAAAGTTGAGAAAGGGCTGTAAAGTGAGTCATCGAAAAGAGTGGGTAGTGCGTGAAGTGAGTAAAGTGTTAACCAAGAAATTTTATCAAAAAGAATATGGGAGAGAGAACCATAAAGCATTTTAAAAAAATTTCCATTTTACAATTGTCAACGGGATTTGAACTCTGCACATTAAAGGCAGAAGGCTAAGCTTTTACCAATAAGCTAGCACCTCAAGTGTTTTTTTGAAAAAATTTCCATTAATTAATAAAAGGAAATAACTGTCACTTCACGACAAAAATGTGAAACATATTTAATAACCACAGTAAAACATGTTTTAATTATTATTACTCAGTGAGAAAATAAATGTGAGACACTCAAACATCGACAACTAATAATTTTCCACATGTTATTGTCACTTAAGTGTCGTGTGTATCATATGCACTTTAAGTTGGATGTATATTGTGTCAGATGCATACATACCATATGCACATATAACATGGATATGTAACAGATGCATATCTGCCAGATGCAGCATGTTAGTTACCAGATGCAAATTATCGGACGCTTCTTATCAGATGCTCATTATCAGATGCATGTTATCATATGCACCTTTAAAGAAAATATCTATTCTTTTTTAAAGTAAAAACTTATGTTTCCTTTATAAACCTGAACCTTTCTTCAGCTAAGAGTTTTGTAAAGAGATATCCTCTCTAATAAAATGATGTTTGATTTCAATATGTTTTGCTTTAGAGTGTACAATAGGATTCTTCGCCAAACATATTGCAGAAGTATAATCACAAAATACACGAATGTTACTCTCTTTGATTTTATAATCCCCTAGTTGATACTTCATTCACCAAAACTAAGAACTTCAACTTGTAGCTGAAATGTATTCTGGTTATGCAGCAGCGGAGAGAGTAATAGTGGTTTTCCTTTGGTTCGACCACATGTCCAAAAAAATGGTATCCACCACTTGTGCTTTTCCTCTCAACTCGATCTCTAGTGTAGTAAGCATCATAAAAGTCTACTAACTTGTAATCTTTGGATATCTTATGCAATAAACCAAGATTCTCTTAACTACACTATAGTATAAAGTGAGTCTATATAGGATCTGATTGAAAAAGTGCACATTAAACATAATATCAACTCTGGATGCAGTAAGATAAAGGAGAGATTCGATCATATCTCGATATACCTTTTGATCTACCTTTTTTCTTTCTTCATCTTTTCTAAGAGTACAAGTATGATGTATTGGAATATCATATGTAATTGTCGCATAATCAAAATCTAGTGTTCCTTATGTTTTATTATTTGCTTTCTTAATTGTAATGACCATAGCTTAGTAATTGGACTTGGTCGTGGGCCTCCTATCCTTTCTTAGCAGACTAATAAGTGTTGGGCTTAGGATTCAACAAGAGAGAGCTGAGAGAGCTTTGAGAGTGGTGAGGGCGAGAATGCTAGTGTGGTGAGGTTCATCTTGAAATTCTTCTATAGATTCTTGAGATGAGGACCAAATCACACTTCCTCGAGGTTAAGGATAGTGAGGATCTTATCTCCTTTCCATGAGAGGTGTGCCGATTCTTTTATCTCCACTTCCATCTCATTCTTCTCCACAGTTGCTATTTCTTCCTCTTGATGTAAGTGTTTAAGGCTTTCTTTTGTGTTGTTGAAAATTCTTAATCTATCTTTGATTATTCAAGAACATGTGTTCTTGAGTTTTTGTGAGAAATCTTTTGATTTGGCATATTTCTAGATCCAAACCTTAGATCCAAACCTTTTCCATAGATCCAAACCTTTAGAAATCATGTTTAGATCTCATCACGTGGTATCCACCTGATCTCTTTCAAAATCATTTGCCATTAAGAAGGTATATGATCTGTCATACCAAGTTCTTGGAGCTTGTTTAACACTATACACCGCCTTCTTAAATTTCATAACATGATCAAGAAACTCAATGTTTTCTAAAAGGTATGGTTGTTTAACATATTTGTCTTCATTTGTCAAACCATTTAAATATGAACTTTTGACATCCATAGGGTATAAAATCATGTTATGATGTATAACATATGGTTACTAGATTCTCATTATAACACCCTCTTATTTCTAAACAATAGAAATACCTAAACATACATATTGGTTTACATCAGAGTATAAAATTTCCTGTTTCAGATATTGAACCAAACTCCACTCTTTGAATTCCAAATCAAGAGGTAAGACATCACATAAGTACTTATCAAATTAATCCATACATCAAGTACTTAGGTTCTCGATTACTTAAAGTCATAACCTGTCCAACCGTTCAATATCCAAAACAAAAGAAACGCGGAAGCGGTTTATACAACTTTACAACAAAGCAAGTTACATATATAATCCAAACAGAAATAACAAGGGAAAACTAGTAACTATGGATAAGGTCACTAAATCTTCCAAGCTCCATAAACACACCACCTACTCGTGTCGTTTAGCCTTCTTCTTTCCCTGTTTCTCTGTAAAACAACAACATATGATAGGGTGAGATAACATATCTCAGTGAGTTCTACCGTTACCCCTAACCACACTCGGTTTAATTACATTCTATAGTTCATGTCCAATTCTTGATGACTATGCACTATTCTTTTTCATCAATTTAGTACAACATCTTAAACCATTTTTTTTCTTCGGTTTGCGATGAACCCAGATCACCTATGCATCTCAGTGACTACATCTTTGGGTCTAGTTCGAGGGCTCATGACTTCCCTTTCCCTAGTGTACTAACATCTTGGGTCGTCACCCGAATTTGATATAATTTATATATCACACCCGCATTGGGCCGTCATTCTTATTTAATACCCGCATTGGGCCGTCAATTGTGAAACATAAGCAGTCTTATGATGATCTTATAATCATCCCATATTCATTCATTCAATGTCAAGTTGAAAAGTTGAACTTATAGTTCATTTTCTTTTCAGTAAAACATGTCCTCACACGTGTACTAAATTCGGTTTTTCGAAACATTTGTAGTTCGTGACAATTCGATTTAAAACATATCATTGATAAGCTTTTTGCAAAGTATTAGGGTCATTTTAACATTGTATGGTGTTGGGGAAAGGATTGGAATGGGTTTGGAATATTTTGGTTTTTGTAAAGTAGTCTGTGAATAGATTCACATGTATGGGAATCGATTCACAGAATAGGACTAGGTTCCCAATCTATGAACAGATTCAGCTTCTGTGAAAAGATTCACAGCCCTGGGAATCGATTCACAGCTTTGTTGCCTGCAACAAAACTCAGTTTTTCGTATAAATTCACCATTCCGTTCGAGTCCAATCCGAATTCTAATCGATTCTCAACTTTAAAACAGACATTCCAGACATGACAACCAGTCCAAACAACATACAAAATCACATTTATCATCAATCAATCAAACATGTATACATTGGAAACGACACAAAAATGTAATTTTTCCCAAAACGTTTCTCGACTTGAAAGAGCTTTCAAAACGAAATAGCTTCACGGACCGAAGTTCAAATCAATCAAAAACTATAAAATCAATCCCTAAGCGTGAGTAGAACTCACATATTTGACGAATTCGCGAACAACCGAGTTTTTGCTGAATAACGGTCAAGTAACCACGCGAACAATCCCCGAAATCGTTCCAATCACTTCGAAACCGTAGCCCACAGCTCCAATTCCGAATTCTTTGCTTCCAAACTAAAACTACAGCTCCTAGGGTTCAGAAAGGGCAAAGGAGAAATATCAGGAATTAGCTTTTCAAACTTGCATCAATGAAAAGGAAATCAAAAATGGAAGAGAATGGACTATGGAAGTCTCACCTTCAAGAAGAAATTGAACTTGGGTCTCCACCTCTTCTTCCCTTCTTCACGTTTTCTTCCTTCTCTCTCTCTATTCTTTTCCTTCTTTTTTTTCTTCTCTGAATTGTTAATAATGAGAGGTGAGATAAGTCTCATGGTTAGGTGAGATGAGAGTGTAATTGAGAGGGAATTGACCAAAATACCCTTATTTCAATTTTTCACTTAAACTCTCATTTTAACCCCATTTCTCCCCAATATACCACATAATCTGAATACTAAGGCATTTTAATTTTGTGAATTAGCCGATATATAATGCTTTCTCGACTATCCCATATTCGTATTTTGATTTATTTTTCACTTCGAATAATAAATCACTCGTTAATTCCATAAATTGAATATAACAAAGTTAGGGATGTTACAATCACCCCAACTTTTAAAATTTTGTCCTCAAAATTGAAAAGACATAACTTAATGGAATAAATATGGATATCGAGTCCGCATGTCCTCTTCCAATTCCCATGTAGCTTCATCAGTCGAAAAACCGTCCCAAATGACTTTGACTATGGGAATTGTCCTTGTCCGCAACGTTTTTTCACAGTGTTCAGGATACAGTTGGAAAGAGAGATCCGGTAGGAGGTCAATCACTTCCTAATCCAATGGCTGATCCGGATCAGGAATATACTTTCTCAACTGAGATACATGAAAAACATCATGAAGATTTGATGGGCTGGTGGTAAAGCAAGACGATACGCAACTGGCCCAACATTCGATAATTTGGAATGGTCCAATATACCGAGGACTGAGCTTTTTGGCTCGCAACGCTGTACCAGTACTTATAGTTGGAGAAACTCTCAAAAATACATAATCACCAACATCAAATTCTAAAGGCCTCCTTCTTTTGTCAGCATAGCTCTTTTGCCGACTCTGAGCAGCTTTCATCCTGTCTTGAATTTGCCTTATCTTCACAGTAGTTTCATGAATCATATCCGATCCCAACAGTCTGCTTTCACCTACCTCCCACCAACACAACGGAGTTCTACACTTCCTCCCATATAGTGCTTCAAATGGTGCCATTCCAATACTGGAATGGTAACTATTATTGTAGGCGAATTCAGCTAATGGAAGATGATCTTCCCAATTTCTTCCACTATCCAGCACACATGCCCGAAGCATATCTTCAAGAGTTTGAATAGTTCTCTCTGTTTGACCATCTGTTTGTGGATGATAGGCTGTACTAAAAAATACCTTAGTTCCCAAAGCATCATTCAATGCTTTCCAAAATCTGGAAGTAAACTTTGGATCACGATCCGAAACAATACTTGTGGGAACTCCATCCAATCTGATTATGTTTTTCACATATTCGTCTGCCAATTTGGAAACTTTGAGATTAGATCGAATTGGAATGAAATGAGCAGACTTAGTCAAACGATCCACGACAACCCAAATGGAATCGTTACCAGCTTGCGATCTCGGCAAGCCCATAACAAAATCCATTGAGATATCTTCCCACTTCATTACCGGTACATTTAAAGGCTGCATCAGACCCGCGGGCTTCCGGTGTTCAGCTTTATTCCTTTGACAAGTCAAGCATCGGGAAACAAATTCAGCAATATTCACCTTCATTCTAGGCCACCAATACATTTGCTTCAAATCTCTGTACATCTTGGTAGATCCAGGATGTATAGAATATTTACTTCGATGAGCCTCTTCCAAGATCTGCTTCTTGATGTCCTCATTATTAGGTACGCAAATTCTACCGTTAAAACAGATAATGCCATCACTGTCTTCGGTATAATCTGGTAACCCCTTCTGAGATTGTAACTCTATGTTGCGTTAAAAACACACTTGAGAGCAAGTGTACTCTCTTGCAGAAGTAGTATAAAAAATATCGTCTCCACAGGGATTAACTAATAACTACTAAGCTATTTGAGATTAATTATTATTTAGACGAACGAGCTTTTAATTGTATTAGATATTAAAATAAAACGAAGTAAATAACAGGAATTAAAATTGAAAAGTTCGATCAACGGAGGGAAGCCTAGGGTCTCGGTTTCACTTGCTAGCTTCGATTCCTCTATGTCTAATTCTACCTGAATTCCCTTATTTTATTCAATTACCAATCCCTTTACTAAACCTATTAATCCGTTTGGTCATTCGTGATTAATATTCTTTTCCCTAAATTAATCCTAGTTTGGTCATGCTAGAATTTAAATTTAAGAAAAGCCTGAAGTACAAAAAGGTTGAATGATTGGAAGACTAAATTAAAGTTTGATCATTCATTAATTATAGTCTCAATTATCCTATAGGTCCACCAACTAGTTGTAGTACGGTCGCTAATCAACTAATTGATTATAAACATGCAAAGGGTTGTCAATCCTAATTATGTAATAAAGCAATAGGATAATATTAATTGAAATAAAAATTGGGAATTCAAAATATAAATTAAAACATAAAATGGTCTCTAATCAAGCAAGATCCACCTAAGACCCTAGAAGAGGATTTAGCTATCCATAGTGTTCAAGAGCATTGGATTAAAATAAAAAGTCATGAATTACAGAAGAGAAAAATAACCCGGAGATTGAGTAAATTCCGATCCTGTATTCAGTCTCTGTATTCTGCTCCAAAGCTCTCTCACGGTGTCAAAAATTGGTACCCAATTCTTCACTCTCCCACTGGTAATCACGTTGCAGCCTCTGGTTCCTCGTTTTTGAATTTTTGTGTCTTGTGCGGCTGCATCAGGTGAGGTCCTCTCTATACTGTTGTTGCCATCCCTTTTATAATTGTTAAAACCTAGGGTAGCATGCCTGTTACTTTTTCTCCACGGCTCCATGATGAAGTCTACCGCTCCTCTTTTAATTTGCTGAAGTTTATTTTTTTCTTTCAAAAATAGGCCGTAGGCCTTATTTCTTAAATGGGCCACATGGTCTCTTCCTCATTTTTAATTGTCAAGCCCATCATATATATATACTATATATATTTTTCTTTTTTTTTTCTTTTTTTCCGTTCTGCAAAATATAGAGCAAATTAAGTTAGTAATTTATATAATTAGTATATAATTACTCTAAAATTGACCCAAAAATATCTCTAAAAATGCACTAATTGGAGTTTATCACTCTACATCAATCTCTTGAGCTGCACGAATCAAATCTCTCAATGCACTTGAAATTCGGATGTGCCTCAATACTAACTGATCTTTCTTTCTTGCTACATTTAAATCCAAATCTCTAAAAGATTCCAATAAAGCCATTTCATGAATCATAAGCTCTGCAGTATGAATAGACTTCCTACTCAAACCATCTGCCACAACATTAGCTTTTCCAGGATGGTACTTCAATTCAAAATCATAATCTTTCAGAAATTCCACCCATCTTCTTTGTTTGTTATTAAGTTCCTTCTGATCAAACAAATATTTTAGGCTCTTGTGATCACTGAAGACTTCGAAACTAGAACCGTAAAGGTAATGTCTCCAAATCTTCAATGCGTACACAATCGCCGCCAACTCCAAATCATGAGTTGGATAGTTTTCCTCATGCGATTTCAACTGCCTAGACGCATATGCTACCACTTGTTGATTCTGCATAAGGACACATCCTAAACCCTTCCCTGATGCATCACTATAAATTTGGAATCCCAGAGACGGATTAGGAAGAATCAGGATGGGAGCAGAAGTAAGTCGAGACTTCAACTCTAAGAAACATTCTTCACAATCAGCATTCCAGATAAACGGCTGACCCTTGCGAGTTAACCGAGTAAGTGGAGGAACTAACTGGGAAAATCCTTTAATGAATCTTCGATAATAGCCAGCAAGTCCCAAGAAACTTCTGACTTCAGTAACTGAAGTTGGGCGTTCCCAATTCAATACGGCTTCAACCTTACTAGGATCAACTGCAACTCCTGCTTGAGAAATTACATGACCCAAAAACTTCACCTCAGACATCCAAAAGTCACACTTCGATGGTTTAGCATATACCTTCTTTTCTCTGAGTACATTCAAAACAATACGAAGATGTTGAACATGCTCCTCCATAGTTTTTGAGTACACCAAGATATCATCTATAAATACCACCACAAAATTATCCAAGTAGGTATGAAAAACTCGGTTCATGTAATCCATGAATACTGCTGGAGCATTTGTCAACCCGAAAGGCATCACTACAAACTCGTAATGTCCATACCTAGTACGGAAAGCTATCTTCGGAATATCAGAAGCAAGTATAAAGGGCTAAAAACAAGAAGCAAATAGTAACCTTTGAAACCAAATATGAAGCTCCTATCTATTTTACATTTTTTGTCCACACTCCACACTAATTTTCACTTCCATTGCTTCATTCTTTTTTCTTTCTTTTGAGTCGAATCTTTTTGATTTGTTTTTCTTTCTCTTGAGTAGACTCTTCTTTTTTTTTCATAGGAGGAAAAGGTAAGTATATGATAACTCCTATTTTCTTTCCTTTGTATGAAAATTTTTGTAAGACATGATTCACTTCTTTTTTTTCCCTTCATCCTAACAAGATAGACAACTAATAGTATGGGACAGAATTTCAGTCCTGACAACATAGACAGCTAAAATATAGAACGAGATTGTAATTTTCAATAGTTGCTCCACATTCAATTTCAAATGGTTACCACAAACAAAAAGAAAAAATTATATCTGGGTACCAAAGAAAAAATATAACAAATAGGCTCAAAGGGGGCAACTAAGGGATAAATTCATCAAGCAACTCTGAGGCCAGAAAAATACCTAAATCCCCAAATCTTTTTACATGACGCAAATCAATTTTCGCCTTGAAACGGTCAAAAGACAAGTTCTAGAATGTAGCAAGTTGGAAAACACACTCATAGAAAGAAAAAGGGGTAAAAATTTGCGATTTAGTATCAATCCCCTTATGAAGGCTCAGATCTCACATTTAGAAGCTAGTTCACAAAAAGTACTCAAGAGGGACAAATGCTAATTATCAGCTTCCTAAGGACATCCTCACAGTTACAATTAAGCACAAGTCTGTCAAGTGAACTAATTAAGCACATGTAGTGGGTGTGTGCATTAACAGAGATCAAGTGACAAAAATAACTATCCTCCCCCACACTAGCATGAAGCATGGTCCTCAATGCAAAATGATCAAATAGAAACAAAAGGAAATAAATGAGAGAGAGAGAGAGAGTAAGAGTGACTTCCCTGAGAGAGCTTGCAAACTGAGCTAATTCCTAAAAAAACAAATAAAACAAAATAAAAATGAGAGAAAATTAAACACAGGTTGCCTCCTACGAAGCGCTTGTTTAACGTCCCGAGCCTGACGGTACTAGGGTCAATCCTTGAGGGCAGTGACATAGCTCACTTGGAGTAACCCTTCCTCAAAATGCTTCACACGCTGACCATTGACTTTAAAAGTGGTACCATCTTCATGAGATACCTCAAGAACTCCATAAAGAAAAACTTGAGTAACAGTGTAGGGTCCATACCACCTTGAGCGCAACTTTCCTGGAAAAAGACGCAAACGTGAGTTATAAATTAGAACTTTCTCACCAACATGGAATTCACGCTGCTGGATGGGCTTATCATGCCACTTTTTAGTCCGCTCCTTATATAGCTTGGCATTCTCGTAGGCTCCTAGACGGAGCTCATCCAATTCATCTAGCTGCAGCAACCTCTTTTCACCTGTAAGCTTAGCATCAAAGTTTAGAAATTTTAAAGCCCAAAGTGCTTTATGCTCTAATTCAACAGGCAAATGACATGCTTTTCCAAAAACAAGACGGTAAGGAGACATCCCAATGGGAGTTTTAAAAGCAGTTCTACAGGCCCATAGTGCATCATCAAGTTTCAAAGACCAGTCTTTTCTTGACGCACTAACTGTCTTCTCTAAAATCCTTTTCAGCTCTCTGTTTGAAATTTCAACTTGCCCACTTGTTCTGGAGTGGGCCGAAGCCCACTCCAATGCTCTAGCACTAGATCGGCCCAACAATGGGGCATGAAAGCAAGGAACCGCATCAACGGCTCTGATCTGTCCGTACAATCATCAGACGGCCGAGCGCAACTCACGCTCACTATATAAGCATTCATTGCGTCAGTTGTCAGGTACACACTGTTCATCAATACGTATATTTTGCTCGTCCGTTCCTGACTTGGGCATCGGAGTGTTATCGCAGGTACACCCGCCCTCTGGAGCAGAGCTAGCAGAATGACCAAGGCATACAGAGATCTAAGACCTGGAAAACAGTGGTCAAGGACATCAAAGGTACAGATCAATTGGCGACCACAGTGGGAGCCCGCGCGCTTTCCACCATTCGTACAGATGCCACCAAAGGCAGCTCGAGGCCGACCAAGGGCCACCGCTCGTCTACAAAGTGTGGCTGAAATCCCCGCTCGACCACCTCCAGCAGGTGTTGAAGGCATCAGTGCCACCCCCGCACAACAGGTTACGGTGGAACTCCCTGCCGACCTGGTCCAAGAGCTGCGAGAACTACTGCGCGACCGTAATCAGGCTCTGAATCGCAATGATGACCGCCTCACATACCTAGAAGATCAGATCGCCTCGAGGAGAGCGCACACTGCACCGGAGCAGTGACCTCACCATGAGGGCACTTCAACCGTGCGGGCACGCCCTTCAAAGGCCCATCGATCGCCTCCGCGAAGGCAGCTGGTCCATCGATCTCCACCCCCGAGGAGGGGACGAGGAGGAGCGACCACCCCACCAAGAAAGACCCCGTCCACGACTGATTATACTTACTGGCCCGAAGAGTCATCGCACGAAGGTTCCTCCCACGGTTCGACCGGTTCTCCCGTCAGTTCTCGAAGCCGATCTATCGAACGATACTCGTATCGATCAAAAGCTTACGCCAATCACTACGGTCAAGATAGAAGGGATACCGGACTTGGACCATATACCAGAGAAATAGACGAATTCCGCATCCCGCGCTCTTTGCAGAAGCCGCCAACCGATCTTAAGATGTACAACGGCATGAAAGATCCCGACGCCCATTTAAAGCACTTTGATATTATGATGAAGTACCGTGGAGCGCCTGGGCTGGTCAAATGCAGGATCTTTCCCCTCACTTTAGAAGGGTCAGCGTTGGATTGGTTCACGGAACTAAAACCCAATACCATTTCATCATGGGAACAGATGGCAAGGGTGTTCACCGCTCGGTTCACGACTTCTAGAGTCAAACCAAAATCCCAAGATGTTCTGATCGCCATCAGACAGGGTCCAGAGGAGTCTTTGAGGAGTTATGTGGAAAGATTCAACCGAGAAGCCGACCAAGTCAGGAACTTAGACGACAACCAGAGGTTGTTCTTCCTAAGGACAGGACTCTTAAGAGGAACTCGTTTTGAAGTAGAAGTGGGACTCCACGTTCCCAGAGACCTAGAGACGTTCCTCAGGCGATCTCAAAGGTTCATGAATTACGAGGCAAGAACGACCGCCATAGAAGCCGCTGAGGCGGGCATGAGTCAACGCCCTCGACCAGAAAAAGATCAAAGGATTAGGGAAGAGTATACCGGCAATCGCCTGAGCAAGGAAAATAAGGCCAAGAGGTTTGCTGAGCGCACCAAGTTGAACACTTCGTACGCGAACATATTGGCGGAATGTGCAAACACTGAATTCAGGGATATTAAACCACCAGAACCTCTCGTGCTTAAAGACGGGCAGCGCCCATCGAAAAAATAATGTAGATACCACAAGAGCAATGGGCATGACACCAACAATTGCATGGCTCTTAAAGATGATGTGGAGGCCCTGATCAGAAGAGGAAAGTTGACTCAATATGTGAAAAGAGATAACGGTGAAACACGAGGAGAAAGGCAAGTGGCCCGTTCACCTAGGAAAGGGAAAGCAGAGGCAAATGAAACGATCAAAGTCATAGAGGAGGACGACGATGATGAGGACCCAGTAGACACAAGAAAGTCAAGAGGGAGGCCAGTCGCCATGGTAATCTCGGGAGGAGTCCCCACCAACGCCTCAACCAACAGATCGATCAAAAGGAGATGGGACGAAATCATGAGCGTTGCTTCGACCTCGGCTCTAAGACCACTTAGTGGGCGACCATCCATCTCCTTTGGAGACGAGGATCTCATTGATGGAACCCCCAACTACGAGGTTCCCTTAGTCATAATAGCAGTAATGGCAAACATGGAGGTTAGGAGAATATTGGTGGACCAAGGGAGTTCAGCAGACATAATATTTGAAGACCTTTTGGACGTCCTAAAAATTTCAAAGGATGATTTGAGGCCATATAGAGGAACGGTCTTGACCGGGTTTAATGGTGCCTCGACAACTCCTATAGGACGGATAGAGCTGATGGTAACTTTTGGGGACGATACGGTAGAGAATCCCCTCTGTAGAACTGTCAGAACAGATTTCATTGTGTTACCCTGTAAGTCCGTGTATCAATGTATCATTAGTCGACCAACCCTTGCCCGCTTGGAAGCAGTGCCCTCCACCGTCCACTTGAAAATGAAATTCTACACTAAAGCTGGGGAAGTTTCCACCATCCAGGCAGACTTATTGTCTGCCAAGCGAGTTTTCCTTTTGGGGCTTAAAGAAAAAGGGAAAAGCGTACCGAGAGAAATAGAGAAAGAAATGAAAAGCGGCGGGCAGGTTAACCTGGCCGACCTAGATGCCCGCTATGACCCTGATAGCGAAGAGGAAGAAGGGGACGACCTTCTGACTAAAGAGCTAAAGAAACGAATTAAGCGACCTGAACCAGACGAGGAATTCTATCACATCAAGCTAGGGGACGACCCAGAGAGAACGATCAAAATAGGGAAAAACCCCTGAGGTTCAGGACGAGCTCGTTCAATGTTTGAAGGAGCATGCAGACCTGTTCGCCTGAAGTGCGGCCGACATGCCCGGTATCTCACCCCAAATAGCCTGCCACCACTTAGCTGTGGATCCAGGAGCAAAATGGGTGGCTCAAAAAAGAAGAGTTCAGAAGGAAGAAAAAGCACGAGCAGCGTGCAAGGCCGTTGAAGACCTGCTCGAAGCAGGGTTCATTAAAGAAATAAAATACACCACGTGGTTATCCAATGTCGTTTTGGTCAAAAAGGCGAATGGAAAGTGGAGGATGTGCGTGGACTATACCGACCTCAACCGAGCATGCCCAAAGGATGCTTTTCCCGTTCCAAGTGTCGATCGCCTGGTCGATAATGCGAGTGGGTACAAAATCCTGTCCTTCTTAGACGCCTATTCCGGGTACAATCAGATTCCCATGCACCCACCAGATCAGGAGAAGACCGCATTCATGACAGACAAGGCGAATTTCTGTTACACTGTCATGCCGTTTGGGCTGAAGAACGCTGGAGCAACCTACCAGCGCATGATGAACCATGTCTTTCAGGATCAAATAGGGAAAACGGTGGAAGTATATTTGGACGATATGATTGTCAAAACCAAACAGGACCAAGCTCATGTAAACGACTTGAAAGAAGTATTCAAAGAAGCCAGAAAGAATTCATTAAGGTTCAATCCAGAAAAATGCACTTATGGAGTCAGAGCGGGCAAATTCCTTGGGTTCCACCTCACAGAAAGGGGAATTGAAGCCAACCCAGACAAGTGTAGAGCAGTAACTGAGATGAGCCCATCAACGACCAAAAAAGAAATACAGAAACTTAACGGTATGGTGGCCGCTCTCTCTCGTTTCATCTCAAAAGCAGCGAACAAATCTTTGCCCTTGTTTAAATTGTTGAAAAAGGAGACCATATTTGAGTGGACGCCCGAGTGCGACCAGGCCCTCGAACAATTGAAAACGTCTCTGATAGAGCCTCCAATTTTAACGACCCCCGAGCCTGGAGAAACTCTTTATTTATACTTGTCCATCACGGACGAGGCTTTGGCCGCCGTCTTGGTACGAGAAGAAGGGACGAAGCAAAATCCAGTCTACTTTGTCAGCAAAGTTATGCAAGGACCCGAGCTAAGATATCAGAGGATTGAGAAATTGGCTTTGGCATTGATTGTCTCAGCCCGAAGGTTGAGACCATACTTCGTGGCCCACCAGATCACCGTACGCACCGACCAACCCATTAGGCAGATCCTGCATAGCCTAGATCTAGCGGGCAGAATGATCAAATGGGCTGTTGAATTGTCAGAATTCGGAATAAAGTATGAGCCTAGATCGTCTGCTAAAGCACAAGTCTTAGCCGATTTTATCGCAGAATTGACCCCAGGGTCAGAGAACCCAGTTCAGGATTCATGGACTTTGCACGTTGACGGATCGTCCAATGGTAAAGGCAGCGGAGCGGGCTTAATCCTTGAGAATGAAGAAGGGACGACCATCGAAGTCTCCCTGGCCTTCTCGTTCCCCACTTCTAACAATCAGGCCGAATACGAGGCCTGCATAGCTGGGCTGTTACTCGCTTTAGAGATGCAAGTAAAAAGGGTGGAGCTACGATCAGACTCATTACTAGCGGTCTCCCAGATCAAAGACGTCTTTTTAGCCAAAGACGAGATACTCCAGAAATATTTAGCAAAGGTCAAAGAGTTGATGAAGAAATTCGAGCATGCTGAAGTCAAGCACGTCCCAAGGACTGAAAACGCTAGGGCGGACATCTTGTCCAAACTGGCAAGCACCAAGAAAAATGGTAACCATAGAAGCGTAATACAAAAAGTCCTATCTCAACCAAGTGTGAGGTTAGATACGGCCTCAGGAGCAGAGATATGTACGATCGAATCAACGCCTTCCTGGATCGACCCCATCTTTAACTACATAAAGAACGGGGAGGAATCCAGCGATCCAAAAGAAGCTGCACTCGTTCGCAGGCGAGCAACGTCGTACTCAATAATTAACGAGCAACTCTACAGAAGAGGATTCACCATGCCCCTGCTCAAGTGCCTCTTCCCAGCAGAAGCGGCCTATGTGTTGAAGGAGATTCATGGAGGAATCTGCGGAAACCACTTGGGTTCACGAGCTTTGGCAAAAAAAGGCTTTAAGAGCAGGCTACTTCTGGCCCACTATGGAGGCAGATGCAAAAGACCTAGTAAAAAAATGTGACAAGTGCCAAAGGCACGCAGATAACCACGTTGCACCTCCAACCGAGCTCAACTGTTTGACTTCTCCATGGCCGTTTTCATGGTGGGGTATCGACTTGTTAGGACCTTTTTCCCCCTATGGACAGTTTAAATTTCTGATAGTCGCAGTGGACTACTTCACCAAATGGATTGAGGCCGAGCCCTTAGCCAAAATCACTTCGAAGAATTGCTTGAAGTTCGTCAAAAGAAACGTTTTGGTACGGTTTGGGATTCCAGAAGTCATCGTGTCAGACAACGGCACACAGTTGACGGACCGACAATTCCAGGAAACTCTAGTCGAACTAGGCGTAAAACAGCGTTTTACGTCGGTCGAACACCCGCAAACAAACGGGCAGGTTGAGGCGGCCAACAGAATCATCCTAAGGGGGCTAAAGAGAAGACTGGATGAAGCCAACGGAAGGTGGGCAGAAGAGCTTCCCTCTGTACTATGGGCGTATAGAACCACACAGCACTCAACTACGGGAGAGTCCCCCTTCAGGATGGTCTATGGAACGGACGCACTAATCCCTGTGGAAATGGGAGAGTTGACTTGGAGAACAGCTAATCCTCTACAGCCACCCGAGAAAGAGCAGGCAACAAGGGAAGAGCTCGACCTAGTAGAAGAACTGCGGAACAAGGCAGCCCTCAAAGAGACATTGGTCAAACAGAATATGGCCGTAAGGCACAACGCCAAGGTCGTTCCTAGGTCGTTCGGTGTAGGGCAGCTCGTCCTATGAAGGGCAAATATCGGCCAGAGAAATGCCGGCCAGGGCAAGCTAGCCCCAACTTGGGAAGGCCCCTACCAAGTAGCTGCCAAGACGAGCAAAGGAGCATATATCTTGAAGAACATGAGTGGAGGAATGATTGCAAACACTTGGAATGCAGCAAACCTCAGAAGATACTTTGCTTGAGCCATGTAAAATATGAAAGAATGTCATGTTTCCAGTTAAATAATAAATGAAAATCAAAACGGGCAGGACACTCTTTTTCCCTACGGGGTTTTTTATTGAGGCCTGCTCGTCCGTCAACAGAACGACGGGGAATTTCTTAAATTCTTGATTCTAGTTATTAATCGATCCAACAACGAACAACCCCGAAGGCGAGTTAAATTCAAACCGAGTTTGATAAACTGCCAAGGGTCAAACTTAAGCGACCTTAAGTCTAAATATGCTTGCAAAGGAGCTAAATCTAAAGTAGAAACTTGGTAAGCTGTTTGCAGGCAGCCTCGCGAAACTCAGGCCGATCCATGCGAACATGAGAAATCAAATAGAACAAGCCTAGAAAAAAGTCTAAAAAAACGATTGACAAAAGGCGTTTAAAACATTAAACATTATCCCGGAGAAGGCCGGGCTCCTTGTTGATTACAAGAAAAAGCAATACATTCTTCAAAAAGAGAGGAGAAACAAAGTACAAACAGACAAATACAAAGGGAATAACTCATTCAGGCCGACTGTAGACAACCGTCTCCTCTCGGATGACATTCCCATTTTCGTCTTTCTCCGCGAGACGAACGATTTGCCCGTTTCTCAGGAAATGGTCGTTGTTCACAATCTCTGGATTAATCTCCAGCGATGGATAGCAATACCGAATCTGAGCTACAGCCTCGTCAAAACGCCCGCTAGCAATAGAGATAGTCATGTCTTCCAGGGCCTCCAACTCGCCCCTCGCTTGATCACGCTCGCCCTCAACGGCCTTCAGGGTCTCCTCAAGACCGACCACCCGCTCCTCCATCTGTATAACCTTGGTAGACCGCTCAGCCAAACTGGCAGTAGCAGTGGCAAGTTTGGCTTCAGCATCTACTCTGGCGGCCACGGCCGCATCACGCTCGGCAGTAACTGAGCCAAGGGTGTCCTTTGTGGGTTGGAGGGCGACCTCAGCATCCATGAGCTTCTTTTTGGTACTTTCGAGCTCTGCCCGCAAATCTGTAATGTGTCCAAGAGCGGACTTATACTTGTCAGTTTTATCCAAAAGATCACCCTCCAACCACAAGTTTCTGTGAAGTAAGCGCATACCTGCTTAGCGGCCAACCTCCTCGGACTTGTAATGAGCAAGCTTTTGAGAAGCTGCTTGGGCAATTTCAGCTACGAAGAGAAGAGGATCGGCCTTAAGGCGTTCAAAATCCACGTCCTTGAGAATGTCCAAGTCCAAGGACGACCTTCTTGATGCATCTCTTCTCTTCTGAGGAGGATCAAGGTCGATCGGAATAGCGTCCAGAGGACTCTGAGTCCGATCTCTCTTTTTAGAAGCTGAGCTCGTTCCTTGCTCGCCCCCAACAGGTCTGTGATCGCCTTCAGCATGAGATGGTTGAGAAGGAGAGGCAAAAGACACCTTCTTCTGCTTCATTGACTTTGTCTTTGCCAAAAGAGCTGCGAAACCAATGCCCGTCATTTCAGCTGAAAGAGTAAAAAGATGAATTAGGAGGCAGAACAAAGAAAAGCACGGTCAAAATTGAAAGCGAAAATAAAGGCACACCAAGTTTGTTCTCGGCTTGCTCGGAGGTCTGGAGGCAAGCAAATTTGTTACAGGGTATGACCCCTTCCGGCAGCCAAGTAACCAAGGTCTCTAACATCCGAATACTCTCAAGATCATAGTCGCTCAGCCTCCTCTGATGCCGATAATGGATAGTGTCGCGGTCGTAGTGTGAGTGCGACCAACCCAGAGGAAATTTCATTGAGGAGACGCGACCTTCGTCATCCACAGTTCCCACCATTGCCTTAGCACGATCATTAACTGGAACGACCCAGAGGAAAGCTTGCCTCCAAGTTTTGACCGATTCACAGAATGGCTTGAAGAGTCTGATCGTTTTTCTCCGCCCCTTCAAAGAAACTTGTTCCCATCGCCTGGGTTCGCTCCTCATCTCCACTGTGCGACTAACATCAAACAAAGAGAAGAAAAGACGGCAATTTACCTCCCGATCAAAAGCGGCCATTATTATCTCGAACGACTTCACCAGCGCCCAAGCATTAAAGTGAAGTTGAGAAGGGGCAACACCAAGAGTCCTCAAGACACGTCTCTGGAAAAATGTGAAGGGAGGTCGCACCCTCAAATCACGGAGGACGTTGGAGTACATGATGAATTTTAAAGAATTCGGGATTATGGCAGCATGCTCGTTAGGTGGTACGCCCTCCGCTCGCCATTCCTGATCACCATAACCTATTAACTTGGTGAAAAGAGGCAGCACCTCGTCACCGGGTGGGAAGACAGAGCGCTCGTTAATTATCACGGAGGATATCCATGAGCGGTCGACGTTAAGCCTACCCCTCCATTCGTGCTCTTCCGGCAGTACCTCGTTGACTGGAATTGGAGGGGGCGTAGGATTCATTCGGGGAGATTGGACCGTGTCAACCGTGTTTGACGAGCGTCCAGAGGACGATGAAGAAGAAAGATCGGTAGAAGAGAAAGTCTCAGAGGGGAACCCTCTCGTGTCGACATCTCCAGAGCAAGCATGCTCAGCCATACTGACAAGTTGACGACCAGAAATTCTCGCAGTTTTCTTTGTTCGCGCCACTGCGTTGCCCTGCGAGGAGAAGGAAAGTCAGGCTCACCCTTAACGATGATTTGCTGAAGGGGGCGACAAGGTCGACCCCGAGCCTGACACCCCCTCCTCGCCCCATGCGAACAGAATTAGAGCTAAAATAAACGAGGCAAGAAAAAGGGGATACCTGGAGTGAGAGAGAAGTTCGGTCTAAGGGTAGTATACTCCTCGATGAATAAAATCAAACGACCAGAAGAATGAGACAGCCTGAGTTGAAACTCGGGCACGGGTAGACACCTGGCCAGAATAGAGAAGCAAGTTGTTGATCACAATGAGAGGAAATTATGACCGCTTTTCGAGCTCCGAAAATGAAAGTAGAAACTGAGAAGGAGAGGGGGCAACATATTTATAAGGTTTGGAAAGCAATCAAGCGAAACGACACGACCCTTCACTTGCACACGCCTTGAAAACCAAACCGTCGTCATGACCAAACGGCACCTTTTCAAATCTCGAGGCACCATTAATGACCCCTGGGGAAAAACGAAACGTCACTTCCTGACAGGAACCACGTGTCAAGTGAACATAAGCGAAGCCCACCACGAATCAGAAACGATCAGCCGACCGGTCTCACGCTCGGGGACGCGAGCATAGAAACGATCGTAAAACAAGCCTGCGCCCGCCATATGAGCGATCTTGGCTTGGGGGGCAACTGTTCTGGAGTGGGCCGAAGCCCACTCCAATACTCTAGCACTAGATCGGCCCAACAATGGGGCATGAAAGCAAGGAACCGCATCAACGGCTCTGATCTGTCCGTACAATCATCAGACGGCCGAGCGCAACTCACGCTCACTATATAAGCATTCATTGCGTCAGTTGTCAGGTACACACTGTTCATCAATACGTATATTTTGCTCGTCCGTTCCTGACTTGGGCGTCGGAGTGTTATCGCAGGTACACCCGCCCTCTGGAGCAGAGCTAGCAGAACGACCAAGGCATACAGAGATCTAAGACCTGGAAAACAGCGGTCAAGGACATCAAAGGTACAGATCAATTGGCGACCACAGTGGGAGCCCGCGCGCTTTCCACCATTCGTACAGATGCCACCAAAGGCAGCTCGAGGCCGACCAAGGGCCACCGCTCGTCTAAAAAGTGTGGCTGAAATCCCCGCTCGACCACCTCCAGCAGGTGTTGAAGGCATCAGCGCCACCCCCGCACAACAGGTTACGGTGGAACTCCCTGCCGACCTGGTCCAAGAGCTGCGAGAACTACTGCGCGACCGTAATCAGGCTCTGAATCGCAATGATGACCGCCTCACATACCTAGAAGATCAGATCGCCTCGAGGAGAGCGCACACTGCACCGGAGCAGCGACCTCACCATGAGGGCACTTCAACCGTGCGGGCACGCCCTTCAAGGGCCCATCGATCGCCTCTGCGAAGGCAGCTGGTCCATCGATCTCCACCCCCGAGGAGTGGACGAGGAGGAGCGACCACCCCACCAAGAAAGACCCCGTCCACGACTGATTATACTTACTGGCCCGAAGAGTCATCGCACGAAGGTTCCTCCCACGGTTCGACCGGTTCTCCCGTCCGTTCTCGAAGCCGATCTATCGAACGATACTCGTATCGATCAAAAGCTTACGCCAATCACTACGGTCAAGATAGAAGGGATACCGGTACATTTAAAGGCTGCATCTGACCCGCGGGCTTCCGGTGTTCAGCTTTAATCCTTTGACAAGTCAAGCATCGGGAAACAAATTCAGCAATATCCACCTTCATTCTAGGCCACCAATACATTTGCTTCAAATATCTGTACATCTTGGTAGATCCAGGATGTATAGAATATTTACTTCGATGAGCCTCTTCCAAGATCTGCTTCTTGATTTCCTCATTATTAGGTACGCAAATTCTACCGTTAAAACAGATAATGCCATCACTGTCTTCGGTATAATCTGGTAACCCCTTCTGAGATTGTAACTCTATGTTGCGTTAAAAACACACTTGAGAGCAAGTGTACTCTCTTGCAGAAGTAGTATAAAAAATATCGTCTCCACAGGGATTAACTAATAACTACCAAGCTATTTGAGATTAATTATTATTTAGACGAACGAGCGTTTAGTTGTATTAGAAATTAAAATAAAACGAAGTAAATAACAGGAATTAAAATTGAAAAGTTCGATCAACGGAGGGAAGCCTAGGGTCTCGGTTTCACTTGCTAGCT
This sequence comes from Astragalus glycyphyllos, assembly GCA_963573325.1. Classification (NCBI taxonomy): domain Eukaryota; kingdom Viridiplantae; phylum Streptophyta; class Magnoliopsida; order Fabales; family Fabaceae; genus Astragalus; species Astragalus glycyphyllos. The sequence goes on along the minus strand of OY754310.1, from coordinate 32,437,430 downwards.
TCGATTCCTCTATGTCTAATTCTACCTGAATTCCCTTATTTTATTCAATTACCAATCCCTTTACTAAACCTATTAATCCGTTTGGTCATTCGTGATTAATATTCTTTTCCCTAAATTAATCCTAGTTTGGTCATGCTAGAATTTAAATTTAAGAAAAGCCCGAAGTACAAAAAGGTTGAATGATTGGAAGACTAAATTAAAGTTTGATCATTCATTAATTATAGTCTCAATTATCCTATAGGTCCACCAACTAGTTGTAGTACGGTCGCTAATCAACTAATTGATTATAAACATGCAAAGGGTTGTCAATCCTAATTATGTAATAAAGCAATAGGATAATATTAATTGAAATAAAAATTGGGAATTCAAAATATAAATTAAAACATAAAAAAGTCTCTAATCAAGCAAGATCCACCTAAGACCCTAGAAGAGGATTTAGCTATCCATAGTGTTCAAGAGCATTGGATTAAAATAAAAAGTCATGAATCACAGAAGAGAAAAATAACCCGGAGATTGAGTAAATTCCGATCCTGTATTCAGTCTCTGTATTCTGCTCCAAAACTCTCTCACGGTGTCAAAAATTGGTACCCAATTCTTCACTCTCCCACTGGTAATCACGTCGCAGCCTCTGGTTCCTCGTTTTTGAATTTTTGTGTCTTGTGCGGCTGCATCAGGTGAGGTCCTCTCTATACTGTTGTTGCCGTCCCTTTTATAATTGTTAAAACCTAGGGTAGCGTGCCTGTTACTTTTTCTCCACGGCTCCATGATGAATTCTACCACTCCTCTTTTAATTTGCTGAAGTTTATTTTTTTCTTTCAAAAATAGGCCGTAGGCCTTATTTCTTAAATGGGCCACATGGTCTCTTCCTCATTTTTAATTGTCAAGCCCATCATATATATATATATATATATATATATATATATATATATATTATTTTCTTTTTTTTTTCTTTTTTTCCGTTCTGCAAAATATAGAGCAAATTAAGTTAGTAATTTCTATAATTAGTATATAATTACTCTAAAATTGACCCAAAAATATCTCTAAAAATGCACTAATTGGAGTTTATCACTCTACATCAATCTCTTGAGCTGCACGAATCAAATCTCTCAATGCACTTGAAATTCGGATGTGCCTCAATACTAACTGATCTTTCTTTCTTGCTACATTTAAATCCAAATCTCTAAAAGATTCCAATAAAGCCATTTCATGAATCATAAGCTCTGCAGTATGAATAGACTTCCTACTCAAAGCATCTGCCACAACATTAGCTTTTCCAGGATGGTACTTCAATTCAAAATCATAATCTTTCAGAAATTCCACCCATCTTCTTTGTTTGTTATTAAGTTCCTTCTGATCAAACAAATATTTTAGGCTCTTGTGATGACTGAAGACTTCGAAACTAGAACCGTAAAGGTAATGTCTCCAAATCTTCAACGCGTACACAATCGCCGCCAACTCCAAATCATGAGTTGGATAGTTTTCCTCATGCGATTTCAACTGCCTAGACGCATATGCTACCACTTGTTGATTCTGCATAAGGACACATCCTAAACCCTTCCCTGATGCATCACTATAAATTTGGAATCACAGAGACGGATTAGGAAGAATCAGGATGGGAGCAGAAGTAAGTCGAGACTTCAACTCTAAGAAACATTCTTCACAATCAGCATCCCAGATAAACGGCTGACCCTTGCGAGTTAACCGAGTAAGAGGAGGAACTAACTGGGAAAATCCTTTAATGAATCTTCGATAATAGCCAGCAAGTCCCAAGAAACTTTTGACTTCAGTAACTGAAGTTGGGCGTTCCCAATTCAATACGGCTTCAACCTTACTAGGATCAACTGCAACTCCTGCTTGAGAAATTACATGACCCAAAAAACTTCACCTCAGACATCCAAAAGTCACACTTCGATGGTTTAGCATATAGCTTCTTTTCTCTGAGTACATTCAAAACAATACGAAGATGTTGAACATGCTCCTCCATAGTTTTTGAGTACACCAAGATATCATCTATAAATACCACCACAAAATGATCCAAGTAGGTATGAAAAACTCGGTTCATGTAATCCATGAATACTGCTGGAGCATTTGTCAACCCGAAAGGCATCACTACAAACTCGTAATGTCCATACCTAGTACGGAAAGCTATCTTCGGAATATCAGAAGCTCGAACTCTTATTTGATGATACCCTGACCTTAGATCAATTTTGGAGAACACCACCGCGCCTCGAAGTTGATCAAGAAGATCGTCAATTCTGGGCAATGGATATTTATTCTTGATCGTCACTTTGTTCAACTGACGGTAATCAATGCATAACCGCATACTTCTGTCCTTCTTCTTGACTAGCAATACCGGAGCACCCCATGGAGAAGCACTCGGCCGAATAAACCTTTTAGAGATTAATTCTTCATGTTGAGATTTGAGTTTCTTTAATTCTAAGGGAGACATCCTATAAGGTGCTATAGATATTGGACCAGTACCCAGAACCAATTCTATAGAGAATTCTACCTCTCGGTCAGGAGGTAAGGAGGAAACTTCATCAGGAAATACATCTAAAAATTCATTAACAACCTGAACAGAAGAAAGATCCAAACCAGTTTCAGTAGAAGCGGATAACATAATGACAAAAGCTTCCGCACCTTGAAATAAAGACTGGTTAGCCGAAGTGAATGAAATCACTGCTTCCTTAGTGGTATGAGATAAATCCACCGATTCAGATGAAAACCCAATAGTTCGGTTGGAGCAGTCGATGGTAACATGATTATCAGTCATCCAGTTCATCCCTAGCACAATATCCATACCCCTCATAGGCAAGCAAATAAAATCAACAACAAAATCTCTGCTTCCTATGGTAAGTAAACAGTGTAAACACAGAGATTGGGTCTGAACATGACCCCTTGCAGCAGTCAGAATAGTTATCGGTTCAGATATAGGAGACACAGTTAATCCTAACCTATCTACACATGCTTCAGAGATAAAACAATGTGTAGCACCAGAATCATATAGTATATTAATAGATTTTTGGAAGAGAGAACCTGTACCCCTCAATAGATTATGTTCTGGCTGGATGGTCTTAGTATCCAAAATGTTGATGCGTCCCTGCCTTGGAGCATCAGGTGTCTCTAAGAAAGCCTTTCTTGAAGGGCACTCATTTGCATAATGACCCGGTTCCTTGCAGTAGTAGCATTGATTTGAACCCTTTTTACATTCACCTCTATGATACTTCTCACACTTGGAACACTTGCTAATTTTGAAGAAGTCATATGATTGAGCCTGTTTCCTTTTGTTGTTATTGCTCTTAGAATCAGCCTGGAAATTAGATGAATTTGTATTCTTCTTGTTCTGACTATATGCCTTTCTGCTTGCATACAGCCTTTTCAAATCAACTTCAGAAATATAAGCCTGTTGTACCATGGCAGCATAATTTTCACAAGAAAAAGAACTTAAACTCTGTGCAATATCCTCCCTAAGCCCAAACTTGTATCTCTCCGTCTTCCACGTGTCATCAAGAGCCAGTCTAGCCAACCTAAAGAGCTGATACAATTCTTCAAATTTAGCTGTGTATTGACCCACAGTTAAACTTCCTTGTTTGAAATTTAGAAACTCATTTTCCTTTTCACTCCTCATTGCAGTTGGAAAGAATTGTTCCAGAAAAGTCCGACAGAAATTTCCCCAAGTCTGAGGAGTTCCCATAGTTACCATCATGGCTCGAGCATTAACCCACCAGTTATTGGCCTCTCCCTTCAACATATGAGATGCCAATCTCAATTTCTCATCATCATTGATCTGCATAGTAAGAAAGATCTTCTCAACATCGTCCAACCAATGCTGAGCTTCCATAACATCAGGCCCTTCTCGGAACTCAGAAGGCTTCATCTTGAGAAATTCAGAATAAAGCTGCCTTGGATTCACTGGTGGTTCAGGAATGGGTTGTGGTTGGGGCTGTGCCTGAGCATTCTGTTGCATTTGGGTCATTTGGGCCATTTGTTGCTGTTGTATCATCATCATGTCATTCATCATTTTCTGTTGTGTCTCAATGACATTTTGCATCCACTCCATATGGGGATCAGTAGGTGCCTGCCCTCTGCCTCTTCCAGACATAATTCTACAAAATATGCACATAGTATTAAGTTGATCAGGCTCAATATCTAATAGCATACTAATAAGAATCATGTCCAAAAGAAATAAAGACTCCTAATATCTAGGTCCGATTAGGCGGAACTGCTCTGATACCAAAATGTAACACCCTCTTATTTCTAAACAATAAAAATACCTAAACATACATATTGGTTTACATCAGAGTATAAAATTTCTTGTTTCAGATATTGAACCAAACTCCACTCTTTGAATTCCAAATCAAGAGGTAAGACATCACATAAGTACTTATCAAATTAATCCATACATCAAGTACTTAGGTTCTCGATTACTTAAAGTCATAACCTGTCCAACCGTTCAATAACCAAAACAAAAGAAACGCGGAAGCGGTTTATACAACTTTACAACAAAGCAAGTTACACAATCCAAACAGAAATAACAAGGGAAAACTAGTAACTATGGATAAGGTCACTAAATCTTCCAAGCTCCATAAACACGCCACCTACTCGTGTCGTTTAGCCTTCTTCTTTCCCTGTTTCTCTGTAAAACAACAACATATGATAGGTGAGATAACATATCTCAGTGAGTTCTACCGTTACCCCTAACCACACTCGGTTTAATTACATTCTATAGTTCATAGTCCAATTCTTGATGACTATGCACTATTCTTTTTCATCAATTTAGTACAACATCTTAAACCATTTTTTTTCTTCGGTTTGCGATGAACCCAGATCACCTATGCATCTCAGTGACTACATCTTTGGGTCTAGTTCGAGGGCTCATGACTTCCCTTTCCCTAGTGTACTAACATCTTGGTTCGTCACCCGAATTTGATATAATTTATATATCACACCCGCATTGGCCCATCATTCTTATTTAATACCCGCATTGGGCCGTCAATCGTGAAACATAAACAGTCTTATGATGATCTTATAATCATCCCATATTCATTCATTCAATGTCAAGTTGAAAAGTTGAACTTATAGTTCATTTTCTTTTCAGTAAAACATGTCCTCACACGTGTACTAAATTCGGTTTTTCGAAACATTTGTAGTTCGTGACAATTTGATTTAAAACATATCATTGAATAAGCTTTTTGCAAAGTATTAGGGTCATTTTAACATTGTATGGTGTTGGGGAAAGGATTGGAATGGGTTTGGAATATTTTGGTTTTTGTAAAGTAGTCTGTGAATAGATTCACATGTATGGGAATCAATTCACAGAATAGGACTAGGTTCCCAATCTATGAATAGATTCAGCTTCTGTGAACAGATTCACAGCCCTGGGAGTCGATTCACAGCTTTGTTGCCTGCAACAAAACTCAGTTTTTCGTATAAATTCACCATTCCGTTCGAGTCCAATCCGAATTCCAATCGATTCTCAACTTTAAAACAGACATTCCAGACATGACAACCAGTCCAAACAACATACAAAATCACATTTATCATCAATCAATCAAACATGTATACATTGGAAACGACACAAAAATGTAATTTTTCCCAAAACGTTTCTCGACTCGAAAGAGCTTTCAAAACGAAATAGCTTCACGGACCGAAGTTCAAATCAGTCAAAAACAATAAAATCAATCCCTAAGCGTGAGTAGAACTCACATATTTGACGAATTCGCGAACAACCGAGTTTTTGCGATATAACGGTCAAGTAACCACACGAACAATCCCCGAAATCATTCCACTCACTTCGAAACCGTAGCCCACAGCTCCAATTCCGAATTCTTTGCTTCCAAACTAAAACTACAGCTCCTAGGGTTCAGAAAGGGCAAAGGAGAAATAGAAGGAATTAGCTTTTCAAACTTGCATCAATGAAAAGGAAATCAAAAATGGAAGAGAATGGACTATGGAAGTCTCACCTTCAAGAAGAAATTGAACTTGGGTCTCCACCTCTTCTTCCCTTCTTCACGTTTTCTTCCTTCTCTCTCTCTATTCTTTTCCTTCTTTTTTTTCTTCTCTGAATTGTTAATAATGAGAGGTGAGATAAGTCTCATGGTTAGGTGAGATGAGAGTGTAATTGAGAGGGAATTAACCAAAATACCCTTATTTCAATTTTTCACTTAAACTCTCATTTTAACCCCATTTCTCCCCAATTTACCACATAATCTGAATACTAAGGCATTTTAATCTTGTGACTTAGCCGATATATAATGCTTTCTCGACTATCCCATATTCGTATCTTGATTTATTTTTCACTTCGAATAATAAATCACTCGTTAATTCCATAAATTGAATTTAACAAAGTTAGGGATGTTACACTCATAGCTTCTAATCTAGCTACTGGAGTAAAGATTACACTATAATCTGTACCTTCCTCGTATGAGCCTAGAGATACTAGCCTTTCCCTGTTTCTTACTACCTTTCCATCTTCATCAAGTTTGTTTCTGGGAAACCACTTGGTATAGGTTGATTTTCTTCTAGTAATGAAACAAGATTCCACAAATAATTTCTTTGAACTGATTTAGCTCGAAGAAAAATACTATTGAACGTGGTGAATCTTGAAGAAAGAATACATTGCTTTTTAGTAGATTAAGTCCTTCACGTGAGAAGGAGAAATCACCCCTATAACGGGTGGTCTAGATATATCAACTGTTGTTGTGAACTAGGATAAACCAACTGAGTATATTTCTCTTTCTTTTAATTTTACTATGTTCACCACATATTAACTTCTCTTTTAACCCTCCTTTCTTGTGTTTCCAAGTCTCTATTGATCTTGCGCTTTACCGTGCGAGAATAACGACCCACAAGGATCATTGGAAGGCTTAAGAATTGGTTGCCTGGTCTTAGTTTGATTTTCGTATAGTTCATTCATCTTTTTCAAAAATTTTCTTTTTTGCTTTTGTATTTTCTTTACAAAAACAGGAATGACTAAGCTATTTAAGACGTGTCCGACTAGAAGACAACCAAGGCGTGCGTGGAGGCCGTCATTGGCTAGTATAAGTAGTGCATGCTTATTTTGTATTAGGGTTCTCTTTTTCCTCTTATTTGTGAGGTCTCTTTTAGCAAGGTTATTTCCTTGAGGGCAGTACAACCCCTATTTTGTATACGAGAACGAAAAGTTAGAAGTAACACGATTATATTAGTATCATATATTATTTTGGCATTTGTTGTTAGTATTTTAAAATTTTGCTAATTTGGATATATGACATTATTGTTTCCATCATTGTGTATATTGTTTGTGATCATTTTTTAGTAGAAATTATGCATTATGCACAATACTGAATTATATATTATATTTCCTAGGTGGTATAACAATAATTATTATTTGATTTCTTTTTATTTTGGTAGATGAAGGAAAAAGAAAAACGAAAAGAAGCAGGAAAAAGTTTAAAGACAACTAAACGGAAACTTGTTGGTTTCTTGGGAAAAACTTTACAATTTAATTTACTATATATTTTGGTGGAATTTTGTATTAGCGCAATTTTTAACAAAAAACTTATATTTTTTTACTGTACACCATGTATGTAAACTAAAAATTGTAAGACTATTTTAAGTCAAATTAACAAGATTCTTATGAGTACAATGGATTTTAGATTTTAGCATTATAACAAATTACTGTACAAAGTACATCATATATAACTGAAGTAACATTTTCAACAAACATTTTTTCGTGCATCACACAGATAAGAAATCTAGTTTTATAAAGATGTGTAAAATCACAAATATATTTTTATTGACAAATTAAGTAAAATATGGTTGATTTAATTGATTCCACATCAAATTAAGTAAATTACCTACATTTTTTCAAGGGAAACACAGAATTTACCTAATCTTAGAAATCATGAGATAACTCAACTTTGTGACCTATCAATAATTGCATATTTTAACTGTATACATAATAGATCCTTCATGAGTTTGATAATAAATACCCTTAACGGAAGTCATGATAGCCGCTGAGGAAATACACAAATCAGGCATATAAGAGCATAACCACTAAGGAAATAGCCTCCATTGGATAGAATAGTGGGGCCATATAGCATGCCATTTGGGCAATCATTTGAAAGTTTCTTGATGGTTGTTCCGATGACCAGTAAATGAAGAATGTTCTAGCCACCAAATTATGCTAATCATGTAGTGTTTGATTTTGAAATTGCGTATTTTGCATCCAAAGTGTTGTCTTTTCTTTCTCTTATTCCTTTCGTGTCTTACCTGCACAAAATAGGATAGAAAATAATTTAGTTTAAAAACTTCAAATTTCTTAATAAATTACTATCAAATATTCCTTGAAACATGCATCAATTTTGGATTTATCATAGACTCTAAACTCATGCCCGAAACTCGAAACTCTTCCCTCATGAAATAAATTATCTAACATGGGACACAAGAAGGACATTATGAACAACGAATAATGTCAATCTCAACTTTAAATTCACGCTCACCTTTTACTTTCTTTAATGTTTTTCACCACAACTTCCCCATAACAGAAAAGAGAGCGCAAATTTAAGGCTGAAATTGACATTATTGTCGGTATTCATCCATATATAGGTTTAGTTCTCCCATCGTATGCTTATAATGAAACAGTGATATTTATATGCAAAAAGAAAATGCATCTAAAATCCAATTTTAGGTAATGTTGGAGAAACCCGGGGCTACAAGAACGGTTAACTTCATCAAATTAATTGGTCAGACATTAAGGTCTAGGTTGTAGTGAATCTCATTCACTCACTTGCATTCTATTTATAAGAATCACCTCGTTTACCGTATTGCCATTTCCTTGTCCATACGAACCTTTCCATTGGAAACTATTACTTTTTGAGTAGGCTAGGTTGGCCTAATTTTATCACAGTTTTATAATCTTATGGCTTAAGATAAAGCCATCACCAGCTGCGTGACATATGATGTCAAAAAAAAAAGATGTGTGATATATGAGGTGGCCCATGGGTTAAATGTTTTTCAAATAAATATTAAATTAAAAAATTTACATTAATTTAATGCATTTTAGATTTGAAATGTTAGGCAAAAATATTATTGTGTAACGTGAATTGACGTAATTCGTAGTTTAACACTCACGTTGTAATAGTTATCCGTATTGGGAATTTCAAAGCAGTGGTTTTGCAGAAATTAATGGATTTGACAGAACTCATTGCTGCTAAGGTAATTCAAACACGAAGTTTTTCATACGAATATTAAATCTAACAGGTGTAGAAACAATATCACTATATTAAAACTAGGAGCCACTTGGGTTGAAGAAGTGGCAGATGTGAAGAATCATGTGAAGTCCCACTTTGAGAATAATTACATAAAATCTCATTAGACACTACCATCATTAGAAGGGGTTCCCTTCCCTTATTTAGCAGTAGAGGATAATGCTCTGTTAACTGAACCCTTTTCGAATAAGGAGATTAGAGATGCTTTATGGAGTTGCGATGAGAGCAAGAGTTCGTACCCCGATGGCTTTATGGTCAATTTCTTTAAATCTCGCTGGTATGTGGTTGAGAAAGAAATAGTGAGTTTTGTCACATAATTTCATGTAAATGCAATCATACCTAGATCCATTACTTATTTTTTTGGCTTTGGTACCAAAAAATACAATCCGCAATCTTTACAGGAATATCGACTCATTTCCTTGGTCAGTAGCCTATAAAAATCATCTCAAAAATGTTGGCTGGTCGGATGAAGTAGTTGCTTAGCAAGGTAATCTCGAAGACACAAAGTGCCTTTCTCACTAAAAGATAATTTATATGCAAAATATTTAAATTTGAGAATTCAAATCAAAGTATGTTCAACTAAGCGATTCATTGAAGTTATTAAATGCATAATTATCTATTTTTTCTTATAATAATGTATTTTAAAATGTAATGTTTTATCTATGATTTCTATATATTGATCAACTCACTACGCCAAAATTTGGTTTTAACAGCGAGCCTTTAACAGCGCTTATTAGAAGACAGCGCTGTTAAAACTTACACGAAGGGTTTTTACAGCGCTTGTGTCAAGAAGCGCTGTCATTAGTGGTTGTATTTTAAAGCGCTAGAAAAACAAAGCGTTAAAGAAGCGCTGTCATAGTACCTGCGCCGTGTTGTGTTTTTTAGAGGGATATCTATAACAACGCTTAATTACAAAAGCGCTTTCATAGGCAAAATCTATTACAGCACTTTTTGAAAAGTGTTATCATAGGCACTAGGCTAGGATTTACTTCCATACATTTTTTTTGGTACAATCCTTATTTTTTTGGGTACAATTTACTTGCATAAGTTTAAACATGTAATTTAAGTGTTAATTTTCTTTTTATCATTTTAAAAGTCCCTATAAAATTTGTGACTTTATTTAGTCGGCTAGCCCTGGGCCTGTGTGGCTTGTGCTACCGCACAGGGACCCAGTCCAAATCCATTTATTGAGGGCCCCAATTTTGTTGAGGTATTTGCAACGTATAAATATATAAAACTAACTTAGTTTAGATGGCATAAGGTTTCACTTGGTTTGATGGTTGGAATGGATCTTTACGCCCCCTTTGTACCATGTTCGAATCCTGAAATTTGAAGTTTTAATTTTTGTGAACTTAATATTTTTGTTACAACAAAACCATATATAATATTATCTATTTGGTACACAATAATATTTTTAATGCAATAGTAATTGATTTTTTTATTCAATGTCTAAATAATAAGTAATTGTATAAAAAATATACCTTTTGTGGCTTTCAATTTATCTTAAAATATTGGAGTAATATATGGGGCCCAATTTGATAAAACTAGGGCCAAATATTAAGATTTGAACAGGGCCCCTAAATTGTTTGGGACGACGCTGTTTAGTCTCTACTCTTTCTAAAAAAAAATATTTTTTTTAATTACCATGTCATTGGTGCGCAATCCCTAACTTAATCCCAAAACCCCCAATTTCTCAAACCCCAAAACCCAAAATTCAAACCCCAAAACCCCCAATTTCTCAAACCCCAAAACCCAAAACTTCAAAACTCAAACCCCAAAACCCCCAATTTCTCAAACACAATCCCTAACTTAATACCAAAACTCTTCAACCCCCAATTTTTCCACATTTGTCTCTGAGCAAACTAAATTAATTTGGGTCCACCATCTTCCGTTTGAGAATAGGGAAACTGCGAATTGTAATGCAAGTATTCGATGCAATGATCATGAAATTGAGAATATTCTTCAACCATATAATTATCCAATTGAATTAATAAATAAATACATAATTAAATAATTGAAGGTTTGAAGCTTCAGTCGCTGTCAAGAAATTGGGGGTTAAGTTGATGGACATGAAATACCAAAATGACACATAAATGAAAGATGAATGACCGATGGATAAAAATCATAACTTTTTTTGGACAAGAAGTAACTGGTTGTAAATATTTACAAAATATCCGGATTTTTTTAACCAAATATGGATATGGATATGGTTGGTCCGTTGATCTGGTTATTTTTTGCACCCCTACTTGTAGGTCTCGCTGGCGCTGTGGCCCATCGTCACGGCTCACACCATCACCGCATGCGGCAGTCACCGAGATTTTTTTTTATTCATTATTATTATTATTATTATTATTATTATTACTATTATTATTATTATTATTATTATTATTATTATTATATAACAATCCCTTAGTATATGAAAAGATAACAAACGAATTGATTCTATATTCATTCAGCCACAGACAAGTCTAAATTCATCTTCATAAAAAAATATAAAAAACTAAAACTGAATTCCTAACAACGCACCGCCGAAAAAAAACTATGAATTCAATTTTGTACTTTATGGTCCCAAACTTCATTAGGAAAGAAATTCATTCCCATATCCCGGTATCCCACTAAGCGCGCCTATTCCCATATGCCATATCCCACTAACCGCGCCTTTATTGTCAAAAAACCCTTAACCCTCGCTTTTCCTTCAGAAGTAGCGCTACACTTCGACGAACGATTTCTCCGTCATCTTTACTCTACAGGTGAGAAGTCGATGGAGAAAAGAGGAGCATCGATTGGTTGAGGTTGCTTCCAGGTACGTCTCTAAACTTCGATTGAGGTTGATGCTATTGATTTCTTGCTGTTCTTGCTCCCCCTCTCTCTGAAATCCTCTGTTTTGTAAATGTTGGGGCTTTCTCAAGCCTCTATTTTGTGAATATAATGCTATTGTTTTGTAATTTTTCCTCTTTGCTTTGTGTTATTGGGACTTTCTGTTACAGAGACAACATTGCCTTTGCTTTGGCATCTTGATTACTGCATCTCTGCATATTCATCTGTAAGTGACTTCAATGATCTTCAGCCTTTCATTGGTTTCATGATGTTATTGCATGCATTGTTAACTTTCTGCCTATAAAATTAATTTCTTGGATGATGGGAATAGGTGATAAAGTTAATGCAACTTCATTCCATTGATAACATGGATCCACTTTTGAGAAGGAAACAAATCAAGAACAATGAAATCTTCAGCTAATTTCACAAGTTTCTTGATCAATGATATAAACCCTTGTTAATGCTTGCATATTTTAGTTCTTGATGCTCTACAGTCCCTGCATTTGTATAAATTAAAGCATCGCTTTGTTAAGAATTTTCTATACTTGTCATTGATGGTTCTTTCTGTGCTTATTTTAAGAATGGGTTTCCCTTACCCATGCAAGTTTATATAAATTATATAATAGGTTTCCCTTACTCAATCCAAGTTTATATAGAAAGTATATAATGGGTGCATTGTTTCTGTGCTTATTTTAAGAGTTTATATAGAAAGTATATAATGGGTGCATTGTTTCTGTGCTTATTTTAAGAATTTTCTATACTTGTCAATTGGAAGGAAATTGATGGTTCTATTAATTATATTGCTAGGGTTGAAGTTTGAGGTTGTATCATTGATGTTGGAATTGGTTACTTTTCACCAAAACAAACACTGCTCTTTTTGCTCTATGTTTGAGTTCTGAACAAATAATAATGAAATCCCCTATGGACATACTTTGGGTCACATTTGATGTGAACGGTGACAACTAGTTATGCCAACTAGGAAATGGTGAATTCAGAAGGTTGTTTCTTTAGGGATATTTAGGGTTGTTTCGGTTGTTTCATTTTTTTGTTTTCAATACTCTTTAGTTTTTGGAAAAGGTTGAACGTTATTTAATTTAGATCTCCTTATTGTATATTATTATTTATATTTATGGTATTAGGTAGTGTCTCTTTGATGTTTGTTCGATTTTTCTAAACCAAAAATTCTAAATTCTTGCTCGGGGCTTAATTTATTGGCAACAGTATAGTGTAAACTAAATGTGTTAGATTAATAAAGCACTTAGTACTCTCCTTGTCATCTTATGATGCTTTCTACAGGAATCTTGGAAATTCTAACCTATCTGGACATTTGGTACCTGAACTTGAAATGTTGGAGCATCTTCAATACCTGTATGTTATCCGAATCTCTTTAGTATTCTGTAAACTCCTATTTATGTGAAATTTACTATAACTATTATTGTCTGAATTTCAGATTATAAGATAATATTATAATCTGAAATTCCATTACCAGGTTTTATTTTTGATTGCTTTGTGTAATGTCTAAATTGGGATGTTGCTCTCTTTGACTAGGTGTTTGTTTAATTAATTCTCATTGCAATGTTGTATAAAGTTTTGAATGATTGACTGTAGTGTTGTGTTGAGTGAGTAGTGCATGAGATATCTTTTTTATCTTTTTATTTTATGGTTTTGGCAGTGACTGATGATGCAACAGGCCTTTTGTTATAAGCATGTTTTTATGGATGTGCTTTATATATGCACTTTTTTTATAAGCATTGTGACTATTTGGGAATTGTTGAGATAGTTTAAGATTTTTTCTCTACCTTGAAAACATGCGGTCCTTCCATTTTGATATCTGTTTTTCTTCTCGAACTTAAATGAATTAACTTTTTGTTATAATTAACTTAGTAGACCAAAAAACTATGGATCGGGCATGGATGTATGCCAATCGAATGTCTAAAGAATATGCGAATGGAGTGGAGAAGTTTGTTAGATTTGCTGTGGAGCATGCAGACGATCCTAGTAGAATCCTTTGTCCTTGCTTGGGTTGTTGTTATGGAGATCGAGTTACCGCGTCTGAATTGGAAGAGCATTTAGGATCAAATGGAATTGATCGGAGCTATACATGTTGGACAGAGCACGGCGAGAAAACAAATGAGGACACTAATTTGGGTAATAATACGACTTATGCATCAAATAATTATGGAACAGATACATATGAGTGGGATCGAGTTGAAGAGATTGCAAATGCAGTTGAAGAGGATCTTCGGGATTGTCCTAAAATGTTTGAGAGATTGGTAAGTGATGCAGAGAAGCCGTTGTATGATGGTTGTAGTAAGTTCACAAAATTGTCAGCTGTTTTGAAGTTGTACAACTTAAAAGCGGGCAATGGATGGTCTGATAAAAGCTTCATGGACTTGTTAACCCTTCTAAAAGATATGTTGCCATCAGATAACGTTCTTCCCAGTCGAACATATGACGCTAAACGAATGTTGTGCTCCATCGGCATGAGCTATGAGAAGATCCATGCATGTCCTAACGATTGCATTTTATTTCGACATGAACATGCATCGTTAAATGTGTGTCCTAAATGTAAAGCCTCTCGATATATAAAAAAAGAATCAGCTCCAGCAAAAGTCCTATGGTACTTTCCGATAATACCGAGATTTAGGCGCATGTATCGTAGTAAGGAGGATGCAAGACTCTTGACTTGGCATGCAGATGAAAGAATTAAAGATGGAATGCTTCGACACCCTGCAGATTCTTCGCAATGGATGAAAATAGATAATGATTATCCCGCATTTGGGCAAGATGCGAGAAATCTACGCCTTGCACTATCTACTGATGGAATGAACCCGCATGGTCTTCAAAGTAACTCGCATAGCACATGGTCTTCAAAGTAACCCGCATGGTCTTCAAAGTAACTCGCATAGCACATGGCATGAGCTATAAAGAAAAAAGTAAAGAGGTTGGACGCCTCAACGAATCAGTCACTTCTGCCAAACAGGTTGCTTGATACACACATACACACACCACACATGTTTAACTTATTGTTGATAAGCTACTAATTGACTTAACTACCGCACATTCTTTAGATTCCCACAAAGTCTATAGAAAAGGGTAAGGAGGTTGGGCGTCACAACGAGTCAGTTACGTCTCCAAAACAGGTTGCTTGATCTACACTGTAAATGTTTAATTTACTATTTAAGCATTTATTGACTTAATTACAGATTTTTCAGGTTCCAAAAAAATTTAAAGGAAATAGTAAGGAGGCTGGGTCTAGCAGTATGTTCGCCGTAGCACCAAAACAGGGCCATGGAAAATCTCTTCCTCAAGAGTCCTCCCCTATAGTTGGTCGTGCAAATCTTTCTCGATTTCGTAATTGCCTTTATATAAATGTAGAAACATGTATGGAGGACACAGATATACATAAGATAGAAATGGAGAAAGGTATTTTTGGCGTTTCTTATGAAGAAGATATTATGAAAGAGGAAATAAATGAAATTCTTCACCATAAGATACTAGGTGCAACTGTGATCTGCATATATATCAGGTACTCTAAATAACTTCAACATGCAATGATTTCTATTACCTTGAATAATGAAACTTGTATCATTAACATGATTTTATATTTGCATTTTAGGTACTTGTATGAGAAACTTGTTTGCTCGCGTCAGTTAAATAGTAGATTCTTCTTCTTATCCCCCCATAGGACATCTGCATTTGAAAGTGATCCAAAAAGAGTTCAAGATTACATAGTTGATGTAATTGTGAAAAATAACGAAGATGACAAGTTGTTTATTGCACCATATAATTTTGGGTAAGACATTCACGTCTTTTATGATATTTAGTTCTCTTGTTTAGGATGAGTTTACTAATAAAATATTTTTGTAGGAACCATTGGTTGTTGTTTGTCATTAATGCCACATTGGAAATAGTATATTATTTGGATCCAATGCATGTGAATTATAGAGTTCACTCAGGAATGAAGAATGTGATTGATACGTAAGTATCTTCATTTATTCTTATAAATATCTGTATGTTTGTGTGTAATTATTTTGAATATTCATTTGCATTTTGTAGAGCTTTACAAATTTCCCGCGCTCAAAGGGGAGCTACAGTGTCCAAGTCTAAATCAAGCAATATCACATGGATCACGATACAGGTTTGACATAATCTAATTGTATTTATTTAGAACCGTTAGTGAAATGTTGTGTAATAGTTTTGATATGGCATTAGCTAACTATTTTATTGACCGAAAAAAAAGAGAGTTAAGGGACATATGATTATTATCATTCAACCATAGAGGGACTAGGTGCTAATTAGGGATTTAACTTGGTATTTTCTGAATGGGTTGGGAAGGTTAAGAACACTCTAAATGTTCTTTTTTAAAAGAACATTGGCTTTCAACTTGATTTTGATTCCATGTTTACAAAAGCTAGTAAGAATTAACTTGGTAGCTCCTGTAGGTGTGGACAACAAATCATGGTTCTTCACTTTCAAACCTCCTGTTATGGATTGTATTTTATTTACTATTCCATGATTTTGTTTTTGTAGTGTCCCCATCAAACTAATAACATAGATTGCGGGTACTATGTCATGCGATTCATGAAGGAGATTCTTAATGCCAATCAAAGTACAATTCCAAATACGGTATGTTATTTTTGTTATATTATAATTTTAAAATTTAGCTTTTTTATTAACTATGTCTACTTTGATATTATATTCCGCAGTATTTTCAAGATTTTAGATGTCCAAGTTACTCTCGAGACAAACTAATTGAAATCAAAGAAGAATGGTGTCAATATGTGCTCGGACTAAGAATTATATGATAATTATGTACTAGGTGAGTTACATGTAATTAACTCGAAATTATTGTCATTTGTATATGGAGATTTTACTTTTTCCATTAATCACACATTTATGAATGCATCAAGTTGACTTCCTATTTGTTGATGGTCTTTTTTTAATTTCAGAATGTTCGAATTAAGGGCTATTGTTGATGAGTCAGGCCGTTTCTACACTTTCCAAATAGATACAGCCAACGGTTTGGTTTTTTGAGAAGCAAAAGCATTGGTATATGCCGGTGTTAATTTTGTATCTGAATTTTTTTTTAGTTTATGTTAATTTTGGATATGTAATTTTGAACGTGATGTAATTTTGAACGTGATGTAATTTTGAACTTGTACAAGAGATTATCAATATAAAATTATTAATTCAATTATGCAAAATAATGTGTTTGAGGTGTTTTACAATATATATAAAATGACGCAATATATTACAATGACGTTGTAGGCTTTGGGAAGAGTATACCGGAAACGCTTATATAAAAATGTTATGAAAGTATTCTCATATGTTACTTTTGATAGCGCTTACAGCGTCGAAGTGCTGTTGTAGGTGATACAAAAAAGATCTATAACAACACTTGTAAGTTATAAATGCAGTGAAATGTTAGCTATTACAGCGCTTTATAAGACAATAGTGTTGTCTATAGGTATTTATAACAGCGCTTCTTAACGCAAAAGTATTGTCTAAGGGAACTTATAACAGCGCTTTTTATACTCCAATGCGCTGTTATATCTTTGAGGCGTTGTTCAACTTGAGGTTTGATGGCGTTTGAAAATGAACGTAGCGCTGTCAAAGGTAAAATACTACAGCGCTTTGTTTTGGCACCAAAGCGCTGTTAAAACCTATTACTACACTGGAATAGACAGCGCTTTTATGCGCTGTAATAGGCTCAAAAAAAGCGTTGTCTTAGGCCTTTTTTGTTGTAGTGACTTACTCACACATTTATTTTCTATTAGTGTTTTTTAATGTAAAATATTGTGTTAAATGCAATTACACCCTAAGTTTTGTTGATTCATGTCAAAATCTCCTCTACTACAAATAATAATAAAAAAACATGATTTTTTTAGTTGAACATCATAATAAGATGGAAAATGGAAAGAAAATTGTTCTTTTATCAGTGGAAAAAATACTTTTTTGAAACACATGGTAAGATGAAAAGTTTTTCAATATTAAAGTAAGTAATGACCATTTATTTGAAATAATAATTCAATTTAAAGTTAGAGAATGACAATTAAATCTTTTACTAAAAAAAGTCCAAGTCTCCTTTATTTATATATATATATATATATATATATATATTTTGAATATAAAATAGAAAAAGTTAAGTTTCAAACGAAAATAAGTAATTGCTTCAATAATTATAGACACTATTTATGACAATTAAATAAATGAATCTACGATACTAAGGATTACACATAGTAAATTAGAATATAAATAAATAAAACTAATGGGAAACATTCTAAAAGCGCTATTCAATGTAAATTATAAAGGTTTTGCCAAAAGGAAATGCATTGAATTATTAAAGTTTCAAATTATTATAAATAACTTTTTTAATTATCAATAAACTCATTTGGTAGTGGAAGAGGTAGAGTTTTAATCAAATCATCATTTATTTATATGATTTTTGAATTATTTCATTTCATTTCATTTTGATATTTGATAATTAATATTTGATTGTTTTGAAAACTAATTTAAGAAGAAATAGTGAAATTTAAAAATTATTAATTAAGTGGTATTAAATACCAAATATTGGATGTCATCAATGTTGAGTGGATATTAATTAATAAATGAAGAATTTTTAAGATTTAATTTAAAAAATAAATCAAAATGATGTAGAGCTTCCTAAGGGCTCAAAAAAAGCTTCCTTTATATATTTATATTGATATAAGCTACACTTGTCCTAGTGGTGTAGCTCATGTAGTTGGAGTCCGGGTTCGAGCCCGGTATGTGACACTCCCAATTCCCATTTCCCCTATATGTAGCCATTGTGCCAGCCTCTTGAAGAAAAAAAAAAGCTACACTCAACCCTATTTATAACAAACCTCCTCTACTCCTCCCCCTTCTAATTCTTGATGTGGGACTTTCTGTGAGTAGTGTATTTGCTCCTTGTCACTAAACTTTGTCTATAACTCATATATTAATGCTTCAAAGGTAAACAATGCACTCATTTTTTTTGTTACAGGTAAACAATGCACTCCCAATATTTACATTATACTTTAGAGATAAAGAATTTAGTGATAGTATAATGACATGAATGTTATTTTATGTTGTTTAAATGAAAAATTAACATTATCGAAGGTGAACAAAATTGTGGATAAAGAAGGAAAATAATATATATACTTTTGATTAATGTTTAGTCTTATGATATCTTAGTTTATAATTTAGTTATATTTAAAACTTATATACTTAATATATTATATAATCTGGTTCACTGGCCGGTCCGGTTGAAACACGGTTGAACCATTGAACCTTGAACCAGTGCATTCACCGGTTCATTGACCGGTCCGGTTTTCTAAACATTAATGAAAACCTAGTTGCACTAGTTGCAGTTGGGCATTTCTTACTTTTGTGGTATTTTGTTGCATTTTGGTTTTTTCTAGTTTTTAATTTTGCAATTGGACTTTATATAAAAAAATAAAATGGGTTCCAATGATAAAAATAATAGATCGACAAAAATCCTTTCATTCCAAGAAAAACTATTCGGGCTTGTAAAAATTAGTTTTTGTTATGAAATGGACTAAAACTAGAACAAGAATAAGAACAAGCAAATGAGAGAATGAGAGAGGAAGAAATATCTCTTGTATATTACTCTTAAAGGTATCACACTACAATGACATGAGTCCTATTTAATTATAGGCTCAAGTTTTGTAACCTATGACATACATTGAATCTAGACATCCACTTTATTCACAATACTCCCCCTTGGATGTCTATTAAGGATATGCCTCATTAAAAACCTTACTAAGAAAAAACCCAGTGGGAAAAATTCTAAGTGAAGGAAAAAGGGTACAATATCTTTTATGTGGGAACAGCCTCGTTAAAAACCTTTCGTTGAAAACCCAATGGGACAAAACCACGACAAGGAAAAAAGAGTACAGTTTTCTCCCCCTGTTTGAAGAATCTCTTAAGAAGGTACATTTAGATTTTCTCCCCCTGATGCATATGAAGCAATATACTTCGTTATATATCCTCCTTTCAATTGAGCTTCATAGTTGGTATTATCTTTGGGACTTCATCCATTATTGCTCAAAAGATCATCGCAATTTTAAAGAAGAAGAAGAAGAAGAAGAAGGAATACTATTGTTTACCCGTAGTTTTTGGTAAACACCGCTAGTTTGAAATTTCTTCTGTTTGCAGGATCAACTAGTAAATCCTAAGACCATTTGTGTTAAAGTTTTTTCCAGAAATTATGAATGTTTTACAGTTTTTAAAGGAACGAAGGAAGATAACTGTCAGTTTCGCGCGAAACCGTCGAAGTCACTTCAGACAGAGATGAAGAAAGCAAATAAAAACGCCGAAAATCGCTTAAAGAAACAAAGTAAAATGCATTAATTGAAAAGAAAGTAGGTACACATGATCATACATTCTTCTCTGACTCGTTTTCTCTGTGACGTTGGAAGTTAGAGCGTGAGAATCTGTAATGAGTTTGTGACCCCTTTTTCCTATGAAAAACTACTATTTATACAAGGATGGAAAAAACATAACCAACTAACTGCACAGAATTTAAAAACAGTAACTGCTGCGCCTTTTCGACCAAGGTAACTGCTGGGCTATTTCGACAACGAGCACTTAATTCTTGATCTTTCATTAAACTCTAGCTTCCTTCTTGTCGAACCAACTCTTCTTCAATCCTTTATATACGTTAAGTTCAGAGCCTCGTCGAACTTACTTTCTGACACAATTCTTTAGTGTCGAAATTAACACTTTCCTCTGAAACTACCAAATCAAACCTCGTTGACTGCATTTAATTTAGCCTGTTGAAAATGCAGGCTAACAACTACCTTAAGATATTTAGAGATGGTGCTGATAACGTGTTATGAAATGCGCTAAAACTAGAGCAAGAATAAGAACAAGCAAATGAGAGAATGAGAGAGGAAGAAATATCTCTTGTATATTACTCTTGATGGTATCACACTACAATGACATATGAGTTCTATTTATAGGCTCAAGTTTTGTAACCTATGACATACATTAAATCTAGACATCAAAAACCATGGAGTTTTACCACTGACACGGGTAAAAACATAGTGAAATGGGTTAGTATCAAATTGTTTGGTGTCCCCCACCCCATAAATGTTGTTTCATTTTTATGATGTAATCTCCTCTCCATTTTCACTATTCTCTCTGTTACTATACTTTTAGGGTATTTTGGAAATATAAAAGACATTTGGACCTCACTTAATATTATAATAGCATTTTTATTTTATCAAAATTATAGTAAAGGAAAAAAGGAAATAATAAGAAATGAAGAATCTCTTGAACCTTTAAATATAATTCAAGTTAAAATGAAATTGTCCTGGAAAAATTAATTATGTTTTTTGTTTCAAGTTATTACTTCATGCTACTACTCTTTTCATTAAATATAAAATTATTGTAAATTTCTTTTCTGAGTAGGCAAGACCCCCCTTGACACGTTGGAGGGAAGGGAATGATTTTGCAGAAATTCAATGTCTGGTTGATCCCAAACTACGAGAAAATTGTGAATGTGAAGATCTGAAAAAATTTGGTCGATCCCAAACTTTGGGCTTGTTTAGAAATACTGTATAATGCACAAATTGCCAATTTTTTCTTTAAATTTCCTAAAAGTCACTCAAACGGAGCTAGGGTATTTTGTAAAATTTCTACATGCTTCTATGGTGTAATAGTTGATATTTATTTGACCCTACTTAATTTTTTATTATCTGAATTTCAAACATTCTACTCTTCGATGAACTGTGAAGTTGTAAGTAGGAAATGGATCTAATCTAACTTCCACAAGACACGTAGTTTAAGTCATGTTTTGTTATAAGTATAGATCTTCTTCATTTATCAAGGTCTAAATAATTTTTACATCTAAAACACCTAAAAACAATGGTAGAGAGTCATTGAAAAGGAATAATGGAAATACCCTGAAGCAAAAACCAAATCAAATTTGATATATATCACAAACTTTTTTACGAAGTAAAGAAAAAAAGCTGTATATTTAAGCTCATTGTGTAAGATATTAAGTACTTTGGACACTATCTAAAATTAAGCTATTAAGTTCTATAATAATTTTAGCTAAATATATAATTAATTCGAATCTGAAAAACATAGGGGAATTTATACGATGCAATGAACATAAATCAACTCAAGTAAATACCAAAATATATTTGGGAATTGTACTTAAATGTAGTTGAAGATATGGTTGTTTAGAAGGACACCGCGATGCCGATCACCACCGTAACTATCTGGTTTCATCAGTTCTTGCATTCTTCTTTCCTAAACGATGAAAATGTGTTTCACAATTCTCATGTTTGCAAATCTCGGAGGTTCCGGTGATGGCGCGCACAGATGGTCACTGCATTCTCAAAATTGTTCTTTTGTTTCAGTGATAATGCGCGCAGATGGTACTGCCACTTTGCCTCTGCCGTATGTGATCACCACTGTTAATTCGTTATTGTGCGCACTGATTGGCTTGCTTTGATTTCTTCTAATTGACAAAAATTTGGTGCTCCTTTGAAAACCACACTGGGTTTTAAAGCATAACGCAACAATAGAGTTGGAGCAACTTTGAAATCGCTAATTCTTTTAGGTTCTCAATGATATAAAGACTTGAAATTCCTTTTAAATTCTAAAATGTGATAGATGCCTGAAGTGGGTTAAATTTGTTTACGCTCAATTTGTTGGACCCATGCCATTGAGTTAGCTTTCCGAGCAAATAATGGAAAGTGTGTGTTAGTGTTGGAAAAATACGTAGAGACGTCGAAAAATAATAGAATTTAGATGTATCCAATGGTATAAATGAAATTGATAGTAGTGACAGACTGACAGGAGAGTTTTGTGATTGGAGAGAATCCGGATCCCCGTGTTATTAAAAAGAAATATGCACTATAAACACTTATAACTTGTCTTTCAATTTATAATACCGGAGACAACTTGCATATGATTCTCATCCATGAAAAAGACTTTTATACTTAAATATATATATAATCTATATATGCACCTTATATAACAATAACAAAGTAATAAATGATAGGATCAAGAGAGGCATCAGATTTCAGACCATTACAACAATTTACAACTACCTCAGCATCACATTCAAACCAACAATTAGATATGTGATTTGTTTTAGCCCAATTCATGGTCCGTCTAAGGCACAGGGCTTCAGCAACAGGCATCACCAAATTCAACACTGATGTCGTCACCCATGAATTCCCCAAAATAATAAAAATTAAAACTAGAACTCTGTAGTGTCAAAGAAACCTTCGTGTCCCCAAGCCCACAATAATATTTGTCTTAGTATCTGAAAATTACACTCTAATGAGATGCAAAATTCCAGTGAATAATACACACAATTTTCAAAGAAGTATTATCCTGAGCCAGTGCTATAACCGGAAAAATTGATCATGGAACCCTTGTTTTTCAAAATTAGTTTTTAAAATAATATAGGTGGTCCAAATAATTTTCCACTACAAAATTATAATATCTAGCAATCATTCAAACCTAGTCACTCAATCAATGTTATTACACTTCCATAATAATAAACTAAAGGTTTAAATATGTATTTAGTCCCTGTAAATGTCCCTGTTTTTCGATTTAGTCCCTGCAAATTTTTTTTTTTAAACACGTCCCTGCAAAACAACTTTTTTTTTAATACGTCCCTACAAAATAAAATTTTTAAAAACGTCTCTGCAAAATAGCTTTTTTTTTAAATACGTCCCTACAAAATAACTTTTTTTTTAAATACGTCCCTGCAAAATATCACAATTTTTTTTTTGTTGGGACGTATTTCAAAAAAAAGGTTATTTTGCAGGGATGTATTTAAAAAAAAGTTATTTTGCAGGGACGTATTTAAAATTCCAACTTTCGGAAGGGCATATTCAAAAAAAAGTTATTTTGCAGGGATGTATTTAAAAAAAAAAATTTGCAGGGACTAAATCGAAAAACAGGGACATTTGCAGGGACTAAATACATATTTAAACCTAAACTAAATTAAAAGGAAAAAAAACTAAATTAATCTGACATCGTTGTCCTACGAAAAATAAATGAATCAACACCGATGCAAGACCATTTACACATACACTAGACTTGTAACCCATATGATGCACGGAGAAACAAAGCTTGGAGGAGCTAAGGGACATGAAGGAGTTGCAAAATTGTAATAAGGAGGTCCAGGGTTCAAACCCCAGAAACTAACATTCCCCCCACCTCCACTAACATTTGCTTATAAAAAAAAAGCTTGGAGAATTTTTAGCTTAACAGAAAAGTAAGAATATTTTTGTCAAAAAAAGAAAAGAAAAGTAAGAATATATTAAGAAACCATTATTAAATAAATATATAACGTAACATGAACACAATCCTTCTAATTAACAAACACAAACAATATTCTAGTAGATCATAGTGTATCCACATGATGCATGAATAAAGTATTTGTTTGTTGTATTGTTTTACTTATTACTTATTCTTTTTTACACAATTTTTATACACCGTATAAGTTAAAACTCTAGAGATTTGACCTAGGGGAAACAATGTCCAACTATTATGAAAATGTTTTAAAAAATAAATTTTAAAAAATGTATAAAATATTATCATTTTTAGACCATTGCCTCATTTGGATTGGCTTACTCGGAGCTTATAAAATAGCTTAGGTCATGTTCATAAGCTATTTTCAACTAATTTTCATAAGCTCCACAATATGTACCAAAAAACAAGCTCTACAATATAGCTTATGAAAAAAGCTTACGGCTTATAGAAAATAGGCTAACATTATTCTATCCTTTATTTTATAAACAACTTCTGCATAAGCACTTGTATGATAAGCGCTTATGCAATAAGCTCTTAGTTAAGTTTTTTTATTCAAACAGGCCCTATTTAGATAGCAAGTGTTATCTTCTCATTGAAACAACAAAAGAAGCAACTCATTGTAACTCAAATTTAGAAATTAATTAATGTCATTTATCATAAACTTCAGCCCAACGTCCCCTACTTTGTTTTTTAAACGGAAAAGAATATTGTATAATATAATATATAAGGTATGCTTTTAAGGAATACAAAAACCTGTATACAGATGAATTGAGATAGTCAAAATAGGTACAAAGTGCAGATGCAAAGTTAAAAATTAAACTACCATTCCAGTCGACTAAAAGGTCCACACCTTTGTAGGATTAGTCATGCCACGTACATAATCGCAAACTCCAATCCTATCCCCTGGAAATACATTCCAGGGAACCACACACCACTCACAGAAAAGGCAATGGCTAGATTTAGTGTTTGCCAGAAACCAGTTCCACGAGTAAAGCTTAGTCAAAAAGAAGGTCTAAGAGGACATTATGCCAGATCATGATTAGCTCCTTTCTATCTTTTCTGGGATTGATCCCAGCATAGAGGACAGAAAACAGAGTAGGGAGATCATACGAGAGCACCACCAAGAACCCCAGCCACCTAAACACTAAGTACCACAATCTCATTGTGATATCACACCTCAAGCATAGATGAGTCTCCAACTCCAAATTTTCTCCACAAAGAACGCAACCGATGATTGCCGGATCAGATATGACTTGCCTACAAAATAGGTTAGCACGAGTTTGGAGCCTATTAGGGAGGGAACGCCATGCAAAAGCAACAACCTTTAGGGGGGGGGGGGGGGGGGGGTGCTCGACTCTTCCACTGATTATGTAAGGAAAATAGAGCATTTGGGTCCTGAGTACCTGAACTAGGACTGTTATTCATATGAAGCCTCCCAATACCACATGTCCTTAGAAGGGGAGAGGACCAATGGATCTAGAAGCGACCTCAGCTCCCCTAGGATCTCTTTCAGCAACATACTATCAGCTCCCCATAGAACTCTTGGGTTCAAACTCATGTGTATTTGTTGGATAATATGTGCGTTGTTTATTCATCACCTTGTTTTTTTGGGTCAACAATGTGTAATATTTCATTGAAATTTGGCAAGGCCACAACATTACACACACTAATAGTGGAGTCAAGTGAAAAAGCCAATGATAAACGGATCCAACAAGAGGATAACAAAATAGTTAACTAGTACGACAGAGTTTTAAACCACATTGACACTTAGGCCTAGTAGCCCATTACTCCCCAAATGCTTCCGGCAGTGTGTTGAGCTCCATGTAACCCGGTCCAGCACAACTAGATACAATTCAACATCTTACGAGAAAAAGGAAACCGCAGCCTCAGAGTTTCTGCTTCGCAACCGGTACCAACCCTAATTCGGCAATGACAATAACTGAAGATAGAGAGGCTTAATTGTACCCGATCTACCCCAACTACTCAACTTCAATTCCTTCACTCTTCGCCAAACAGAATAGCATTAGGATTTAGGCCAATTTGTTATTGTTCTTTTTGAATCACGCGTTGTAGCACTAGAGGAATGTGGAGCGACCAGTTGCTGGAGAGACGACCATTAAAGCTCAGTGAAGCCAGTTCATGCGCAGCTTGATTCCCTTCTTTGCAACACCAGTTAATTCCCCAGTGCTCGAAACTGCATTTTAGGTGAATAATGTCATCCACGATCCCTTGTATCTGACGAACTGTTATTTCCTTTCTGCATGCCCTCACAACGAGAAGATTATCCGATTCGAAGATGATATGAGCTTGATTCAACGATTGGCCAAGGCGCAAAGCTTCACGAAGGCAAAGAGCTTCAGCTACTAACAGGAACTTCGCAAAAATTCGATGAGAACTCGTTGTAATTATCTTGCCATACATGTCTCTGCAAATAAGTCCACCTCCTCCTTTACCATTGCTTTCATCAAATGCAGCATTTGCATTGATTTTCACATAAACCCCTGTTGGGGGTCTTCATCTTTTTGCAATTCATACAACTGGTTGTGTAGGATTTGTATCCTTGTCACGTCTGCTAACATTCAAGAACTCATTAGCCTGAGTTGTTTCCAATATTATGGTATTCCTAGGGTGAACCTCTTTGGAATTAAAGACAAAATCATTTTGTGCTTTCCAAATTGCCCAGAAAACCTGCAAACATAAGCCTGTTAGATAATCAATATTAAGTTCCTGCTGCTCCCATGGACATAGGAGTAATAGGTGTTCTACAGATTCTGGGTGCTGTTTACACAGAGGCAGAGTGGATCCCTAATGATCTTTCTTTTGGTTGAGTTCTCTCTAGTTGGAATACCATTATAAAATGCTTTCCAAATAAAATGTTTAATTTTCTGAGGGACTTTGGCACCCCAGATCATCTTCCACTCATTAGGAATAGAGATAGCGGTGGAGGGACCAATGGTGTTACTTTTTTTTAGCTTCATAAGAGATTGGTATCTTGACCTAACTGGGTATAAACCATCAGGGGTATGTGGCTAGTATAGGGGGTAATTTGGGTTGATAAAGGATATTGGGGTTTGAATAGCTTGAATAGCAGAGTGTGGCTGTAGGGTATTTCTTAGAGCAATTAGGTTCCAGTTATTGTCTTGAGTAACCAAGGTACTTACTTGAGCAGGGTGCACCCCAGGAAACAACTCTGCCTTCTCCCCAGATGCAAGCCAATTATCATCAGTAATGGATAGATTGTTCCCTGTCTCTAGAATCCACCTGCCAGAAACTTTTAGGAGATCCCTCCCATTTAGAATACTCTTCCCTATCCAAGAGCTTCCATTTTTACCTTTAGCATGCCAAAAATCAGTGTTAGCACCCTGATAAGAATTAGAATCTTGGATAATTCTCCAAGTCTGCTTTGTCAAGAGAGCAGAGTTCATAGTATCAAAATCTTTAAACCCTAACCCACGTTCAGCTTTGAGAGTGCAAAGCACTTCCCTCTTCCTTGTCATACCCCAATTTTGTCCGCCTAGTTTCAAAACCCTAATTTTCAGCAAAAATAAATAATTTTGTGAGTGATGCATTATTTGAGAAAGGGTTTAGGGTATTTACCCAAGCATTCTAAGGTTTTCAAAATCATTTTTGAGAAATTAAGGAGTTTTGGGGCATTTAAAAGGGGCATTGTTTGGTCAATTTCAATTTAATAAATTTTTGCTAGTTGAAAATCCAATTAATTAATTTTTGGGAATTTATTTAATGAAATTGTATTATTTTGAACAAAAAAATAAAAAAATAAAGAAAATCATTTTTCAAATTGTGCGTATATTTTATATGTGTAGTAAAAAAAAATCAAGTTCAAATTAATTCAAGAAAGCATTTCAAAAAATAGTACAAGGAATATTCCCAAAAATTATATGATAGGATTTTTGTTGCCAATTTTGGTCATCTCTCATTTTCAAAAATGGCATATTCTTCAAGATACCTTGTATATGGCTCAAAATGGTTAGATTTATGTATAATTATCTTGAAAGGAATAATCAAAATTGAGAGGATAATTGGAAGGTTCATGGATAGTACAATAGTACAATTGCCAACTTGCAAAACTTGGGCACCACTCCCTTCTTGGCCGAATACCCCCCTTCATTTCCCTCTCATTTTGCATTTTTTGCCCCTC
Source organism: Astragalus glycyphyllos (assembly GCA_963573325.1). NCBI lineage: Eukaryota > Viridiplantae > Streptophyta > Magnoliopsida > Fabales > Fabaceae > Astragalus > Astragalus glycyphyllos. The sequence continues at coordinate 32,408,894 of OY754310.1, read as the reverse complement.
ATCAAAGTGTGTTTCAATCCTCACCCTTGATTCAAAATTAAAATGCAATCCTAGAATGAGATGAGGTACACAATGACCTAAATGCCCCTAAACCTAATTGCACATTATATATACCCTCATATCCTCACCTCTCACAAGGTTTTGGCTCACAATTCACACTCAAAAACCTAGCCTCTCCTCTTCTCCCTTCTTGGCCGAATACCCCTCTTCATTCCCTCACCTCATTTCTTCACTTTTTCACTTCAAATCAACATTCTAGTCCTAAATCCTTCATCATCCTTGCATTCTCTTCAAAGATCCATCTTCAAATCTCAAGAATCAAGCTCAAGATTGAAGATTAGAGGGTTGATTCAAGTGGTTTAGTGTTCATTCACCTTATTTCTTTCGCTATTCTAGCTTGGAGTTGAGGTATACTCTCAATCTTAGCATCATCAAAATTTTAGCATCAAAAATGTAGATCATCAATCTATTTTTGCATATCAAGCATTTCTTTGCATTTTAGTGCTCTATTTTATGTTGAAATGTTGATATAATTGTTGTTGTTGAATGAGAGATGTGTTTCAAGCATTTTGACAAACACTTTGGGAGGTTTGGATGCTTGAAATGCATCTCTCTCTTGGAATAAATTGTGTGTTTGTGCTATTTTCATTTTGTGCTTGCATTTTCATGAATAAAATTGTGATTTGGGCTTATGTTTTATTTCGCATATTGTAGAAAAATTAGAGTTTGTGTGATTTTAGTGCATTCCTTTGCTTAATCATGTGAATCCTTGCCAAAAAGTTTGATCTATGTCATTTGCTTGCATGATTTTGTTGCTTTCAAAGAATAAAATGAGGTTTTAGCTCTATGTTGGTGTCGCATTTCATGAGATAATTAGGGTTTGTGCTTGTTTTTGTTGCTTGCTTTGAAAATCATGTTTGTGTTGATGATTTGGTAAGAGGATTTGACACTTATGCACTTGTGCATATCCCAAGTGTTAAAGATTACCTAAAGGGATTCAACACCTTAATTGCATATGCTTACTAAATAAAATGTCAAATTGATTTTTCATGGCTTGCTAATGATCTTACTTGAGGCAAATGCCCTTTCCAACTTATTCCTTTCATGTGGTTGATTGTAGAAATATGCTAAATGTTGATGCCATCAAAATGATACCACATTGTTGCTTATGTCAAATGTTGATGTGAAATCCCTAGGGTTTTGCAAGTGATTCATTAAATGTTTGAATTCACTTGTGCTTTGTAACTTCCTTGCCTATTCACATGTTGTGTCATAAATTCCTAGTTAGGTTCATTTCTTGCCTATTCATGCATCTTCAATAAGATGTTCAATTTAGGTTCATTCACTTGCCTATTCATGCATTTTGCAAAAATGTTCAATTTAGGTTCATCTTGCCTAGCATCTTCAATAAGATGTGCAATCTAGGTTCATTCTCTTGCCTATTCATGCATTTTTGCCAAAATGTTCAACTTGGGTTCATTCTTTGCCTATCTATGTATTGTGACATGATATGTGTAGTCTAGTTTCATCTTTGCCTATTCATGCATTGTGTATTCAAATGTTGTAATGAGATGTTTTCAACATGAAAGGGTAAGTTGCAAATTGTGTCTATGTTGTTGCTTGCTTGATAACATGATGTCAATGAATGTGCTATGCTTGCATCTATGAACTTTCTTGCATTCATTGTTTTCTTTTCCAAACAACTTGACATGAAAATGGTTACTAGTTTAGATCATTGCATGAATTGTAGTTTAGCAATTTGCATTTTGGTTATTGACTTGGAACTTGATTGAAAATGTTCTACTAGTTTTCCAAAACTCTTTTCCAAAAAATCAAATTGCTTTCAAACTTCTTTTCTAAACTATGTCTTTAACAAATTAAGACCAATTTCTTTTCCAAGCTTAAACCCTAAGTTCTTCATAAACAAAATCATTAGTGGCCACTCGAAGCCTTTGCTTGTTTGATCACTAATGAGGAGTTATTAGTGGCAGTCACTCGAAGCCTTTGCTTGTTTGATTATCATGAAAGCTCCCAAACCTCAAACACATGCGAACCCAATTCAATTCCAAAAACAACACGAGTCATTAGTGGTAATTGTCCTAAGCCTTTGCTAGATGATTATCACCGATACTCGCCTCATTTGCAAAAAGATAAAATAAAAACGTTGTTACTTATAATCACTCGAAGCCATTGCTTGTTTGATTATCGGTTTCAACTCATTTTCTTTCGAGTTAGTAATGAAAACCACTCGAAGCCATTGCTTGCTTGGTATTAGTGAACACTTGAGTCTTATTTCAAAAAACACCTAAAAACTAAAAAGCTAAAAACAAAGGAGCCTTTTCAAAACAAGACTAGAACTACGTAGCTTTGAATTCCTCATCGCACCGGAGGATACGTAGGAGCGGGTTCACCTCCCGTCAAGCACCCTTTTAAAAAAAAATAATAACAAAAAGATTCTTCTTTCCCCAGTTTTCAAAAACATTTTCTTAAATAAAAAAAAGAAGAAAAGAAGTAGAACAAAGCGTTTCAAATCAACAGTCAAAAACCACACACTAAATTAAAGGTTCCCTTTCGGTAGAAAGGATGTGTGGGATGCTAATACCTTCCCCACACATAACCGACCCCCGAACCTACATCTCTCGTTTTCAAAAGACCAATCGCCTAAAAGGATTTTTCCAATGTTTTTTTCCTAAATTAAAATATTGGTGGCGGCTTCATTGTTTTTTCCCGTTGTACGAAGAAGGATCCAAACCAGATTTTTCGGGGTGCAACATTCCTCTAATGGATTCTCTTCTTATTTCCAGCACTACTCCACCAGAATTGAATAGCTGCAGCAATTAATTTGTCACAAAAGGTTTAGGAAGATTGACAATTGACATAATATAACTAGGATTGGCTTGGATTATAGCCTTAATTAGGATTTCCTTTCTTGTAGGGTTAAGCAGATTACCTTTCCAACCCCCCATTTTAGCAATCAGTTTTTCATAGAGCCATTGTAAGTTTTGGACTTTAGAACCACCCGATTCAGCTGGGATACCCAGGTAATGGCCTGGTGAGAGCCAAATAGGAAAGTGAAGGATATCAGCAATTGTAGCTTTGATTTGATTGGGAGTTCTTTTACCAAAGAAGATACCTGACTTAGTAGAGCTAATTCTTTGGCTTAAGGCAGCAATAAACATGTTGAGAATAGAGGTCAGAGTGGTAATGTCTTCTAAAGAGTCACTAGAGAAGATAATAACATCATCTGCAAAAAAAATAGGTGAGTCAGAGAAGGGGCAACAATAGCTAATTTGATTCCAGCGAACTCCCCAATTTGGAAAGTCTGGGAAATCATTCGAGACAAGACATCAAAAAGCAAAATAAAGAGGTATGGGGAGGTTGGATCCCCTTGTCTCAAGCTCCTCTGAGGGGTAATTTCCCTTGATTTGAACCTAATCACTTGATAGGCATATGACACAGAGGATACCATGGTCATAACCCTGCTAAGCCTGACTTGATTAAACCCCAATTTTGTAAGGACAACCTCTAAGAACTTCCATTCTACCCGATCATAGGCCTTACTCATGTCAACCTTTAGAGCCATTCCCCTCTCCCCAGATTTGTTGTTCTTTTTTAGGAAATGGAATGCCTCATGGGCCACTACCAGGTTATCTTGGATTAGTCTCCCTCCAACAAATGCATTTTGTTGGGGGGGGGGGGGGGGGGTAAAAAAATTGACAGCAGCTAATGGGCCTTAGTTGGGATATAGACTCAAGCATGGGTACTTTAGGGACAAGGGCTACAATTGTTGGGTTAAATTCAAGTTCCACATGGTCTGTCTCAAAGAATTGTTTGACAAGACTAGTAATGTCTTCTTTTAAAACTTCCCAGTTCTTTTGGTAAAATAGACCATTGAATCCATCTGGCCCAAGGGCCTTCAAGGAGCCCATAGAGAAGGCATCCTTCTCCACTTCAGTAAGAGAGATGGGTGCCATAAAAGCATTGTTCATGGCCTCAGTGACCAATTGAGGGAGAAAAGAAAGACGTTGAGAGACATTTGATATAGGGTTAGATGTATCTAATTCAGAGTAAAACTCAATTATACCTGTCATTATTTGTTGTTGTCCCTCTAGCCAGGAGCCCTGTTGGTTTCTGGATCCTTTCAAGCCTGTTTCTGCTCCTTCTTTGTATGGTAGTTGCGTGGAAGAACTTTGTATTCTTGTCTCCATTGTTTAGCCACTTGATCCTAGATCTTTGGCACCAGTAAGCTTCCTCCTATTTCCAAAGGTTGTCAATATCCTGTCTTGTTTCCTTTACCTCTTCCCAATTTTTCTATTGCTGAGGGAGGTTAAGGAGAACTTGTAGCCTATTTTTGAGTTTTGTGTAGCAGCATTTTAAAAGGTGTTTCTGCTCCATTTCATTAAGTTCCTCTTGCAGTTGTTTAACTTAAGCTTGACCACTGCCCTTGCTGACTTTCCTTCCAAGGCACCCGAACTATCAGCCTTAGCACAACCTGAGGCGACTATGTCCCTACACTTCTCTTTTTCCTCCGAAAACGCTTCATATTTGAACTGAACACCACTAACAAGAGGAGGATTAGGTCTAAGGATAACAGAAGAGTGATCCGAGTTTACAATGGGCATTGTTAGGGCAATATCATGAGGAAATTGTCGCCACCAAGCCCAATTAGCTAGGACTCTATCTATCTTCTACCTGGTTGTGACTCCATCCCTGGGATTGCTAGTCCAAGTGTATTTATACCCTTGCAGATTCATGTCTATTAGTTGAGAGTCATCTAGGAATTTTTGGAATAAAGTGATTTGATTAGCTTCAATAGGTCGTGATCCATCTTTCTGATGAGCATGTAGCATTTCATTTAGGTCCCCTATACAACACCAAGGGCATTGATGACTTGGTTGGAGTTGAAGGAGCTTAGGCCTAAGATGTCTTCTTTGTTGGAAGGTGGGGTTTCCATAGAAAAATGTGGTGGTAAAGTGTTTGCCAGATCTTCCTTCAGTTAGGAAGGCAAGGATATAGTTGAGGCATGCGTCTGTCACCTGAATTTCATAGTAGTCATTCCATAGGAGGGCAAGCCCTTGAGAGATTCCAACAGCTTCAACATAGAAAGCATGTTGAAACCCGAATCTTCTTTTTATTCTTTCAGCTCTTGATTTTTTTGCTTTGGTCTCCATGAGAAAGACCACAGCGGGCTTTTGAACTTGCAATAGGTCTGTGAGCTCCCTATTAGTCGTGGTAGCCACCAAACTACGATAGTTCCAACGTACACAGGTCATTTGGGGGGGTGGGGCAAGGTTAGGCTCGCCTCCTCAACCTTTGAGAATAGTCCGAGACAAAATCTCTCAATGTCATCCAATGAAGGGCACCATTTTTTGGTGTTCCTCATACTCAATTATACTCTTCTTCATATCTCTTCTTGATATAGCCTCCTCCGCACCCCTAGTGAATTCAGATGAGTCTCTTTTCCTTAGAACCATGCTATTAGTTAAGGAAAGATCAAGTTGGTTCTCCTCAGTAGGTTGAGTAGTGACCTCATTGGATTCCTCACCTTCACTCTCTGTAGGGAATTCCACAATGTGGTAATCATCCATAACCTGTTTTCCTTTCATGTCCTTATGTTCAGCCCCAATTTTCACCATGTTATGCCGTTGCGTTAAAAACACACTTAGAGCAAGTGTACTCTCTCACAAAAGTAGTATAAAAGATATCGTCTCCACAGGGATTAATTAACAAGTACTAAAGGAATCAATTGGGACAGCCATCAATTACACATAAAAAACAACAGAGCCGTGTTTTTAACAATTATTGGAGGCGGCACACAAGAGTAACAACGCATACCGACGCGGAGGAGAGAAGAAAAAGAAGATTTTGTGTATCGTTCTTGATACCGTGAGAGAGCTCTCGAGTAAAAAAAGGAGATTAAATACCGAAGATCAGAAATTTATCTATTCCGGGTTATTTTTATCCTTGTAATTTATGACTCTTAATTTTATTTCATTGTTCTTGAACACTATGGATACTTAAATCTCTTCTAGGGTCTTAGGTGAATCTTGCTTGATTAGAGACCTTTTTATGCTTTAATTTATATTCTGAATTCCTAGTTTTTTTCAATTAATATTGTCCAATTGTTTTTATCACATAATTAGGATTAGCTACCCTTTTCATGTTCATAATCAATTAGTTGATCAACGACCGTACTGCAATTAGTTGATGGTGTTGATTCAAGGTCAAACACTCTTTGTTTTGTATGATAACAAATTACACTCTGTTTACTAATGGTTATAGTTGAACCAAAGCACAGGGCAAGAACCAAAAGCGCAGGGCATGAACCAAAGCACAGGGCAATGAACCAAAGCGCTTGGCATGATATGATATCTTAAAGTGTAGAAGCTCGAAGGAGAAACTACTGAAGCGTTCAAGACTTATGTGTTATTTTTCTTTGCATAGGACGCGTGTAAGATCTTATCACTTAAACTTTATGACTTATGTAGTTGAGAGATGATTTTTTAAAATAAAACTGTTTTGTTAAAATCTTTTATATAAAAGCATGATTAAATAAGTTAGGCACAAGTTGTTTTTAAAGAAAGGTTTTGAATCATGACTTGTTGTTTTTAAAAGTGTAAAATCGATTTGTTGCTTCTTTCTTTAAAGAGGGAAATCGATTTTGTGCTTCAATTTAGAGAGGAAAATCGATTTGCTAATTTGTTTTGGAAAGAAAACAATCGATTGATGGCGTGTTGTTATTGAGAATCAAAATCGATTGATGGCTCCTTTCTTTAAGGAGAGAATCGATTTCTATCCTGATTTTAAAGCCAAAAATCGATTTCCCTTCTACTCTTTTAAAGCCTATAATCGATTTCTATCTTGCTTGTTTTCAAAAAGGAATTTGTTTTGAAAAGAAAACAATCGATTGATGGCTTGTTATTTTAAAGAGCTAAATCGATTTTCCACTTACTTTTGGAAGTAAGGAATCGATTTCCTTCCTTCTTCCTCAGGCACAAAATCGATTTTGCTAGTATATTTTCAAGAAGAAAATCGATTTTCATATTATATCTTTCAAGCAATCAATCGATTCTTCACTTATTACAATTGTGTTAAAAAGTGCCTCAACGGTCATATTTTCACAATCTATATAAATAGACTTAGGGTTTTAACGATCAAAACAACACAACACACGAATCAAAAAGAAAAGAACGTATACTCTCACCGTCAAACCATTTTCTTCACGTTCTTCATCTAGGGTTTCAAAATCTCTCATCTCTCTCAACTACATCGTGTTATATTGTTTGAATGATTGGATCCTAGCTTTCAATTGTAATCATCTATAATTGGTTGTTGTGAAATCCTGGGAAGTTTTCTTGGGTAATTCAATCGGGGAGATTGAATTGTAGCGAAATCCTTAGCGGGGAGCTTGGGTTCTCAATTTGGGGAAAATTGAGATTGGCGTGGTAGCTATAGGGAAGTTGCTTGCTTGTAAGGCGTTGAAGAAGTATCTTCTCATATAGTGGTTATTATCAAGTCCGAAGGTTACAAAGGCGGAGGCCGAGGACGTAGGGCTTTTATCCCGAACCTCGTAAAAATCACGGTGTACTCCTATCCCTTATCTTTACTTTGCGTTTTCTTTTATAATTGTTAACTGTCGTCGCACTTGCTATTATCACGCGCAGATTTGATTATCGTTATAATTATAATTATAATTGTTTCTGTCATTGTTATAGTTTGCATAAGTTGTTGCATATAGTTTAAATCCCATTTTCCGCATTCGATTTGAACTAGCATTGTTATTTTTTCGAAAATCCAAAAGAAGTCATATTTAGCATATAACCTTATTCACCCCCCCTCTAAGGTTATCATATAGTCCAACAATTGGTATCAGAGCTAGAAATTGCATATAGAGCTTAACATCTCGCAATTTTTGATTATGGGTTCATTTATGAAAGAGGGGATGTCCTTCAATAGGCCACCCCTGTTTGATGGGACTAACTATGACTATTGGAGTAGTCGAATGAAATGTCATGTGCAGGCTATAGATTTCACTTTATGGAGGATCATTGTTGATGGACCACTCACGCCTATGAGAATCAAGATTACTAAACCTGGTGTTGCTGCTGTGGGAGATACTACCAAATCTCAAGCCACTGGTACAGCTGAGGAAGTTCCTATTGAAGATATTTATGCCATTGACTTGAGTGAGCTGAGAAAGTCTGAGCTAGAAAAAATATCTCTCAATGCCAAAGCAATGAATATTCTTCACCAATCTCTATGTGAAGAAGAATATGGAAGGGTGAAAGGATGTCAGACAGCAAAGGAAATTTGGGACTGTCTAGAAGCAACACATGTTGGTACGAGTCAAGTGAAGGATACAAAGATTAGAGTTCTCACTTCTGAGTATGAAGCTTTCAAGATGAAGGAAGGTGAATCTGTTGCAGCTATGCACCAGAGATTGAACTTGATAGTCAATAACTTGAGAGCACTTGGGAAGAAATGTTCAACGAAGGACTTGAATGGGAAGATTCTTGCATCCTTGACTAGTGAGTTCTTTCCCAAGACTTGTGCTATCACTGAAGCCAAAGATATTGGCACTTTACCTCAAGAAGACTTGATTGGGTCACTTCTTGCATTTGAGGTGGTGTTGGCCGCTAAGAAGACTCAAGAAAAAGAAGCGATCAAAGAAAGGAAGTCTCTTGCTCTTGCGGCTGCCAAGACTCCTAAGATGGCAAGGAAAGAGGTTGACTCTGATGAAGAATCCGATGATGAAGACATGCCTATGTTGGCCGAGAAATTCAAAAAGTTCATGAGATTCAACAAGTTTGGGAAGGGTGACTATTCAAAGAAATCTGGGTACAACAAAGGAGATAGTTATGAGAAAAGAGATGATCAACCAAAATGTTTTGAATGCAACAAACCGGGTCATCTCAAGGTGAATTGTCCAAAGCTAAAGTCCAAGTACCCACAAAAGAAAGCCATGAAGGCTACATGGGACGATATTGACACTGAGGGTGAAACAGATGAAGAAGAGGAGGTTGCAAATGTTGTTTGTCTTATGGCAAATGACACCCCTAAGGTAATCATTGCTAACCATAGTTTTTCTGATTCACTTGAACATGAAGACTTATTTGATGATGCGTGTAGTCACTACAACAAAAATGGTAACCGGCGGCGGTTAATCAGCGGCGGTTTGGGGTAAACCGCCGCCGCTTATCATTTGGCGGCGGTTTGTTCGGCGGTTTAGATAATTGCCTCAGTTAGTAAATAAACGGCGGCAGTTATATGGTAATCTGCGGCGGTTTGTTGTTATATAGTCAAGCGGCGGCGGTTCTTGGCGAATACTGCGGCGGTTGCAGAAATTTTTGTCTCAAAAACAACTCTCCCTCCCTTTTTTTTTGTCAAAAAAAAATTCCCACCCTTTTTTTGTGACCAGCGCTTCTTTTCTTTTAATTTTTGTTTTGATAAAAAAATTAAAATAAGAAAACAACTCTCTCTCTCTCTCACGATTCTTTCATTCACCACTCTCACGGTTCTTCTTCTTCTTCTTCTCTCAGAATCTCAGTTTCGCTCCCTGGCTTTCTCTGGAAACTCAATCAGGTTCGTCTTCTTCCTCTCTCTCACGATTCTTTCATTCACCATCTCACGGTTCTTATTCTTCTTCTTCTTCTTCTCTCACAATCTCAGTTTCGCTCTCTCTTTCTCTAGAACTCTCAATCAGGTACGTCTCTCTCTCCCTCTCTCTAATTCTCTCTCGAATTCTGTCTTTCTTTAGGGTTTTGAGTTTTAATCTCTCTAACTCAAAACCCTAATTTTCACTCAGAACCCTAATTTCAGCGTGAACCTTAACCAATTTAAGCTTCTTTCTTCCTTCCATGAAGAAGGGCCCATTGGAGCTTAAATTGTTATTTTTCAGAGACAATATTTTGTTCAAACCATGATTTGAGACTTTTCAAATGTGAAAGTACAAGGCTATCTTGTCTGTTATGAGCTTCTATTTTCTACTTAAACCGTAATGTCTAGCTTGTAATTTGAATCTGAAATGAGCAAGATTACTATAGGCTTTTGTTAAGCCAAGATAATGCTTTTTTGATTGGGTTATGTCAACTTTGTGTGTGACTGCACATTTCCTTGTTCAGAGATATTTGGGATAAGAAATAACTGTTTTAGCAACAAAAAAAAAGTTGAATAACCTATATTGGCTTTGACATAAAGTGTAGTTTGTATCCTTCTACTCAGCATACAAAATATTCCATTGTAATAATTGTAACATTAGCCAATAAGAGTGGAAATTTTATGTTTCTTTACCTGTTTATCTTGTGCTATTCCCATTGAAGATTAATTTTTGGTGTCTGCCATGTTTTACATGTTCTTTACATTATAATCCCCAGTTTGTTAGTTTAATATATATACAATCAAATTATAGTTGTATTATGTTTCCAAAAAGAAAATTTACTAGTGCAGATTAACTCTTGGGCATATATTAACCTTTAACATTAAATGATGTAATTGCTTGCTGCTCTGAAATTTTTAGATGCTTATTCTTTTTGGCAAAAGGCTAATGTCTATTATTTGTCACTGTGTCTATATGTTTTAATATATGGCTTGATTAGATTTTTCTCTTGTTATTTTTATTCCAGCTGCCAGAGTTTTGTTCAAGAGATAGTTCCTTAGTTGTGAAGGAAATCATCGGAGTTACAGAGTATGCTCTTTATTCTTGGCTTTTATGGTTTATTTTTTTGATAGAGTATGCTCTTTACATGCTCTTTATTTATTGTGTTATTTTAGTTTTAAGTATGAATGAATGATCTTTTATTATTTATGTTTATGTAGGTTTATAATTTGATGCATCTTTATTATAATTCATTTTATTTTTTAAATAATTTGAGAAAATGTTGCTACAAATAATAAAACAATGGTTTAAATATGTATTTAGTCCCTGCAAATGTCCCTGTTTTTCGATTTAGTCCCTGCAAATTTTTTTTTTAAATACGTCCCTGCAAAATAACTTTTTTTTGAATATGCCCTTCCGAAAGTTGGAATTTTAAATACGTCCCTGCAAAATAACTTTTTTTTAAATACGTCCCTGCAAAATAACCTTTTTTTTGAAATACGTCCCAACAAAAAAAAAATTGTGATATTTTGCAGGGACGTATTTAAAAAAAAAAGTTATTTTGTAGGGACGTATTTAAAAAAAAAGCTATTTTGCAGGGACGTTTTTAAAAATTTTATTTTGTAGGGACGTATTTAAAAAAAAAGTTGTTTTGCAGGGACGTATTTAAAAAAAAATATTGCAGGGACTAAATCGAAAAACAGGGACATTTGCAGGGACTAAATACATATTTAAACCTAAAACAATTTATTTAAGCCTCTAAAGCTAAAAGTAGTATCCTCCTCAGATTTTGCAGATAGCAGCGGTTCTGAACTGCTGCAAACATCCCAAAACCGCTGCAGATAACCAAAGATAATGGCTTCATAACTAATTTAGCAGCGGCTACAAACCGCTGCAAATATTAAACCGCCGCAAAATGCCTACAAACCGCCGCAGAAATATGGGTATCAACCAACTACCTAGCGACGGGTTAAAACCGCCGCAAATCTCTAACCGCCGCCTGAACCGCCGTTATTTACTACTCCCGGCGGTTATTCCAGCGGTTCCAAAAACCGCCGCAGAGTTCCCTCGCGGCGGAGGTAACTGCAGCGGTTTTTGAACCGCCGTGAGGGGTATTTAGCAGCGGTTAAAACCGCCGAAAAATGCTTTTTCAACCGCCGCCGCTTGCCTGTTTTCTTGTAGTGAGTAGTCAAGACTTGAGTGAGGCTTTTGACGCTCTTTATAATGAACATGAAACTCTTTTGATAAAATCTAAGGATTTGAGAAAGAGCAACAAAAGCATGCTCACTCAAATTGAGACTCTTGAGAAGGAAGTAGCTAAGTTGAAGAATGAGCTACATAAAACTAAACCTTTCAACCTTGAGCTTCTTGAGCTTAAACAAAACTTTGAAAAAGTCAAGGTTGAAAATGAAAATTTGAAAGAATCCTTAAAAAAGTTTGAGGTTGGTGAAAAGATCTTAACCAAGTTACTTCACTCCCAACATGAATATGTTGATAGGAGAGGTATTGGGTATGAAGGTAATTCCACCTCCTCTGATTTGAAAAAGAAAGTGATTTTTGTAGCTGCCACTTCAAGTAAGACATCTACTATTTTCTCTTGCACTTATTGTCAGAAAGGGAATCATAGCTCTCATAGATGCCCTATTCGCAGATTGTGTGAGCTTGGTACCCTTATACCTGCTTGTAAGAAACCAAGGTGGATTGTGAAAACAAACCCCCTGAAGACTAACCCCCAAGGACCCAATCAAATTTGGGTACCTCGTACTAGTTTCTAGTGTTCCTTTTGCAGGTTGGTCAGTCATCCAAGAAGAAAAATGTGTGGATGGTTGATAGTGGGTGCTCGAGGCATATGACTGGTGATGCCTCACTATTCTTGAAGTTGAGCAACAAGGCCAGTGGATCTGTGAAGTTTGCCAACAATGAATCTGCTCAAGTAATAGGTAAAGGTTGTGTGGGTAAGGAAAACACAATCAAAATTAAAAATTCTTTACTAGTTGATGGTGTAAAATTTAACTTGCTAAGTGTCAGTCAATTATGTGAGAGTGATTTTGATGTGTATTTTTCTGTTGATAAATGTGTTATTGCTCATAGGACTTCTAAAATTTATATTACTGGCTTTCGAGAAAATAATGTGTATTATGTTGATTTTGACAATGTGAGTGATGATATTGTATGCATGCCTTCCTTGGTTGATGATGTGAATTTGTGGCATAGACGTTTAGGACATGCTAGTATAGAACTTTTATCTAAGTTGTGTAAGAATGAGCATGTTAGAGGTCTACCCAAGCTGAAGTATGAAAAGGGTCCATTATGTGATGCATGTCAGCTGGGTAAGTTGCATAAAACTTCCTTCAATTCAAAACCAATTATTTCCACTAACAATGTGCTTGAATTGCTCCATCTTGATTTATTTGGTGAGATTGATGTTGTAAGTCTAGGAGGGGCCAAGTATGTCTTCGTGATTGTAGATGATTATTCTAGGTATACTTGGGTCATTCTACTTGCAAATAAAAGTGATGTTTTTAATGAGTTTGCTAAGCTGTGCAGAAAGTTACAGAATGAGAAAAGCTTAGCCATCAAGGAAATTAGAAGTGATCATGGAGGAGAGTACGAAAATTCATCATTCAAGACTTGGTGTGAAAAGTATGGTGTTCATCACAACTTTTCAGCTCCAAGGACTCCTCAACAAAACGGTGTCGTGGAAAGAAAGAACAAAACCATACAAGAGATGAGCAGAACAATGCTGAACGAGCACAACCTTCCCACGTATTTATGGGGACATGCAGTTGATACAGCATGCCATGTGCTCAACCGGGTATACCTAAGGCCATCTCTTAACATGACGCCATACGAGTTGTGGAATGGTAGAGCTCCAAATATTTCATACTTCAAGGTTTTTGGAAGTAAGTGCTACATTCTCAACACAAAGGACAAGTTGGGTAAGTTTGATGCAAAATCAACTGAAGGTATCTTTATGGGTTATTCAAGTCATAGTAGAGCATATATTGTTTACAATAAAATTTATAAATGTATGCAAGAATCAATACCTGTTTCTTTTGATGAGACTAACCCGTTTGCTAAGAACCCCATCCAACACTCTAGAACTAAGCATATAGACATAAGGCATAATTTCATTAGAGACCATGTTTCTAGAGGGAGCATAACATTAAACTTTGTAGGCACCGATAATCAACTAGCAGACATCTTCACGAAACCACTAGCCGAAGCTCAATTTTGTAAGATCCGGAGAGAGCTAGGTATGCTTGATTTTGCCAGCCTGTGATTATGTGATCTGTTTTTGAGGTGCTATGTGCTTGTTATATTATATGCTATGTGGCTTGTGTGTATTCCCTCCTTTTTGATGAAAACAAAGGAGGAGAAAGTCTTGTTGCTTGTTTATTTAAATAAAGTATTGATGCTTGTTTATTTAACTCACTATGTTTGGTTCTCTTGCGTGTTAGCTGTTTGTTTTCTTGATGCTTATGCTTAGGGGGAGCTTATGCTGTTGTTTATTGTTTATCGCCTCCCTATGCGTAAGGTAATTTGTTATCATCAAAAAGGGGGAGTTTGTTGATTCAAGGTCAAACACTCTTTGTTTTGTATGATAACAAATTACACTCTGTTTACTAATGGTTATAGTTGAAACAAAGCACAGGGCAAGAACCAAAAGCGCAGGGCATGAACCAAAGCACAGGGCAATGAACCAAAGCGCTTGGCATGATATGATATCTTAAAGTGTAGAAGCTCGAAGGAGAAACTACTGAAGCGTTCAAGACTTATGTGTTATTTTTCTTTGAATAGAACGCATGTAAGATCTTATCACTTAAACTTTATGACTTATGTAGTTGAGAGATGATTTTTTAAAATAAAACTGTTTTGTTAAAATCTTTTATATAAAAGCATGATTAAATAAGTTAGGCACAAGTTGTTTTTAAAGAAAGGTTTTGAATCATGACTTGTTGTTTTTAAAAGTGTAAAATCGATTTGTTGCTTCTTTCTTTAAAGAGGGAAATCGATTTTGTGCTTCAATTTAGAGAGGAAAATCGATTTGCTAATTTGTTTTGGAAAGAAAACAATCGATTTATGGCGTGTTGTTATTGAGAATCAAAATCGATTGATGGCTCCTTTCTTTAAGGAGAGAATCGATTTCTATCCTGATTTTAAAGCCAAAAATCGATTTCCCTTCTACTCTTTTAAAGCCTATAATCGATTTCTATCTTGCTTGTTTTCAAAAAGGAATTTGTTTTGAAAAGAAAACAATCGATTGATGGCTTGTTATTTTAAAGAGCTAAATCGATTTTCCACTTACTTTTGGAAGTAAGGAATCGATTTCCTTCCTTCTTCCTCAGGCACAAAATCGATTTTGCTAGTATATTTTCAAGAAAATCGATTTTCATATTATATCTTTCAAGCAATCAATCGATTCTTCACTTATTACAATTGTGTTAAAAAGTGCCTCAACGGTCATATTTTCACAATCTATATAAATAGACTTAGGGTTTTAACGATCAAAACAACACAACACACGAACCAAAAAGAAAAGAACGTATACTCTCACCGTCAAACCATTTTCTTCACGTTCTTCATCTAGGGTTTCAAAATCTCTCATCTCTCTCAACTACATCGTGTTATATTGTTTGAGTGATTGGATCCTAGCTTTCAGTTGTAATCATCTATAATTGGTTGTTGTGAAATCCTGGGAAGTTTTCTTGGGTAATTCAATTGGGGAGATTGAATTGTAGCGAAATCCTTAGCGGGGAGCTTGGGTTCTCAATTTGGGGAAAATTGAGATTGGCGTGGTAGCTATAGGGAAGTTGCTTGCTTGTAAGGCGTTGAAGAAGTATCTTCTCATATAGTGGTTATTATCAAGTCCGAAGGTTGCAAAGCCGGAGGCCGAGGACGTAGGGCTTTTATCCCGAACCTCGTAAAAATCACGGTGTACTCCTATCCTTTATCTTTACTTTGCGTTTTCTTTTATAATTGTTAACTGTCGTCGCACTTGCTATTATCACGTGCAGATTTGATTATCGTTATAATTATAATTATAATTATAATTGTTTCTGTCATTGTTATAGTTTGCATAAGTTGTTGCATATAGTTTAAATCCCATTTTCCGCATTCGATTTGAACTAGCATTGTTAATTTTTCGAAAATCCAAAAGAAGTCATATTTAGCATATAACCTTATTCACCCCCCTCTAAGGTTATCATATAGTCCAACAGATGGACCTATAGGATAATTGGGGCTATAATTAATGCATGACCAAACTTTAATTTGCACTTCTTTCTATTTCTTTTGGAAGCTTACACACACATTTATATATATATATATATATATATAAATATATATTATTTTCAATTTTGCCATTTCTCCTTTTCTGCAAAATAAAGAGCAAATTAAGTCAGTGATTAATATAATTAGTAATAATTGCTCTAAAAATGTCATAAAGATATACCTAAAAATGCGCTAAATTAGAGTTTATCAGATGCCTTCCTGCACCATTAGATGGAACTGTTCCATATTCTATCTCAACAGCCTCCACTCTATCTATAACCTCATTAGTTTCTGGGGAGTGCTCTGGAGACAATCTAGTAGGAGTAGGGAAGAGGTCCTCTCTCCAATAAGCTTAGGGGAATAGGTGGCCCTCAAGTAATTTTTTAATCCCTCACGTAGCTCCTCTTTAGTAAATATCCTCTCTCTTTCTCTTCTAACCTCCTCCATCCAAGTCTCCTCTGGTTTCTCCTCTTCTTTGTCTTTGATTACCTTTCTCTGTTCTATCTCTGTAGCCAATCTATGTTGCATCTTAATCAAGTTAAGAACATCAGGCATATTTTTCATTCTTCTAATTTCAGTATCATTTAGCTCCTCCAGTATCACTTCATGTCTGAATTCCTCACGGTGTATGGCTCTTGCAGCACTATTGGTATGCGATGGGTGGATTTGTGAAGCGACAGGGTCTATTTCTGTTCTTGTCCTTCCCTGTATTACTGGAAATTGAGAGGGATTCTGAGTAGTGGAGGTAGTAGAGCTAGCCTTAGCAGCTGATTGTGCAGGAACCTCAACATAGCTTGCTTCAGGCAGCAGTTTTTCCTTTGGAGCCTCATTTGGTAAGCAAGCATTAATGAATTTCTGGAAATCTTCCTGTTTCCCCATTCGAGATTAGCAAAGGAACATATTAGGCCCTTTGTCCGAGATTAGAAAACCTTCATATTCTTGCCATGCTTTATATAGGATCTCTTTTGT
Source organism: Astragalus glycyphyllos (assembly GCA_963573325.1). Taxonomy (NCBI): domain Eukaryota; kingdom Viridiplantae; phylum Streptophyta; class Magnoliopsida; order Fabales; family Fabaceae; genus Astragalus; species Astragalus glycyphyllos. Next base: position 32,392,057 of record OY754310.1, on the reverse strand, counting down.
TGCATTTCTATTGAGGCTCGTGGTTGTGAGAACTTTCCCAACTAGGGCTTTTCTTGCTAACCCCACTGAGTCTTTGTTTGCAGGTAGAAGAGAATCATGGTCTTCCATAGTATTAATGCAGATTTGACAGGGTTTTGATTATGATGGCATGTCTTGATCGTTGAGGGGTGCAGTGTAGAGCAACTTTCAGGGCCTTGGTGGTGTTCCTAGAGAAGAGCAATACAAGGAGCGCTGTTAAAATCTTGAAGTAGTTATCTGTGATGGATAAGGGAGTAATGCAATAGTTGCTGAAGTATAGTAGGTGTTTTACTTGGTTGTAGTGGTTTTGAGCTAGTTGTAATAGCTATAATAGTTGTAATGGTTGTAATGGTTATAGACATGGTATCTGTGTAGCAATCAATATCAGGAATGTAGGGACTATGGGGGCTATCGATTTTGGTCGTGTAATGTAGGTTGGAGTGTCGTAAAGATGACCGGCGCATAGGTTTTGCTAGGGTTTTTTGGTATCTGGATGGCTGTGTAGGGTGGGACAAGTGGGGAAGCGTTCTAAGAACTTAAAATACCCGTACGGATAGGACATCCAACTATACTCTAACGAGTGCCAAACCCTAGCAGAACTAGGGAACCCCCATACAAACCCTCCATACCTCTAGTTCTCATAAAGCTTGTGAAAAAAATTCACACCAACAATAAATAACAAAAATTTTCAAAAAACGGGTCTCTTGAAATTTTAAAAATATTATTATATTAATTGGATTTTGTTTTGCAACTATAATATCTCCTCACGTAACGAGCGAACGTATATAAGAAGCAACTTCTCATTACCCAAACATTGAATTAGATTGCATCACATGCACAAAGCTACATCAATTTATTATCTATCAATTTATTAGCTATCAGATGAGGATACATTAGCTATCACCAAATTGGCAGTCTAAAGCCTCATCTGATAGCTAATAAATTGATGTAGCTTTGTGCATGTGATGCAATCTAAGCAATCGAAATAATTAAGGAGACATACACACATCTGATAGCTAATCGAAATCCTAAAAGAGACATACACACATCTGATAGCTAATCTAAAGCCTCATCTGATAGCTAATAAATTGATGTAGCTTTAGACTGCCAAATTGTGAAAGAATCTAAGCAATCGAAATCCTAAAAGAGACATACACACATTGAACATGAAAATGTAAATCTTCATAACATAATAACTACACATTATACAATAGGTAATTTTGTAAATGCACTTGCAAAACTTGTTCTTCTTAACTATGGCGTCAGAAGTTCAGCTCATTTTCTCAATAAATTGTAATTTCTAGCAACCTTCTTGCATTCTCCTTTGCCACGACAACTGGTAGACAATCCGTATGCAATTTATCCTCTTCCACTATTTCTATCAAACAAGGTTTTCATGCCAAATAGACGCCATAAAACTAGTAAACCATAAGAAAAATCAGTACTTAAATTTTCATCACAAAAAAAGGTGATCCGCATTAGATATTACATACCTTAGTCTTTCAACTCATTAGACGTAGATGGACGGTCATTCACCTCTTTAACACTATACAATCAACCGTGCAAAGGCAGGGAGAGGAAAAGGGATGAGAGAGAAAGGCAGCAAGAGGAGTGGCGGCCTCTGGTATATCAAACGGTGGGAGGATAGGGACTGAGTTCAATGTCGGATCTATGGTGAAAGAAAATGGAAAAGGAAAGAAGGTTACGAGGGTAGGTTGGGCGAGAGACATGATGACAAACCAATGGACGATTAGGGCAGACGGCAGAGCGTGCAGTCCCGCATAACGGTGTAAGGAGGGATGTGGAGAGAGTGGATATAGCCTCCAGACTTGGCAAGACAACGAGAGATAGAGGGAACATTGAAACACTCTTTTTCTCTAATTTTCCAGAAAGGTTTAGGGCAATAGATATGTATGATGTTTTCTCTAAATATGGGAAAGCGTTGGAGGTTTTCATATCGACAAGAAAGGATGGCAGACAGAGGAGATTTGGTTTCATGAGGTTTTCAAGATGTGCTTGAACCTGATTGAATGGCTATCAAGTTAGATGATATTTTTTGTGGAAGGTATAAAACTTCACACTAATCTCCCTAGGTTTAAAAGGGAGTTCAACATTGAACCTAGGTTTAAGGAGGAGGAGCATCGTCAATATGGGGAGACTAAAAGACAACTCTGTAAAGCAAACCCACAAAAGATATGGATTATGAAACAACCCATCACTACAAATGACTTACGAGGAGTGCACACAATGAATGGATCCGAAGGTGATGGATCAAACGATCAGGTGATGTCTTTCGATGTAGGAGGCGATGTGCTTAAGCACTGCTCCAAATCTTTTGTGGAGAAGTTATTTATCCAGGTAAATCATATTTTATTCACGATGAGTTTATCCGGCAAGGAGTTTTTTCTATTAAAGCAGCTCCTATGAGGGCTAGTTTGGTGATGTTAGAAGGACGAAGGGGTTTTGTCGAAGAAGCAAAAGACTGGATGTGTCAATGATTTAAATCAAATCGTCAATGGAAACTGATGAAGGAACGCATAGCTTAAGTAAGGTGTTTTGGAGTTTCAATGCATGCTTGGAACGCATACTTTTTTCCAAGGTTATTGAATCTGTAGGGACGTATCTCTATTAGGATTATAACACAAAAAATCAGAGATCTTTCGATATCGCTCGCTTTTTGATTCGTACAAATTCGATATCTCTATTAGGACAATTTCCATGTTGCCGACGATAGTGAGGATGACGAGGGCGATGACGGCGGTGTCGGCTTTAATTATGGGTGATAATGATAAGCTTGTTTCTAGGGAAGTTGTTATGGAAGTTACAGTTGGGAGAATCAATTCTAATGATGTGGCAGTGCGACAATCAAGAAAATCGTTAATGAGACTCTTTAAATGAGGAGCCTATTTTAAATGAGGAGCCTTTGGATAGAGAAACCTTTTCAAATAATGAGTCGTTGAATGGTTTTTATGGAGTTGGTTTGCTTGTGGGGTGAGTTGTTGCTCAAGTTACTCGGTTTCTTCTTTGTGGCAAAATTCTTCTTTGTGTTTAAACTTTTTGTAATTTGTGGTTTCAATCACATACATATTGTGCTAGATTTTCAATGAATCATTGCATATCGAAAAAACTCGTTAGATGTAATATATTTACTATCATCCAAACTTAGATGGGTTAGACTTTATCATTTGTTTAAGTACATAATCACAATGAGAGACTCTACCTAAAGTACTTGGCTTTGTAACATACTAAATCAAAATCTAAGCTTCAATAACAATTTTCTTTATAACCTAAGTTGAGGCGAGATTGGCCAAGAAACCATCAGCCTATCTTGAGAAGCCTTTCCTAAGCTCAACTCTATATAAATAGTCAAACATAATATTAAATTTTAATTAATATGTTTTATCTAGAGCTTCTCAAAACAGAACAATTTTTGAGGGAGAAATTCCTAGCTGTAATTCAGTTGCTGCACAAATTTAATTTCTCTTATGGAGTTGGTTCATTCAATAAGAGGTAGGCATAGTTTTTCTGATCGGTGTGTATTTCTGGATGGATACCTTTTATCGGCGTCAACGTAATTGTTTGTAGTGTGTTAAAGTACCCCTTTCCCATTGACTACCTTAATGCAAATTTTTTTTATAAAAATAAAAATAGGATACGACAAAAAATAACATTTAAAGAGTACGAAGTTGTTCACTTGGAATATTCTATAACAAGGAGGAAAGCCATTGAATACTTAGTCAAGTACATTTAACGAATGTCTCTTCTTATGCTAAGGACTTATCATGAGGCTAAAGCAAATGTATTACTGCAATTGCTCAAATCACAGCTAATTCTAAACAAAAGTATTTAACTTCTTTCTATGTAGGTACAAAGTGATACATTTTTTAAGACCACTAATAATGAGGGTCATTGTTTACTAGTTGGTGTTAATAACAAAGTCTAGAAGACAACATGCAACAACTCTTATTTAAAAGGCTTGTGATGTTTTTTAAAATCGGTAAGCAAAGATGTCAAAATAAAATTAATCACTATAAATTCTTATACAATGTTCCTTTGAGCCAAAAACCATGAACAACAACAAGTTTTGTAGATGTTTCCAACAAACACATTCTTGTGAATTCTTAGTATGATGTAACTATAGAATACCGATTGTTATTGGTATAGTATTGTAGATGTTTCCAACAAACACATTTTGCTTGTGTGCATGTGCATAATCAGCTTGTTTTCAAAGAGCTATATAGGATTGTGCTACCTTGACCATCTTTGCTATATACAAACTTTGTGAAACTAGAAAGAGGAAAAGGAAGAGCTTGAAAAACCAGCGAAAGTAGAAGAACTCTTAAGTCGCGTGCCATCGGTTTTCTGAGTTTATGAAGGCAAAAGATGGTGAAGACAAATCGGAAACAAGCAGTTAACACATGTTTCAGCTGGCAGTTTGCCTATACTTAATCAAGGAAATCACAATCGTTTGGACATTTCTTTCAATCATTGCCAGAAAGAAAAATGGATCGAGCATAGGGCGGATGAATAGCATTAATAAGACACCATCAACATTTTCCAATTGAACTGACAAGTACAATGATCTACAGACCAGGTTTTGTTGCCTCACTCATAGATCTACATGAAACAAAAATGACATATAATTGCAATACAAACTTCGTTGTTGATGGCAAAGAGATTAGCGATATCAAAGTGATGAATGCAACCATACATTTATAAGAGAGTTTATTGTAAGCTAGTTGTCAAATGTATAAACACACAAAGGTGGTTGGTGTGATGATAAAAATACTTGTATTAATACTTTAAAGAAATAAACATAAAAATTAAATGCACACAAAAAAGAAAAAGAATAAATTACATAACAAAATTAAATGATACTCTAGATTTTGTAAAATAATACATTTACTTAAAAAGAAAATGTATAATATCAAATTAGATATTTTAACATACGTTAAATATACATACATAAAAATTAAATGCACAAAAAAAGGAATAAATTACAGAACAAAACTAAATGATAATTTAGATTTAGATTTTTAAAAAATATATTTACTTTAAAAATAGGAATAATAAATTAATTATTTACTTAAAAAATATTTTGTAAAATCATATATTTTCTTTAAAAATAAAAATAATGAATTACAATTATCTACTAAAAAGGCAAGGAACAAAGGTATAATATCAAAATAGATATATAATAATTATTTAAATCTTACTTATTAAAGTTAATAAATTATTGACGGTTTGCGTCTGATCGTTGTGAGGGCATCTAATATTGAAATTTATACCATTAGTTATTATTAAGCATTGTAGTGACCGAAAAATCCGGGAAAAGATTTTTCGAAGATTCAAAAATGAAGCCGCGACCAAAGCTTAGTTTAAGGGTAAATATTGGAAAATACCATGGGTTTGGATAAAGGTCCTAGAGGCGAGACTTGGGTTCAGGAGTTGGTTATGCGTGGGGATGGCGTTAGAACCCCCATGACATCCTTCCTATGGAAGGCTACCATCTAATTAGTTGTAATTGACGATTATTTTACCCTTAAAAAAGAAAAAAAAGACTTAATAAAAATTTTAGTTTTTGTGCCTGACAGAAGTGGGCCCATGCTCCTACGCATCTCCGGATGCGATGGAGAAAGCAAATTTACGTAGTTTTTGTGTAGAAAAATGTTTTGTTGGTTGGTATTTTTTAATATAGGGGTTTTAGGACTTTCGAGCTGCACAGCTCATTCATCCTAGAATACTAACTATTCTGACCGTACGATCAACTTAATCCCCTATTTGTTGAACATAAGATTTTTGATTTTTTGAGGATAAAAAGTGTGTGTATGAGGTGGTTTGATTTTAGAATAGGGATTTTAAGACTCTTGAGCTGTACGGTTCATTCGTCCTAAAACGATGGTTAACCCGACTTTGCAGTCGGCTTAACCCCCTATTTGCTTTTTTTGGAAAAAAAGGTTTATTTATTAATTTTTTTATAGGGGTTCTAGGAATTTTGAGCCGTACAGCTCATTCATTCTAGAACGACGACTAACCTGACCGTACGCTCGACTTAGTCCCCTATTTGTTTTTTGAAGAAAGAAAATAATTTGTGTATTTAAAATTAATGACAAAACAAACAATTAATAAAGAGTAAAGTAAAAATAAATAAATAACTATACACATAATAAATAAATAAATAAATAAATAATAAATATATACATAACTAAATAAATAAATAAACAATAAGTAATAAATAAATAAAATACAAAACTAACCTTAAGTTGATAAACACAATGAATGCCGAATCAGGTCAACGCGAACCAGACTCCTATCTGGTCGATTTTGACCCCAAAATCGCCTTATGCAAAAACCGTTTTGAGAACCGGAAAACCAACTCAAAACGTCCAAAATAATCAAAGACAGACTTTTAGTGTAATGGACCGCAAAGGCTAGCCTGCAAAGGCTAGCCCAAAAGATCACTTAACCCGCAAATGACTCCCCCCTCTAGTCTTCACCTCTCAACCTCTTTTATAGCCAAATGTTAGATAGTTCTTGTTTATCCCAAACGATGTGGGACAAAAACATGATAGAGAAAGCAATTTCCATTTTCCTCACACCTGTCATCGTAAAAATGCTATTCTGGATTAGTTAACCGTTGGATTGTCTTCGTTTTTTGACACCAGGTTCGTAAGACATATGTCTTGACTTTCACCGTTCGGATCGTCCAAACTAGTTCGGAGGAGAGAGAAATTGCCTTCGTATAGTAGCTGCAGTTTTGAGTATTTTCATCTTCTTGTTCTCAATTTGTAAGCTTTTGTGCTTTGCCTCACTTGCCTTTTACTTGAGTACTTAGAATCGTTTGCCTCAATCAGACTTGCACATATAATTAAAAGCAAGAGGCCATTTGCTGTTTAGTTCCCATACACAACTATTGAGAGTCTACTATATAAACTCAAGGAATTGATGTCTATTCTTCAAGGTGATCACCGGAGTACCCATTTATGAGACCGGAAGTTGCAGTCACGGGTAAAACAGGTTGTTTTTGAAATTCTCCGAAATAATAAAAGCAGTACCTTTTCCTGAAGATTACAATGAGGAGAATCTAAAGACGCTGTCCGTTTTTCCATACGGCAACCGTGGTAGCTAGAATCTGCGATATATTGTACGAAATATGGTATAATTTCTATCTCAAATGACCAAAATAACACCGTAAACGGATTTGGAAGGTGATTTTGTGTAGAAATATGAAGTTTTGTAATTTTTGGTGTTCAAACGAAAGAGAATAGGAACCGTAAAGAAACAAGAACAGTGTTCTTGGAAAAAGAATAAAAGGCAGCCGGCGCTCAATGATGAGTAGGTTGTTTCAGCGAGGGTTTCACTTGTAATGACAGTGGGGGGTGCAAGTAGAAAAAGAAGGGGTACAACTAGCAAGTTCATCAAAAAAAGGAAATGGATCATCACTAAAAAGGCCCAACTTATTTCTAATTGATTTTAAAGCCTCCAACTCTTTTTTTTTGACATGTAAAGCCTCCTACTCTTAACATCTAGTTTAATCCATTTCTTTAACTCTAAATATTTTAAATAGATAAATAAATAATAATAATAATAATAATAATAATAATCATAAAGGTCATGGCTAATAAATAATTAAATAACATAATATTAAAAAAATATATGCTAATTGCCAAACAAGTACACACAAAGATATTGCCAAATAAACTAATTGGATAGAATCAATGATATATTATGCATATTATCTAAAATTACAACAATATACTAATCAAATATAAAATAGTAAAATAATAAGATGATAATATATATACACTAATAAAATGTGCTACTTGTTAAAATAAGGTTACACAAAACTATTAATATATCCACACCTAACAATAAGAAATTTGGGGTGTTACAGATACTATGTATATATAACGATATATTCAACTGGAATTGTGATTCTTTTAAAATTCACCTAAAACAACAAAACTATCTTCACAAGTATGATTAGATATTAAGATAGTGAGTGCTTTAAGTTAAGAAGGGTGAGTGAAAAATATTTTCTAAAACTTTGATAGTGATTGGAGAAGGTTTAGAATAAACTGTCTTCTCAACCATATAACAAAGTTGAGAAGGGTCAGTAAGTTCTGTCTTCAACACTTTTTGTTAATTTCTTAACGTTTTGCCTTTCAAAAAAAATTGCTTAACTTTTTGATCATTTAAGTAGTGTAAATGTTTCGGATTGGGCCAAACTCCCCATGAAGCTTGAGCCCGGCCCATTACTCGGCCCATCATGGCCGGATCCGCAACCTGTCTTGCATTCAAGGATCCGCGCTCCTTAACGTAGTCCAGCTGCTCAGATACGGAACTGCAACCTATAAATACAAGGTTTATCCACCATTTCCAGGTACGCTTTCACTCCCATCTCTAATACCTCTTCACTTCCTTTGCTGACTTAGGCATTGGAGTGCTTGCAGGTACCCCACCCGAGGAGCGGGAGAAGGCTATCTCGGCCAACCTTGCATCCTCGCGGTGCACGCTCATCCGAGGTAACGGCCCGTACTCCGGTACTAAACATTGGCGACCACAATGGGAGCACAATCACTCCTATCCGAGCTCAGACTCAACGAGCCATGGCACCGCGAGGACGACCAGCCACACGATCTCAATCTCGACTACAGAACGCTAACTCCAGGGTTAAACCCCAGCCTACTCCTCAAGGAAATGTGCAGACCGGCTTCCACCACCTGCCCCGGTGTCGCAAATCAATGCCATCCCAGCGCAACTCCAGGCCGTCAGCCAGGTCCTCGACGTGCTGGAACGGCGCAGCCAAGGTTTGATGCAGCAAGAGATGGCCGCCATCGCCTGAGCTACCGCGGCTCAGCCCGATGCCCCGGATTGGCTCCCCCAGTCTCCACCACGGACAGTAGCTTCTCGAAGACGTCGGACATCACCTCAGGACAACATCCCAAGCGACGTCTCACCACCAATTCGCAGGGAGAAACGGCGTGGCAAACCCCCGACTCCACCATCGCCACCGAGGTCAGAATCCCCTGGCGACTCGGATAACCCTTCCTCTAAGTCATCCTCTTCATCCCGGGACCCTTCTTCCCATAAAAGAGGAACCCACAAAGGTAAGTCCAAGAGAAAGGACGGGAAGTCTCGGGCCAGTCCATTCATCCCTGAGATCGTGAACTGTCGAATCCCTAAATCTCTCGAGAAACCGCCCAGGCTAAACATGTACGACGGTAGGGGCGACCTGGACGAACACGTGGACACCTTTGACCTAATGCTTGATTACCGTGACGCCTCAGATCATGTCCGATGTAAGCTGCTCCCCCTTTCCTTGAGCAAATGTGCCCTAAAATGGTATCGTGACCTCCCTCTAGGATCAATCTCGGGCTGGAAACAATTCACGAAACTGTTCTCGTCTCGCTTCACCGCCTCTAGGGTGAAGCCCAAATCAGAAGATGTGCTGCAGGGGATTCGGAAAGGGGAAAAGGAATCCCTAAGAGACTACATAGAACGATACAACCAGATAGCAGACGATGTACACCAACTCTTCGATGACATCAGGGGTCTGTATATGAGACACAGGCTCCGGAAGGGGAGCCTCTTCCAGATCAGTGTCGGGCTAGGCAAGCCAAGAACCTTGGATGACGAAGCCGACGCCGCAGACATTTCCAATCAGGGTCCGGCGTCGGGCAAAGGGAAAGACAAAAAGGATTCCCGGGCCGGTACAAAAGAGTGGCGCGGAAGACACGCTGGGTATTCCGATCTCAACGCCACGAGGGAGAGAATCCTGGCTGAATGTGCCAGCACCGAGTTCCGGGACATGAAATGGCCCGCTCCAATTCCCCAGCGGGGAAACACCAACAAAAGGGCTTATTGCAGGTACCACCTGAGCAGCGGTCATGACACAGAAGCCTGCAAAGTGCTAAAGGACGACATAGAAGACCTGATCCCATGTCGGACGATAAGAAAAGGGAAAGATCTCCGAAGCACTCACCCCAGAAATCTAAGACCGCAGTGAATGAAGTAGCCAAATCCCTTGCCGATAGTAGCGACTCTGCAGAAGAAGCACCGAGCTCCCAAAGACCACGGCCTGTAGCTATGGTCATCATGGGAGGCTATTCCATGGAGGTCAGTAGAACTAAGCGGTCCATAAAGCGCCACTGGCAGGAGGTCCTCAATGTCGGGTTTGGTCCGAGCTCTCCTTTGGCCAAAACATACAGGCCTCCGATATCCTTCGCCGACTCGGATCTCCCTCGAGGTAAGCCCAACGAGGAGATCCCCTTGGTCATTTTTGTGGTCCTGGCCGGGGTCGACATAAAGAGGATCTTGGTTGACTAGGGAAGTTCGGTAGATATTCTGTTCAAAGAGCTACTCCCCAAGCTAAAAATCTCCGAAAACGATCTTTCTGAATACGAAGGATCCGACCTGGTAGGATTCAATGGTTCCAGAACCCGACCTCTAGGCTATCTCAAGCTAAGGGTAACCTAAGGTGAAGATAAACTCTCCAAAACCATCAAGACAAAGTTCCTGGTATTGCCTTGTCCCTCCCTGTATCACTGCATTATCGGCCAACCGACATTGGGGAAGCTCGGGGCTATAGTCTCCACAGTCCGCCTCAAAATGAGGTTCTTTTAGGAGCAGAAAGAGGTGGTCAAGGTCCCCGTAGACCTCGACGGAGCAAAGAGGTGTCAATACCTATGCCTGAAGTCGAAACGGCGAGCTGAAATGCAAGCACTCGCCGTAGTCAGCCAGGAAGCCAAGAAAGAGCAGTAGGGAGCCATGCCTCAAGAAAGGGATTAAAAAAGGAGCTAAGCATCAAGTTGTACCCGACTTGAATTTGTTTTCTCAATAAAAAAGGTTGTAGAAGTCTGCCTTCACTATCTGTTTTTATTTGCCATATGAATTAGCTTGCAGGTCCTCCAATTCCGATGAAGCCCCTCTTACCCGAGTCCGACCCGAGCTGGCCACTCGACGGACAATGGTTTGAGGTGAGGCCCACGTCTTTCCCGATTCCGAGCTTAAATGCTCCCTCTGGAGGTGCACCAAGGTCCACAGCGGCTCAGGTCCACAGCGACCCTTATTCTCGCAACAAGCGAGCAGCCTTCCCTCTAATCTTCGAGCTCTAACGCTCCATCATTGACCGAAGGAAGAAGTCCCCAGCGGCTTCAACCAAAGACCTTCCCTCTGGTGTCCGAGCTCCGTGCTCCATCAGGGGACAAAGACCTCCCTGATCTTCGAGCTTGACGCTCCATCAAGGACCGAGGAGGACTTACAACAGTTCAAGGAATGACACCCAGGTAATCCTAACCTCGGCCTCGGCCTAGACTGCTCTCACCCAAGTCAGTTACAAAAGAAAGATAAGTAAATGACGGGTTGTAAAAGAATTGGATTTCCATTAATATTGTGCAAATATTACATAAGGAGGGCCGGCGGCCAATATTTACATTCACAAAATATAAAGAAAGCAGGAGGCCAGTCTTCATTCAGGAACCTCCGTCTCGGACCCAATGTAGAGCAATTGAGGTTGGTCCAAAGCAGCGCCAGGAACCGGTTTCACGAGATTTCCTTCAAAGACCTCGTTTTGGGGAACCAGCAGATCCGTTGGCAGGCTCGGACCCACACAGCAAGAAGGCTCCTACATCTCTCAAACCCAAGCACAGCCGAATTGTCCACCTTGGCCTCAGCAGAAGAACAGTCGCCTCGAAGCTTATTTGCCTCGGCATCGAGAACAGCAACCTCCTCCAATGCACGGACCTCCCTGGCCTCGGTCGCCTCAAGCTGAGCCAGAACCGTCTCTGCTTTGTCTGCCTCAGCTTTACCCAGCTGCAGTTGAAGCCTGGGATTGGCGATTTGTTCCTCCGCCGAACCAAGGGAGTTGATAGAAGCACGGAGCAGGCGATTCTCTTCTATGAGCTCCGAAATGCGGACATCCCTGCAGTATTCAAGCTTGTATGTACGGTCCAAGAGATCCCCTTCAAGCTCACAATTAATGGCTTCAGCCCTTTCCAACCTCTTAGAGAGCCTTAGAATTTTCGGGTCCGACTCCAACTCATCCAGCTCTTGGAACAGCCTCAGCGCAGTTTCGGCTACCCTAAGGCAGGCCTCCAGGTCAGCCTTAGATGGGACCTCAGAAGGGAGCTTTGCTTCGACCTCGACAGGTAAAACCAAATCTGGGTCACCAACAATTTTGGTTCTTTTAGGAAGACGGGAGACCTCCGTATCTGTAGCTACCCGTTTCCCCCGGGAGGAATCTTTGCCCGTCCTCCTCTTGGAAGAACATTTCTTGAGCTAGACCTCAGCGGCAGGATCAAGAACGGGGCAATTTGCCAAGACATCTGCACAAAAAGACGAAAGTTAAGACGGCCGAGGCAAGAGTTTAAAAAGGCTTTGCAAAATATTCTGTTACCTAGCAACCACTTCAGCTCGTCGGTGGACTTGGTTCCAATGATGTCAGCGCAATGGAATTTTCGCCCGACATTCAGAAGCTTATCACCCCATTCTTCGAGAATCCGGAAACTCTCCGCGTCTTCGCCCCAAAGAGACTTCGGATTCAAAGAGAAGGTTTTGTTGACATGGTCATAATGATACCCATCCCAAGACAAAGGAAAGTGGGGCTTGACCGACTCCGACCTTTCGAGATAAGTGATGGCCTGTTTAGCTTTCTTATTTACAGCTCGGATGAAGATAAAGGACTTCTTAAAGCCCTTGTTGGAATCATTCACCGGAAAAAAGTAAGCCTGTTTCCGCCTCCCACGAAGGCAAACGTGACCGTGGCGAGCGGCATCCGCCTTGCAGATGGAATCCGCCAGAGGTAGTCCATGACATTCTCAAAAGCTTTGACATACCACCAAGCGTTGGGGGCCAGCTGGGAAGGAGCCACCAGCAGGTGATCCAGAATGCTCTGCTGGAACTCGGACAGCGGGATCTTGATCCCCATCAGGTCCAGGCACCTCTTGTAGAAGAAGTACCTAATCTCCTGCGGCAACAGTTTAGTACAGGCTGGGAGTTGCCCTGGGTGCTTCAGCCTCCACTTTTGCTCAGCAGGTGCAACGACGTATTTCCCCAGCTCGGAGACCTCCTCATCACTCAACTTGGACCTAGCGTCCACCACCTTCATGGAGATCCAGTTGTACTGACTTAGATCATACTGGTAATCCGCGGCGTCAGGAACGACCGTGTTGGAATCAAGGACCTCGGCCGAGAATCCCTCTGGGGATCTTTTCTGGAAGGGAATTTCTCTGATCTTTTGTGGATGAGCTCCACATTTCAATGACTAACACAAAGTGGAATTTTGATCTCGGAATCAGGGTTTCACCTCGGAACTGTCGCCGGAAAGTATCAAGACTGACCTCGCGCGAAGGGAAAGTACAATTCGCTCAAAAACAAGTAAAAATGGGAAGCTCGCAACGAGTTTAAATACCTTAGGGCCTCGGAAGATGAACCGTCAAGCCTAATCAATGCGCCTGATCAAATTCCTGACATGGGAAACTACACAATCATCATGACTCCTGCCTCAGATTTCTCAAACGTCAGCAGAGGACACGTGGCACCAGTCAAAACTGCAGGAAAAACTTACTTTAAGCCGAGGCCGAAGTCAATCGCATTTCGACCTCGACTCAGTGGGCCACTGTTTCGGATTGGGCCAAACTCCCCATGAAGCTTGGGCCCGGCCCATTACTCGGCCCATCATGGCCGGATCCGCAACCTGTCTTGCATTCAAGGATCCACGCTCCTTCACGTAGTCCAGCTGCACAGGTACAGAGTAGCAACTTATAAATACAAGGATCATCCACCATTTGCAGGTACGCTTTCACTCCCATCTCTAATACCTCTTCACTTCCTTTGCTGACTTAGGCATTGGAGTGCTTGCAGGTACCCCACCCGAGGCGCGGGAGAAGGCTATCTCGGCCAATCCAAGGTCTGATCTCTATCGCCTGAAGTCAACCTTGCATCCTCGTAGTGCACGCTCATCTGAGGTAACGACCCGTACTCCGGTACCGAACAATAAGCATATGTGATCAATAGTAATTCAGTTCTATTCAAACCATCAAGAGAATTCCTAAGTTACTATTAGTTAAGGAGAGATATAAGAAGGGTTGAAAACTATGTGTTAGTTTAAAACATTTCTTAGCAGAGAAGGATCAACATATTGTCTTCTTCTGTTTTCATAAAGCTTCTCCTGAAGGAGAGTTTTATCTCAAAGAGTAAAACAACTTAGAGAAAGCAGTAAATAACACAATAATGTATAGTGGTTCACCCAAAACCCTGGGCTACATCCACTCCTAACTCCCTGTGAGTATTTCCACTATTTTCCAAATAGTTTACAACTTTTTTACCTCCCTAGGCTAAAAGTACTCTTGGTAGTTTTCTTCACACAGCTCTACGTATTGTTAACACCTCTAATAGAATCCTTCTGATCTATTAGACTGCTTCTATCACAGAAGCACTCACTTCTCGAGCCCTACAGCAACACATGCTACTTGAGAAGGTTTCCTACAGGTTTTCTGTTAAGTGTTTGGGTTTGTGGGATTTCTAGAACTTGGTTGATACAAATGGAGTTTTCAAGAGATACAACAACACAAGCATTTAAATTGAGGGAAGTCTTGAGCCCTTGACCTAGGCCCCCAGAATTATTGTTTTTGCCTTTAGGAATTATACTACTATTGGCTATTTGGGGGTTCACTTAAGCTCCCGGTTGTTGGTGATGTGCAAAATTAAAAAGGATTATTTTGGTATCACTTAAGCTACATCGGGTTGTTGGTGATATGCAAAATATTTAAAAGGATTGTTATGTAATGCATAACCTCTTAAGCTCCTTCGGGTTGTTGGTGATTGTGCTAAAAGATGAAAAAGGATTATTTTGTAATTCATAAAACTGAATTACCAGTTAAAGGATTCATAAATGAATCGAGAGCGTGGTTAGGGGTCACGGTAAAACTCACTGAGATATGTATCTCACCCTTTCATATGTTGTTGTTTTATAGAGAAACGGGGAAAAAAGAAGGCTATAAGGCACGAGTAGGTGATGTGCATGAGGAGATGGATGGAAGACTTAGTGTTCTTTCTATGTTGTTAATTTCCCTGTTGTCTTTGTACCGATAATATAACTTGAACAGTTTTTAAGTTATGTAATCGTTTCCACTATTCCTTGTGAAGATATGGAACACCAAGTGGTAGGATATTGAAGTTATGGAACCGATATGGTTTCAATTTAAGTTATGTCAGGTCATGACCGTTCGATATTATTATTATCGAAAAAAATTTTAGTAGTGTTCAAATATCTAAGCAAGAATTAATTCTCTGAGGTTAGCTGAATTGTGCATTGTAAGATTTCTACTAGTTAGAGATATTAGGGTGTTACAGCAATTTTTGGAAATCCGAATATGATAGTACCTTTTGTTGAAACATGGTGCACTGAGTAAGGTTATTTATAAGTTGGGGTGAGTTATCGTTTTTGATAATTGTATGTTTCAGACCATCGTTGTTTTAAAACTCTAGTGAAAGGAATTTCTACCAAGATAAAATGGGTTTACTTCCGAATTCCGGAACTGATTTAATAAAATGAGTATTTTCACTCTAATATCAAAGTTTTACTTGGATTGAGTTACAAGGAAACCGCTTGTTTTGTTCATTTTGGGTTAAGAGTCAACCTATTTTGAAAACAATTCAGTTTTCTTCTTCGGTAATTTTGAGTAAAAAGAGTTAAACGCTTGTGTAAGCGTGACTTGGGAGGATGAGAGATTTTTTTCCTTCAAATACAATGTGGTGCTATTTCAAACCAACATAGGGATCATTTTCTTCCAACATAACACTACACCTAAGTATGCACATTTCCGAATTCCATTCTGTTTGATGGCGAAAAACATGTTTCGACCCTAAGTTATATGATTGTTTTCTAAACAGATGGTGGTTAGACCATTTGGTCAATAACTGCTAGTGTCTGCAATAGAAAAGTCAAGTAAAGTTGATCAATCGACGAATTATTCGTGTCGACTAGGTGTATAGGACTTGAACGATTTTGAGGACAAAATCTTTCAAGTTGGGGTGTATTGTAACATCCCCAATTCGGTTAATTTCGATTATCGAAATTAACTAGTGTCGCTTAATTGCTCGAATCTATGAGAGCAATATTTAATTTCTAAAGTAGGTGAGGTATATATGTTTATTGATTGATTGTATGGCTAGAGATGGGTTTTATGACATCTCCCTAGTTCGGTTAATTTCTATTAATGAAATTAACTAGCAATTTATTATTCCATTAAATGATAACTCAAGTCATGGTCACGTTAGAGGTGTGTAAGCGATATTTAATTGCTAGACTATATGATTTATATGATCTATTGATTGAATTATATGATTTGTTGTGTGATTGGTTGGGTAGAATTGGGTTAAGTATGTATTAAGAGATAAGGGTAGTATGGTCCTTTCCTTATCCTTATTAACTCTCAGCTCACAAGCATAAACAAACCAACTCCTCTCATTCAGCAAAACACAGACAAAACCAGAAAATAGAAATTAAGAAAGAGAGAGATGAGAGAGTGCGAAGGGAGAGGATGGAGAAAAGAGGGAGAATCCATCTCAAACCACCATGCATGTGAGTTCTTTCTCCACCATTCTCTTTGATTTTTCATCCTCTTTATTTTGATACTAATTTCAGTGACTCATTCTACTTCCTTCTTCATCAACCATTTTTTAACTTAGAAGCTCATCTTCGCTAACAATGGAGTTTTAAGCTTTTGGGAGTTTTGCATGTTCAATTTGGGGTAGAATTGAAGCTAAAGGTGATTTGGAGTACATTTTCTTAGAGGTTCAGAAAGTGTGAGGGTGGAATTCGAAATTTGAGTGTTTTTGGGCGTTCTCGGGAGCTTAGAGACCATTACGGGGATAGTTTGTGATTCTCGGTTTTACGTGATCATCATCACGATCGGTGAGTTTTACTCACGTTTAGCAATTTATACAAATTTTGTGCTTGTTTTAATTTGAAGGTTGCTGAAAATTAGATAAATTGATGATAAAATTTCACTGATGAAAGTTGCTGGATATGTGTTCAGTATTTTGACTGTTGCGTGAATTCTGTAAATCACAGAATTTTGTGTCCAACATTTTTTAAAATCATACTTTGGTATCTTTAATTTGGCACTGGTTTCATTAAGATTGGAGTTGTATAGCTCAGTATATAGGTTTCACAAGTTAGAGTAATATTCTGGAAGCATTCTGGACATAGGTATTGTATTTTTGAAACTAGGAATGTTCTGGGTATAGGTTCAGTGTTTTGGGTTTTGTGCTCTCAATTAAACTCCTTTTTGAACGACTCTTTTTTCTTTGAAAACGAGACACAAGTTTTTATGGTTTAGGCTCAAGTTTTATGTTAATTGGTTGAGTTTGGTCATTTTAGAAGTGCTAGAAGTTAGGAAACCGATTCTGTCTAACCCAAGAACCATTTGGACCACTTTTGAAACTTGTACCAATTGGTTCATTATTTTGTCAATCTAAGAATGTATTCAAAAACTAGACATCAGTAGCTTTTCAACAAGTGGTCTTTTGCAATTTTTCGACATCGTTTGATATGTTAAATGTTTTCTTAAAATTTAAGTAAGATTGTTGTAGTGTGTGCTCATATAACATGTAACCTTCAAGGAACTCTTTGTTCAAATAACTAATTGAGGTTCACGATATATAAATTATATCGATTATGGGTGACGACCCAAAGAGGTTAGCATACTAAGAGGGGAAGGTCATGAGCCCTTACCCTAGGCCTTGTTTTACCATTAGGGAAAGTACTATTGGGAAGGGGGTTCACCGGGATTATCCAAGTGGCAGCCGGTGTTATGCTAAAACTATAGAAGTATGGTTCACCAGGATTATCCAAGTGGTAGTCAGTGTCATGCTAAAATTGTAAAAGTACGGTTATCCATGTGGTAGTCGGTGTCGTGCCAAAATTTAGAAGCACGTAGTTTATAGATTAGACTATGATTGTAAAAGGTTTCATAATTGAACGAGAGTGTAGATAGGGGTCACGGTAAAACTCACTAATATTATATCTCACCTTTTATCTGTTGTTGATTTTACAGGGAAACAGGGAAAAAGGAAGGCTAAAAGGCACGAGTAGGTGACGTGCTCGAGGAGAAGATTGAAAATTTAGTTCTTTTATCTATGTTAATGTTTCCCTTGTTGTCTGTAATCCGATGATATGACTTGAATTCATTTTAAGTTATGTAATCGTTTCCGCTTTTCTTGTGATGCTATTGAACACCAGGTTTTGAGGATATTGAAAGACAGGGAAACCAATATGGTTTTGATTAAGTTTTGGAAGTGATAAGACTGTTGGATTTTATTATCGAAATTTTTTAGTTATGTTCAATATCTAAACAGGAGATTTATCTCTGATTTATGCTAAATTGTGCATTTTAATATTTCTACTTGTTAGAGATATTAGAGTGTTACATTGTTCATCATCCATGTGATGAGCTACTTGCATGTAGATCTAGAGTAGTTGAATCTCCATCTTGGGTGCTTGCATGTAAGGATTAGCACTTTGTTTGAACATTGGAGAAACTATTATGTCAACTCAAATATCAAAATAGGTGGTTTGGGAGTTGGTTCTGACTTGAAGGACTCTAGGAGCTTGGGGGTGAATCTCATGGCATAAACTTGTCTAATAGAATATTTGTGATTTTGGTAAATTGGGAGTGAACTAATGGAGAAATTAGCATGAATTGATTTGTTTGTATGGTTGTATTGAAACTCATGATGCAGAAAATGTTGTTTTGAACATGCTAGGAGTGAACAGTATGTGATGATAAATTGATGATTGAATTAAATGAGGCATTGAACCAAAAGGGATGAATAATGGCACTTTTTTTTTTGACAATGAATAATGGCACTTAAAAACAGAGTTTTACATACTGCACTAACATGCTTTTCTTAAAAGAATTGAATTAAGTAGGAATTTTTTGAATCAAGTGTTAATTCTTTTCTTAAAAGAATTGGAATTGGAATATTTATGATGTATGCATGGTTCATACTTTTGGGCTTTTAATTGGAGTATTTATTGTATTTATGATGTGTTAGTGTTCTGGACGTTGTTCTTGAATGTGTTATGTTTAAAAGAAAACTTCATTGCTTGATTTTTTGAACTTGTGTGGTTGTTGCTACTCCATTCCTTGGATTATTTGGGTGTAGGTGATTTTAGCATCAAATAGGTGATTCTTGTATTCCTAGAAATTTTGTGTGAATGGCATGATAACGATTAATGTTTTGTTCTTGTTTGAACTTGATTTTTTTAACAAGCATTAAATTGTATTTTGGGTTGGTTGAGGATTTGGGGTCATTTTGGTACTTAAGGGATGCTTCAATGTGTTGGTTTTCTAGTGCTGCACAGAGAGCACTGGTCGTGCACTTTTAAACACGGGTTGTGCTACTCTCTCATTGTTAGAATTTTTGTCGGCCTTCCGATTGTCTTATTCGTATCTTTTGATCCGAAAATCCGATATGAGCTTTCTTAGATGTGTTGGAAAGCTAACATAAAGATATACAACTGTAAATTTGTAATAAAACTATAGGAAAAGAAGAACAAAAAAAATGATAAGAGAAGGAGAGCATATGATAGCATTTGTATTTCTCTTAACAAGTACATCCTTTCACTTAAGGGTGAAGCCTATTTATAGGGTGGGGGATTGGAAAGTTAGTGGTTTACATTAAAAGGCCACTACACTTGAGAGTCATGAGAAGGAGGGAGAAGGGTATTCATAACACTCCCCCTTGGATGTCCACCGAGGATATTCCTCATTAAAACTTTACTATAAAAAAACTCAGTTGGATAAAAATCTAGTGAAGAAAAAAGAGTACAATATCCTGTTAGTGGGAACTTCCTCGTTAAAAACCTTTCCAGGAAAACCCAGTGGGACAAAACCATGGCCAAGGAAAAACGAGTGCAGCTTTTCTCCCCCTGAATGAAGCGTCACTTCAGAACATGAATTTCAACATCTGGAGTTTCTCCGTGAATGAATTAGAGTAATCTATTCCGCTATCACTTGTGATGTATCCTCATTTATTGAAGCTTTGCAGTCAGTATTATCTTCAGAACATCTTCCTTGAGTTGTTGGCATTTGGGCATGAAATGAAGAAGAAATGAATTTCCACCACATGTAGATAATAGCTAACTTGCATCCGACTTGATCTAGATCAGAAAAATACTTTGTATCTACATGGTTAATTTGTGTAATACACATAAAATGATTTATTCATTACAATAGCCAAACATGAATATGCATCTTACCCTCTTTTTTCTGATGAATTTTGGTTTTTGATTACTACTAGTTATCACATAATACTATCATATCAAGAGATATTGATAATATGCATGCAAGCTTCCATAGTCTTCGGGACTCAGATATTTCATCTATTCTTACCACACAACTCATGTACTCAATATAAATAATTTCTACATTAATATGAGACTTTGCTTTTCAAAAGAATTTATTTCAAGATCTTTCTTTTTATCTTGAATCCTTCTGGGTTTTCCATGGAGATCAAATACAGGTTCAAATTCAAAATCTATCAGATATAATTTGAGGTCATTCATCTAGAACTTCTTCTTTGAACAATCTATAATTTTAGAAAACTCTCTTTAGGAGTTCCAATAATAGAAAACAATAGTAAATTCATTTCTTGATCTTTTCATAAAACTATATGGACAAGTGAAATCATTTTTTTATAACCCTCCTTTAGAGTGTGAATTGAGACGATTATACAATATGTGTTCAATTATATTATCTCATGGAAGGATTTATTCAATATGAGTACTCATCTTGAGAGCTCGAAGAGTGTGTCTCAGAATATTAGATCATTCAAAGATCTTCATATAATTATCACATCAAATGAGTCATACAAATAATTTGTTACAACATTCGTCATGTGAAAATTGAGCTCTTCATGTGTTACAAGGCTAATTAAGTACTCAAAAGTACTTGCACCCACCCTTGAGCAACATGTCGAGCTTTGTATCTCACAATTTCACCATTCTCATTCTGTTATTGCACAAAAACCCATTTGTATCCGACTGGTTTCACACATTCATGGTGTTTGGACTACAGGTCCAAAAACTTTTGTAAAACGAGTTTAGTTCTGCTTCAATTTCATCTTTCAATTTTAGACAATTTTCACTTTGTCTACAATCTTTAATAGACTTTTGTTTATGATTCTTACTATCATTTATCATATTTAGCGCTAACATCGTCAACGTTGACTTTGTTTCGGTTCCATTATATTTCATTCATGACATAATTCATTGAGATCTCTTTAATTTCAGAATTTTTCAGGTACCTGATTAGTTCTTCTGGAATTAAAATGTTAATTATGTCTGAAGACTATTTTATTTAGCACATATTCATTAACTTTACATGAAAGTTATTTTTTTATATCCATAATTTATAATAACAAATTACATATTTTTATATAAAAGCTCCATAAATTTTTGAAAAGAAAATATTATAACAACCCGTGCAACGCACGGGCATTCCCCTAGTAAATATCTAAAGGAAGCTTTTTTGAAGCCTCCACAATGCTCCACATCATTTTTATTCTAAATAATATATATTTATAATTAAAATAGAAGACTTTAATTGTTGCTTTTAATTAGATATATATCTATATCTATATATAAATTACTAAAGGAAGCTTTTTTGGAGCCTCTAGGATGCTCCTCCATATTTTCACTTATTTTTTAAAATTAAATCTCAATAATTTGCTTTTATAAATAATTCTCCGTTCAACATTTATGACATCCAAATAGTGGTGTTAAATATAACTTAAATAACATTTATTTAATATCATTATATTATTCTAAATTATTTTCAAAAATAACAAAACATCATGTTAGTATCCAAATTCGTATATTTAATAAAAAAAAATTAAGTAGTTTAAAAGATATCGTGGATTTTTAATTAATTTTTTTAAATTAGAAATATAATATATTTCATGACATGGAGAATTAATTAATTTTTCTAAATTATATTATTATTAAATAAAAATTGGTAAAATATATTATTTAGGGTAATATAATATAAATTGTAAAATTATATAAATTTTTGTAAATTATAAATATAATATATTTTTTAAAGCAATCAAAACACATAATTGCCACTAACTTTTAAAATAATAGTACTCTTTATAGAATATTGTTATTTAACTATTTTCATTTTGATATTAAAATGAGACATATCTTATGAAAATTTAGAAATAGAAAATAACAATTAACAAAATATAACCTAAATATAAATATTATGTAAAACACGTTTCTTTATTTTCCTAATTTATGTGTATGTTTCTTTGAATATTTATCTATGTTAAATTTATGTATATTATATACATATATATATATTAACTTTTCTATTTTTGGTTTATAATGATTCGTTAGAATCAGTTTCTCACTAAGTTATTTCATTTGCATTCTTTTCATTTGCTTAGTTTTAAATGTAACAATGGTTAAAATTCCTCCACCAACATTTAATGACATCATTCATAGCAACTTTTCATTTCATCTAACATAAAGGAGCCTCCACAATGATATATTCTCATGAATTTTATCTACTAAAATACTTATAAAATTTACGTATAAAAAAACTTTAATTTTAATGAAAACACCCAATTTTTTTAAAAAGCAATAAAGCACATATTTGCCACTAACATTTTTTTTTGACAAATTTGCCACTAACATTTTAAATATTGCTCTTTTTAGAATATTGTTATCTAACGATTTTTTTATATTAACAACATATAATATAAATGTAAATCTTAGGTAAAACATGTTTCTAAATTTTCATAAACTATCTGTATATTTATTTGAATTATCTATGTTATACTTATGTATATTACATATACACATAAATTATGTGTATGTTTCTTTGAATTATCTATGTTATATTTATGTATATTATATATATATATATATATATCAGAGATTTATTTACAATAAGTGTATAAAAAAATAGTTACTATTTTA
Organism: Astragalus glycyphyllos; assembly: GCA_963573325.1. Classification (NCBI taxonomy): domain Eukaryota; kingdom Viridiplantae; phylum Streptophyta; class Magnoliopsida; order Fabales; family Fabaceae; genus Astragalus; species Astragalus glycyphyllos. Next base: position 32,369,046 of record OY754310.1, on the reverse strand, counting down.
TATATAACTGACCTTAAATTGTAACTTTTCAGTTTTTGGTTTATATTGATTCGTTAGATCAATTTTGCTTTCTACCTCTTAATATTAATATGTTATACACACGTTACAGTTTTTTTCTCACTAAACAATTTCATTTACATTCTTTTCATTTGCTTGGTTTTAAATGTCACAAACAATGGTTAAAATTCATCCACCAATATTTAAGGGCATCAATTATAGCAACTTTTCATTTCATCTAATGTTTATTATAGTTACTATAAATAAAACGTTCAATCATTATTCCAATTGAATTTTTACCAAATAAAGTATTCAATTCCCGTTGAATCTACACACAAAAAAATAGTTGTATGAGTTAATTATATGCACTATATATGCCTGATAGGAACCCTCAATACAGATGCCCCCATGGGTATAGGTACAAATCTCATTTTGAGAGAATAAACGTATTCTGGAAGAAGAGTAATGATTTCCTCAAATCTTTGTAATTTCATTGCGTTTTTTTGTTTGTAGATTTAAGGGGTGAGACTCTAATTAGTAATGATTTTATCAAACCTTTGTAACCTCATTGTATTGTTTCCATTTGTAGCTTTAAGAAGTGAGACTCTAAGAATGCATATGGTTTGTACTTTTAAATCTTACACATATATTATGATCAAGAATTTTGATTTCTGTTTGTTTCTCTTTTCGTTGATGTAAAAATACTATTAAAGCTTACTTCACATTGATGTCTTTCATAGTTTTACATGGTTGAAACTTGCAACCTAGCTCCCACTAATCATTTTTATGACAGAGAAGAGAGTTATCAAGCATTGGGCTATTTGTGTTTCACGGTAATCCAATATTCAAAAAACATATTTGAATTGTTGACCCCAAAAAAATCTAAAACCAAGATAGTTTAATTCATATGCTACAACAATGGTTTTGGAGATACAATTTTATATAAAGTCTTTAGCAATTACAACTACAGTTATATCTTTTTGTCTTTCTTGATTTTTTCCACCTTCTTATATGTATATATGATTCGAATCTCATGATAAAAAAAATACATGATAAAAAAATTCCAAATCTGACCATCTAATGGAATTATTTGGTTATGATGAACTTTATAATACCAACCATCCTATAAAGTAATGCGGGAGCGAGTTTTAACACAAGACTTTTTTTTTTGATAAGCCAAAATTGTATTAATTACAGGTACAAGGGGTACCATAAACCCATCTACATATTGAGTCAATTACATCTCAATTAGCACCTTCCAGAGATAGTCTATTTAAGGAGCTATTACACCAAGTTTCTAAATTAATGTTTGCCTTTGTATCCACTTTCTGAGTGAACCACGCCCAACTGAGATATTTAATTTGTTGCACCATCTTATTGATGTTAATCAGCCCCCTCCTAAATATAACATTATTTCTGCTAATCCATACAGTCCAGAGAGTTGCAATCCAAACCATATGCCTCATTTTCTTCTTCTTCCTATGCGAAATTTGGGCTGAATTGGCCAAGAAGTGATTCCACCTTCCATCAAAAATTCCTTGCGTGAACCCAGCCCATGCCCCCACCTGCTGCCACAGTTGCCGTGTTATAGCACAGTTAAAGAATAAATGATCAGAATCCTCATCTTCTTGAGAACACACAGCACACAAACACCCTTGCTGTTGATTTAATACTCCCCTCCGATGAAGCTCCACCCGTGTTGGTAATCCGTTCATAAGCAGTCTCCACGCAAAGACCAAAAATTTAGATGGGGCGGCTGTCCTCCATAGACGACACAGCACCTTCCTTTTATGCTCATCAATTTCCGGTTGTTCAGAATTTATACGAACCAGATAGCTGTACGTTGATTTTACCTTGTACGAGAGTGATTTATCTAACAACCAAATCCATCTATCTTCGTTGTCCTTCTCCAAATAAATTCCTAGCATCGTATCCTTCAAAATCGCGGATTCCATCAAGTCATCCGCTGACAGTTCCCTTCTCCATGTCGGATTCCAGCTCCATCTGTTGTCGTTCCATATTCCTGCTCCTTCTACTGTAACATGCTGATTTTCTGCAGCTTCAAACAGACCTGGGAATAGGTCCATTAACCTCGATGGACCACACCACTTATCTTGCCAAAAGCGCACATTCTTTCCGTTACCAATTTTCAGTTTTGCAGATTCAGAAAACCAGCCTTGATGTCCTTCTAATCCCCCATCCAGCCCTTGAATATCCTTCCACCATACTGAGTATTGTCTAGAGTTTAATACCCCCCCTACCCCATACAATCTCGCTAAAAATTTAACCCATTCACTATCTTTTTCGACTAACATTCTCCATCTCCATTTTCCTATTAAAGACTTGTTGAAAGCTTCCATGTTTTTTATACCCAACCCTCCACACTCCTTTGGTTCACAGATTTTACTCCATTTTATCCAAGCCAACTTTCTTACATCACCATTTCCTCCCCACAAGAAATTCCGCTGAATTTGAATAATCTCCTTGAGCACTTTTTTAGGAACTTTAAAAAAGGAGAAGTAGTATAGTGGTAAGCTTGCCAATACCGAATTTATCAAGGTTATTCTACCCCCCATTGAGAGTTGCCTACTCCTCCAAATCGAAAGTCTATCCCTTAGCTTCTTTACAACCGGCTTCCAAGTTACACTCAACCTTGGATTTGCACCAATTGGGATACCAAGGAAGTTGAATGGCACTTCGCCTCTTTTACAATAGAGAAACTCCGTTGCTATTTCCATCTCTTCATCATCAATGTTTAAACCCATCAAACAACTCTTATTAAAGTTGACTTTAAGTCCGGATACCATTTCAAAGAGTCTTAGCACCGCCTTCACACACCACAGATTCTCCCTTGAGTTTTTACATAGAATTAAAGTGTCATCCGCATATTGAAGAATCGGGAAAGGCATCACGGCATGAGCACTCTCCAAGAATCCTTTCTCCACACAACTCCTAACCATCCCCGCCAACCCTTCGGCCACTATAAGGAATAGGAAGGGGGCTAAAGGGTCTCCTTGTCTTAACCCCCTCTCCATCGGAAACTCTAAGGTAGGGCTTCCATTAACTAGAACCGAGACCGAACCGTTACATATGCAAGCTTTAATCCACGCTCTCCACTTAGTACTAAAACCCAACCTCTCCATCATATAGTCCAAGAAACTCCAACTCACTGAATCATATGCTTTTTCGAAATCAACCTTGAACATGTACATAGGCCACCTCTTTTTCTTAGTCACATTAATAACTTCGTTGGTGATCAAGACCCCATCTAGTATTTGCCTCCCACCAAGAAAAGCTGTTTGAGATTTAGAGATAACACCATCCAACACACCTTTAAGTCTTGACGCAAGTAGCTTAGCTATTATCTTGTACATGCACCCTATCAACGATATCGGCCTAAAATCATTCAACCTTTGTGGATTAGACTTCTTACCTATCAAAGCAACAAAAGAAGATGTGAATGCCCTCGGTAATTTTCCATTGGAGTAGAATTGAACCAAAGTGCCAAAGATCTCCTCTTTTATACAATCCCAACACGTTTTGATAAAAGTGAAATTAAATCCATCTGGCCCCGGGCTCTTCTCCCCTTCGCAGCTCCACACCGATTCTCTTACTTCTTCTAATGTGAATGGCTCCATCAACCTCTCCCCCTCCTCTTCGGAAATTCGGTTAAAGTGCACTCCATCCAAGGTTGGTCTAACAAACGTTTGTTCCTTGTATTGGCTACTAAAATGTCTTCTAACCTCTTGTTTAATTTCCTCCACTCCACTAAGCCATCTATCTTCCACTCTAATCATCTCAATTTGGTTCCTCCTTTGTCTTAGTTTAACCGAGTTATGAAAGAATTTTGAGTTCCCATCCCCTTGTTGAACCCACCTCACTCTCGCCTTTTGTGATAACAAACTCTCTTTTCTATGTAGAGTCTCCCAAAATTCGCCATTCAATCTTCTCCACCTTTCCTCCTCCCACTCATCGTCTTCTTCCACCCCCTCCTCCATCACGTGAAGTTCTCTCACCGTGTTCTCAATGTTGAGATCCAATATGCCATAGACCTCTTTGTTCCACACTTTTAATTTTTCTTTCACATACTTGAGCTTCTCTTTAACTACATGCGCCATCCACCCCTCTACTTTAAGTTCCTTCCATTTCTCTTCTATAAAAGCCTTCCCATCATTATGTTCCAACCACCCGTTTATAAATTTAAACGGTTTGGGGCCCCAATTTTTGTTAGATGATAGTAGCCACACCGGACAATGATCCGATACATCTCTAACACCTATCCACTGTGCTTTTATCCTCCACATATCAATCAATTCTTGTGACAATAAAATTCTATCAATCCTGCTCGCCGCTGTGCCATTTGGTTGATACCAAGAAAACTTCTTCCCTAGAGAAGGTAACTCCACAGTCCCCATTTCGGCCATGAAAAACCGAAAATCTTGTGCCTCCACATTACTAAACCTCACACTCCTTCCCCTTCTTTCTGATCTAGCAGTCACCACATTAAAATCACCCCCTATTATCCAACTTCCAGGCGCCATTCTAGCCTTCTCAGAAATCAGACTCGACCATAATTCCCGCTTCCTTCGAATAGAGCAACCAGAATACACGTTCACCAAGTATATTATTCTATTGTCCATCTGCACCGCAATTCCTATGTAACCAGAGTTAGAAAAGGAAAAGAGAAACACAAACATACCTTTGCGCCAGATTGTAAGGATACCGCCAGAGAGACCATTGGAAGACTGAGCAAACCATTCATAATCATCTCCACCCCCACAAACGAGAAACTATTGCCACTTCTTGAAAGACTTCAAAAGCATGGCTTTGCGCTTGGGAAGTTGGAGTATTTCATTGTATTTTCTATTGAGCAACATAAGCTATCAAAGGCTTCAATTTTAGTTTCTTTTAAGTTTTTCCATAATGTGAATCTCTTGTGTTCTCCTGATATGCTGTCGACCTTACTCATTGCCAACTAAATGAATGATTCGTATGAATAATATAAATAAGCAATGAATTAAGTAAGTTTAACAAAATTATATCCAAGTTACTCTAAATTTGATAATATAAGTTTTGCCTAATTGGTACAAGATTTAAGTGGTTAATAATTCATCACGAGTCTAAAAATTAATATGAAAATGTTTAATCTACGTTCCTTAAATTTCTATTTGATTCTGCTAATACGATTACAATATTTATAGTCCTTATAATATTTATCAACATCATATTGAACTGAATTATATTAAATCGAATTTTTTATTTTCTCTATATATGTTTAAAAATTAATATCTTAATAAATTGTATGAAAATTGTTCTTCCATTGTTTCTTACTATACGTATTTAATTTTTATCATTAACATTTTTTTCCAAAAATTATTTGTATAAATCCGTGCAACGCATGGGATTATCCCCTAGTAAATTACTAAAGGAAGCTTTTTTTGAGCCTCTAGGAAGCTCCACATCATTTTTATTCAAAATATTATATACTTATAATTTAAATAGAAGACTTTAATTGTAGCTCTTAATTAGATATAGTTAAAACACATAATTACACACTAACTTATAAAATGATGTTTTAGTGGAACATAAAGCTTGGATGGAAGCTCCACAATGCTTCTCATTAATTTTATTATATAAATATATATATATTAATTCTATTATAATTATATATATAAATTACTAAATGAAGCTTTTTTTGAGCCTCTAGGAAGCTCCACATCATTTTTATTCAAAATATTATATACTTATAATTTAAATACAAGACTTTAATTGTAGCTCTTAATTAGATATAGTTAAAACACATAATTACACACTAACTTATAAAATGATGTTTTAGTGGAACATAAAGCTTGGATGGAAGCTCCACAATGCTTCTCATTAATTTTATTATATATATATATATATATATATTAATTCTATTATAATTATATATATACAAAAATTTATAATTTCAAATGAAACTTTTTTTTAACTCCTACGATTTCAAAGGGAGCTTTAATGTAGCCTTTAGGATGCTCCTCATTTTTTTTCCATCTTACCATGTTTTTTTTCTTATTTTAATCTTTCTATGATGTTCAACTTAGTTATTTAATTTTAAAAGACATAATATTATATAGATGTTGTACTATTGCAAATAAATAGTGTCACCCTTCTTACCATGTAATTCAATTTTTTATTTAAGATAGTTTGTAAATTTTTTATTGCTCATTTTTATATACCGACAACAATAGGAGGATGTTATTATATGTGACTATATAGCTAGATATGTACTAAATATATTTAAAATGATTATTTGGTTTACACTAAAAATATTACACTTGATATAGTTTGCATTCGATTTAGGTATTTTAAATAATGTTACGAATTAGTTTACATGGTCTGCCTATTTAAAATAGTGTCATTATTAAATTTGGTAAGTTCCATCTTTTATTTAGTTACCTTAGCTTCACCCAAAACTATACCTCTTCCGAGCATAATTTACTAACTCATTAATTTTTTTTAAACTAAATGAATGATTAATATTAATATAAAACTCTCTTTTTAATTAAAGTACTATAGCTGTTACAAAAATGTAAAAGAGTGAAACCATCACTAGAGCCATTAATTGACAAATAAACAAATAAATAAATAAATAATGCAGCCATTATAAAAAACTGATCAATACAAAGAAAAACAACCAACTAATCTGGAGAACCATAAAAAACATAAATAAACTATCCCACCAATAATCTACCTTTCTCCCTTCACATTATATGAGTGAATGTATTATGTGTCTATAAATCTTAAATGATCCATTTTTTGACCCATGACATACCACTCTTATTCCTATTTAACAAACTTTAATAGTAACACAAGTTTCTTTACCCATTTGAATTCACCCAAAAGTGGTTGTGGGAATTAAACTTTAATTTACTATATATAGGTAGAGGTATAGGTATATCGATCTCAAATACACATGGGTGTGGAATATAATCTCAATTTGTGGGGGATGGACTTATTGTGAAAGAAGGGTTATGATTTTTTCAAACTTTTGTAAACTCACTGTGTTTACCCTTTGGCATATTTGTGGGTCTATGAAACACAACTTTTTGATTATTATTTAGTTTCTTTCGAATATCTCTCGCTTATCTTAAACATTTTTGGTCAAAAGAGTTTTTTATTTGTCTATTTCCAACACTTCTATGTGTATATGGCCAATTTCTAAATTTATTTGTAATGCTTTCATCCCTTAATTGGGATTTTTTCGCTAAGGTTTCTTGCTCCAATCTATAATTTCTCCTTTTTATGACTTCTAACCCAAATCTCAATGTTTACGAAGTTGTAAATTGAACTTGGAGGCGTTCATTTCATATAGTTTTTCGAATTCATTGAAAAAATTGCATGAGAAGCTTTGGTCTTTCTTTCCTTTCGTTTGTAGTATAATTTTTCCTTGTAAAAGATGTATAGAATATATCTATTTATGAATTGTAACAAAGAGTAATTTAACTATATTTGATTGTAAAGGAAATATTTACTCAATAGGTCATAGATATTTTTTATACTTAGCAAGTTTAGCTCCCAAAGTTGGTGTGATCTACTATGATCCCAAAAATTCAAGATGTTATGACTTGGATCTCTTATCTTCCTAAGGGAGATTACACATTTGATAATATAGGGCCAAAACTTACATAACAATCATGAATATTTAAATTTTCATGAATTTGAGTAATTTTCAAATCTATTTTATCATTTTAGTTTTTCTAAATTAGTAATGCTAAATCCATTTTATCTATATACTTAAAGCATCCCTTGCATTTCTAATTTTTTATCTTTTGTTTTTAATATTTTATCCAATTAACACAATTTTCTTTTCCTAACGAATAATTAACATTATTTTATTTCTTAAATTGACTATTAATCTTCTTCCCCAAACTTAAATATTGAAGAGGAAGTTACCAATTCACCAAACTTAAATTAAAGAATAAAAGTATAAAAAGTATAAAACATTTTTCCAAAAAAAGGCCACGAGATTTATTTATAAAAAATAATCTTTATGTACTTTTATTAAGTGAATGTTTGTATATGTTTTCAATAGAGTGATTTAATATTGTCCGAAAAACTTTACCTTTTTAAAAATATATTAAAATAATAGTGACTTTTTTGTACAGTTACATTTTTGAAAGATACTTATAGTTACAATTTCTTTCACAAGCAACTAAAACTAAATTTTAACAAAAATACATACCTAATTTTATTCTAAATTTTTGTTTTTCTTTCAAACACTTCAAACACACTAACACTTATTAATAGTAGTTTAAAAAAAAAAACAATTTTCAGAAAATATCATTGAGCTTAGTATATATGAGGTAGTAGAATATTTTGCTTAGTTCTTTACATATGGTGTATATTCTCCTTTCTTTTTCTCTTTTTTTTCCGGTGCAATTGATTTGTTAGGTACTATTATTTGGAATTTGAGGAGCAAGTTTAATGATTTGTTTGTGAAGATATTTAGAACCAAAATAGCATGTTTTGTTTCTTCTCCAATTGCTTTTTTGTAGAGTAAAAAATAATATTTATTATTGATCTAATGTTCATTTAAATTATATGCTAGACAAAAAATATATTTATGTTATTACTTATATTCACTTCCTATCATTCTTATTTTAATGTTTCAACTTTCACATGTTAAACCATCATATATGTGTTATGAATAAATAAAATATCAAGTATTTTACATTGGAACATTTTATTTAATTATTTTTGTAGAGGAAAGAATATTAAAAATTACCGACCTTATGTTTATTTAGATTGTCTTCTTTATCAAAAAATATTTTAGTTATTTTTAACATAATGTTTCGTTTAATATTGTGGATACTATACTTTCTTTCAATTCATTTTCATATATTATCATAAGAAATAAATAAAAATATATATTTATAGTATTTCCTTTGTCTAAAAGTTAATAAAATATACATTGAGTTGTTTTCTCTAATTATTTTTGTAGAGAAAACAAGTATTAATTATCAACCTTATGTTTATTTATATTGTACAACATTTGAAAAAATATTTTATTTATTTTTAAAAATAACATTTCTTCTCTTTCAATTCATTTTCGTTTACTATTATAAATAATAAACATAAATAAATCATATTACTTTTTTTTCCTAAATTTAATTTAAAGTTTATTTTCTTAATTTCAATTTTACTTTTAATTTCATTTTAAGTGTTAGTTTTTATTTATAAATTATTAATTACCAATGAAATTAAAATTATGAAAAAAATAAAGAGAGATACATTTTTGTTTTCTACAACTTTTTGCCATACAAATTCATCATGCCAATAAACTCAACATTTTTTTTGACAGCAACTCAACATATTAAATAGTGTTATATTTATTATTACTAAGTATACTGAGTGTATTAAATAATATTATATTAAATTGGGAAATAATTTCACTTTTTTAAGAGAATCATTTAGAGAATTAACGTCATAAAACTTAATGAAATTTACTTATATTAAAAAAGGAATACTCTATATAAGAATAGTGACTAAAATTAATCATTTTATATAAAGTGAAATTACAATTTATTTAATATTATATTTTTAATATATATAATTTATATTAATAATATATGTATTTTATATGTTTATATTTAACAAACTTTAAAAAAATTATAATAACCCGCACGGGCATTCCTCTAGTAAATATCTAAAGGAAGCTTTTTTGAAGCCTCCACAATGCTCCACATTAGTTTTATTCAAAATAATATATATTTATAATTTAAATAGAAGCCTTTAATTGTAGCTTTTAATTAGATAAAGTGATTTAGTGGAATATTAAGTTTGGATGGAAGCTCCACATTGCTTCGCATTAATTCTATTATTATTATTATTATTATAATCTTAAATGATACCCATAGTGGAATATTATTTAAATATTTTAATATTGTTATGAAAATAATATTTTTTAATGAAAATATTGAAATTATAATAACAATGAACAAGCTATATATTTATGAATAATATATTTTTCATCAGATTTAATATAAAACCGTTTTTTAAATAAAATATTAGTGAACCATTGAAATCATATTTAGTGTAACAGTTATACATTAAAAGATGAGAGTTTGAATTTAATATGAATCATTTTTATTTGTGAGAATCTGAATCATCTCTTAAATTACTAATAAACTCATGAATTGGTAGGAAATGAGTAAATGACGTGGCGTTAATTGAATTCCATTTTTTGAAGCATAAATATCAACATATTTTTTGAAATTATATATTAATTTACAAAGAAATTATATTATTATTAAAATTGGTAAAAATATAAATAAAGTTGAATAAATATATTTACCAATTGTAACGAAAAAAATATATTTACCCATTATATTAGTTTAGAAGAAATAAGAAATAATTAGTTGACCTTTAAAATTCTCTTTTTTTGTAACAATTCTGCATTGAAAGGATGAGGTTTCATATTCTTATCAATTATTCCTTTAATTGACAATAAACTCATGAGTTAGTAGAATATGAGTGGAAGAGGGAGAGTTTTTGTCAATTATAGTAAGAAATGACTATTTAAAGGAGACAATTTTGTATGGTGAGGGGAGAGGTCTTGACAAAAAATTCATCATAAAAACCAGAAGTAGAAGAAAGGAGAGAGTTTGGGAGAAGAGGCAGGATGCACAAAAGGTTAAAGGGTTTCATGTTCTTGACAATTTTTTGATGTAGACAAAGAGACAAGAAGATAAACATGAATCAATTAGTGAATCATGCAAAGGAGATAACAGTTTTTTGTAAAGTTATAGGTCTTCAGAAATCCTGTGTATTTTAACATTGTTCTTTAGATAAATGTTAAATTTTAATAGTTTTGGTGACGTTGTAGGATGCCCTAGGTCTAAATTATTTGGTTATGTTCCTTGAATGTTCATCAATTTCTTCCCCAAATAAAAATTTTCAACAATTTATGTTCAAGATTAAAAGAAGACTTTTTTTGTCTTCTAATAGATATTGCATTTGTTTGTCTTTAAACCGAAGGCATGAATCAAAGATGGGTGTATATAACATCATTTTATAAGTTACAAAACCCACTCAAATAAAAAATATGTGCTAACTATTGTCTAAAAAAGTATGTGCTAATCAATCTCACTACAATATAGTGCATTATGATGCATTTGAGAAGAAAACCACTCACTACAAGAAAAACTGGTTTTTCCGGCGACCAAAATCCACCGAAACTGACCAAAATCCGCCGGAAATTTAGAATTTCCGGCGGAATTTATTCGCCGGTAAAATTGTGGTAGCAAACGGTTTCCGGCGGATTTTCCGCCAGAAATTTCCGGCGGATTTTATACTGTCGTAAACTCCGCCGGAAATTTCCGAGGGATAATCCGCCGGAAATTTCCGAGGCATAATCCGCCGGAAAAGTAAGCCAAATCCGCCGTACAAGTAAGTCAAATCCGCCGGAAACTAGAAAAATCCGTCGGAAAGGTTTTTTTTTTAAAAAAAATTAAAAAATCCGCCGGAAATGTCTTTTTTTTAAAAAAAAAACGAAAGAATCCGCCGGGAACTTAACAAATCCGCCGGAAATATTTCAAAATATTTTTTTTTAAAAACCGAAAATTTATTTAATAAATAAATATTATTGATTATAATATATTTTTTAAAAAATTATTAATAAAAATATTAAATAAATTAAATAATAAATATACGAATTTTTATAATAAATTTAGTAATATATTTTTTAAAAAATTAATAATAAAAATATTATTGATTTGATAATTGAAAATATATTTTTTAAAGAAATTATTAATAAGAATATTAAATATACGAATTTATTAATAAATTAAATATAATATATTTTTTATTAATAATTTTAATTAATAAAAATATTAAATATAATTAGTTATTTAATAACATTATTTATTACATTAAATTAAAAATATTATGAAACTTTATTTTGATTGTAAAATAAAAATTAATAATTAAATTTAGATAATAAATTAAAAATACGATTCAAAATCAATACCCGGTCTTAAAATGATATATTATCCAAACAAGTGAAACTAAAAGATCCCAACAAAGTACGGAAATTAATATTCATAATTAACCAATACAAATTAAAACTTAAATATCCAAAGAACAAAATAACACAAGTAAAAGCTACTTGGGTGGGTGCTGGGGTGGGAGTTGGTCTGAGTCATCGCTATGATTATAATAGCTGCCACCTGTGGCGTCATCAGATGCAAGAAAAGCACTAATATGATTGATATTATTCAAATCGATACTTGAGTTGAATTGCTACTCGGAGTGCTGAACCTGCTGGAGTGGATACAACGGCTGCTGCTAGGGCGGATACTGCTGCTGCTGGGGAGGATACTGCTGCTGCTGGGGTGGATACTGCTGCGAGTACTGAGGCCATGGCTGAAAGGCACCGCCAAAATGCTGCTGCGGTGGCAGGTAGGATGACATATGTGAAGATGATGGTCTGGACTGCTGTTGAGACAGCTGACTCAACAACTGATGATAACGCTCCTCGTTTAGCCTTGCATGCTCCGCATTTAACTTTTCCTGCTCCTCCAACTGCCTAGCCTACTCTGTATTTATCCTAGCCTGCTCCTCCAACCGCTCTCGAAGTTCGTGCACTTCCTGTGCACTTTTCTCCTGGCGCTCGGCAAACTCACGGCTCATTTGCTGGGTCAATTCAGTCACAGCATTCAAAGTACTAGGAGCATGTGAGCGGGCAGTACTCCCAGCTGATCCAGAAGTTGACAGACTTGGAATAACTCTTGCTCGGAAAGCAGAAGGTCCAATGCCACCAGACCCTACGAGGCGATTACTCTTTCGTGGACCAACTGCTTTCTCCCAGATTTCACGAGCCGCTCTAGCCTCCTCCACAGGATCAAATTCTGTACCCTCACTACTCTGCTGCTGAGTCTCACGGTACTCAGCAATAATGATCTATGTCCCTCCTAGCTTTCTCATTATCTTTCGTTTTACCTTTCACGTTCATGACAGTGTTAAATATGTTGTCAAAAAAATTCTTCTCTATATGCATCACATCGAGATTGTGTCTCAATAGATTATCTTTCCAATAGGGAAGTTCCCAAAAAATACTTTTTTTTGTCCAATTGTGCCATTTCCATAGCCTTCTGGATGAGAAACAACACCCGCTTTAACTTCCACAGGAGGAATACCCTTAACACTCTCCCAAACTTCCTTCGGTGTCAAAATACGAGGAGGTCCATCTGTTTCAACATTTCCCTTGATAAATGCATATTTCTGCTTTCGGAAAGGGTGATCCATAGGTAAGAACCTACGGTGCGAGTCAAACCACGAAGTCTTTCCTCCGTATTTAAGAGTAAAAGCCTTTGTGTCAACCATGCAAATCGGACATGCCATCTTACCATGTGTCCCCCAACCAGACAACATTCCATATGCAGGGAAGTCCTTAATCGTCCACATCAAAGCCGCCCTCATCACAAAATTCTGTTTGCGTGCTGCATCATAAGTTAAAACACCATTCCACAGTCTTTTTAGATCATCAATCCGAGGTTGCAAATATATATCAATACCAGCTGTTGGATTACTTGGCCCTGGAATAATTGCATTTAAAAACATGTATGGTTTAGACATACACATTTCTGGAGGTAGGTTGTACGGGGTAACAATAATTGGCCAACAAGAGTACGATGTTGCCGAGGCTTGAATATATGGTGTGAATCCATTAGAGCATAAACCAAGCCGAACATTCCGTGGATCACTGGCAAAATCTGGATGAACACGATCAAAATGCTTCCAAGCCTCACCGTTAGATGGGTGACGTAATTCACCAGAATTGTTTCTATTTTGATGGTGCCACGTCATTTTACCCGCAGTCTCCATTGAAGTAAACATCCTCTGTAGCCTTGGTATGAGCGGCAAATAGAACATTGCTTTTCGTGGAACCAATTTGCCTCTACTCATCCCTCTCCTGCTGGCACGATAGCGTGACTCTCCACAAATCTTGCATTCCGACAACTCTCCATCATTTATGCCAAACTCATTGTTATAATAGAGCATGCAACCGGAGACACAACAATCAATTCTTTTAGATTTCAAGCCAAGCTTCGATACCAACCTTTTAGCATCATAATAACTCTGCGGCAAAAGTCCTCTAACGGGAGTTGCATCCAACATCATTTTGGTCATATAGTCCATGCACAACTCAGCAACATTAAACTGAGACTTAAGACCCAACAACCGAACACACATTGATAATTTAGAGTCTTTAGATCCTTCAAATAATGGATTATTTGTCTCACTTAAATACATGTAAAATCTTTGAGCTTCCTCATTTGGAACTTCTTCAGCATCATATTCTGGCTCTACAAAATCCAAATTTACTCCAACCGCATCAGATATCATTCCCTGATAAACTTCTAACGGTTGAATAATTTCGCATCTAGATGTCGCAGCCGCTGGATAATTACTTGCTGTGGGATCTACTACTTCAACCGGAACATTAACTGCACGAACAACTACCCTTGGTGCTACTTCGCCGTGACGACTCCATATAAAATAATTTGGCCTAAACCCATTATTGCACAAATCAAGTTTGACTTCATCATCATTTTTTATAAATTGAAATGAACATTTCAAGCACCGACATCTAATTCTGCCTTGTCACGCAAATTCTTCATGCTGCTTAGCACAAAAAATAAACTCTTCTACTCCTTGTACAAAACGTCGTTTTAAACCAGCTCTTCCAGGAAACAATCGATCATACATCCAACTACGATCCATGTTTTAGGGAACTACGTACTAAAGTTCAATAAAAATTAATGTTATCTACATATATATCTATTGCATATATACATACACATATATATACCTATAAAGATATTTACATACACTAACAATGTAAACATTATATAAATTACTATGTTTTAAATAAACTGTACTTTTTTAATTAACAATTAATCAAATACAAAATAACAACAATAATTAAAATACATGTTGTTTTATTATATATTAACTATATATTAAAAAAATAAACTTTTGTTTTATTATATATTAACTTTGTTTAATTATATATTAAAAAAATAAACTGTTGTTTTATAATAAACTGTTGTTTATTCAATGTAAATGAAATAAACTATCCAATATTCCTTTCAAATATATTTTGATATATATATATATATATATATATATATATATTAAGAATAATACATATATATTAAGTGAAAAATACATATATATATTGATATACAATTTAATAAAGCAAATATAATATTTAATATTTTTATCTAAAAATAAATAAAAAATAGAAATGAATAATATAATTCGCATTTATATAAAAAATATTAACATTAAAAATTTAAAAATTAATTTTATTTTTATTTTAAAGTAAATATAATAAAATTACTTATCATTAATTATTTAAAAATAACGTTATTTAAAAACTAATTTTAAATTTATTTTTTATTTTAAAGTAAATATAAAAAATATTAACATTAATTATTTAAAAATTAATTTTATTTTTAGTTTAATAAAATATTTTTATTTAAATTTAATTTAGAAATGAATATTAAAGTAAATATAAAAAAATTACTTCGTTTTTATTTATTTTTTATATCAATTATATCAATATAGTATATCATATTTATCTAAAAATCTCTAAATTAATATATAAATAAAAACTAATAATATTTTGCATTTATATATAAAATTTATTACAAAAATTAAAATTTATTTCTCATTTTATTTCGTATTAAAGTTAAAGTAAATTAAATATAGAAACAGAAATTAAAATTACAAAAATATAAACACAAATTTAAATTTAAATTAATAAAAACATAAATTTTTAATTTTTTTCTTATTTACTTATTGAAATTTATTAAACAAAAAATAAAAATATATTACTTTAATTTTGTAATTATATATTAACTAAATTATATATTAACTAATTATTATAAAGTTTTATATTTAACTATTGAAGAAATTCTAATCTAACTAATAATATATCAAATAACTAACTAATAATATATCAAATATTAAATTGGGTATCTAACCGGTTGTGAAGAGAAGATTCTGGCTTGATGCTATTCCAAACTCCTTCGAACAGAAATCAAAGCGAACCAAACTCAAACAACTCTTAAACAAACAATACAACAATTATTAACTAAACCGTTATTGAAAACAATACATAAACTCAAACAAATTGAAGAAGAGAAAAATCTATCAAAGAGAGGAAGAAATCATACCTTAGATGGAAGAAATTTACCAAAGAGAGGAAGAGAATTTGTAGAGAGAAGAAGAGAGAAATTTTAGATGTGAAGAAATGAAGAAGATGTGAAATGGGAGAAGGAAATCAGTGGAATATATAGAGGAGCGAGGGTAACGGTTACAATTTTGAAATCCCTCAAAAATGTTGATTTCCGGCGGATTACAGAGTTTTCGGCGGATACACTATCCCTCGAAAAAATCATTTCCGGCGAATTTTGTCGGTTGTGGGAATTTCCGGCGGATTTAGGAGTTTCCGGCGGATCCCCTATCCCTCGGTTTTACGATTTTCCGGCGGATTTACGAATTTCCGGCGGATTTAAGAGTTTCCTGCGGATTCCTGGACATTTGCGGCGGATTCCAGGATCCCTCGGAAATGCAATTTGCGGCGGATTTTGAATTTTCGGTTTCTCCCCTTTTCTGCCAACCCGTCGGAAATGGCTTTACCGGCGGATTTTGATTTTTTTTTTTCAACTTTTTTTTATCCGAAAAAAACCGCCGGAAACGCTTCAAAATCCGCCGGAAACTTACTGTCTACTACAAATCCGCCGGAAATGCTCCTAATTCCGCCGGAAATGTTCCGTGGTATCAAATCCGCCGGAAATTTCTTAAATCCGCCGGAAAGTTTCCGACGGATATAAATCCGCCGGAAAGTCCTCGACAGTAAATCCACCCTTTCTTGTAGTGACTCCTTTAAAGGGAATGCTTTCTTAAGAGTACTCTACTTAATATATTTTTTTACAAATTCACACCTAAAGTCATTGATTAAAAATAAGAATGTTTTAGGTATAAATAACAAATAAAGCTTCAGATATGTTACATTTTGTTTACAAATATTATATATTTACTCTTCAGTTTAGCTTATTTAGATTACAAGTTGTATCAAAAATCCATTATAATAAAATAAATATTTTGTTTCATAATGTGCATAATATATACCATATATTTTTATATCATCATACAGAATAAAAATAAAGAATTGATTTTTTGTTGTTTTCTCTTTTTAAGTCTCATGTAAATTTATATGCTCTATTACCACTTTTATTTAGAATTTTAATTTTTGTTTTTATTAAAATTTAAGAAATATTAATTAGTGAAAAAATAAAGAAAAAAAGAGTAGTAACTTTCTAATTTCTATGAATTATGTTTTATCTTACATAATCATTAACTTAATTTATTAAAATTCATCAAAACTTAATGAAATAATCATATTTATAGGATGTAACTGAAACTTTTGAGAAGAAAATAAAAATAGAATAATATTAAAATAGAAAAGAAAATCCGAGAGGCACATTACATATGCAAGTCTCTTCAAACACATTTTGTCAAGATATTATGATCACTTTCTTAATGTAACATAGTTATTTTTATTCTAATGCTTTAACATAGATGTAAAATCTGATTAGTTTCATCCTTAAATTCCACATGTGAAAACATCATTTTTGTTTGTAAACAAATTAAATATTATTTTTAGTTTACATAATGTATATTTAGACTATATGCTATATATATCTAAAATATTTTCATTATTATTTATATTCAATTACTATCATTATGATTTTTGTCTGTAACATCCCTAACTTCGTTAATTTCGATTTATGGAATTAACGAGTGATTTATTATTTGAAATGAAAAATAAATCAAGTTTCGGATATGGGATAGTCGAGAAAGCATCGTATATTGGATAAGTCCTAAGATTATAATACATTAGTAATTAATATATGTGGTAATTTGGGGGGGAAATTGGGTTAAAAGGAGAGTTTAGGTGAAAAATTAAGCTAAGGGTATTTTGGTCAATTCCCTCTCATTTTAAACCCTCAGCTCCAAAACATGACACTCACTCTCATTTACTCACTTTCAGCAATATTGAGAGAGAGAAAAGTTGAAGAAGAGATAGAGAAAAGAGAGAGAGGTGCGAAAGGAGAAGGAGGAAGAAGAGAAGGAAACTCCACAATTTGGCTTGCATGTAACTATTCTTTTCTCCATTCTACTCCATTTTCTTTTTTCTTTCTAATGGTACCAAGTTCATGATCTCAATCTTCCTCAATCTCACTTTACCATTTTTTATTCTTGAAGCTCAAAAGCTTTGGAGTTTTGAGCTTTTGCATGTCATTATTGGAGCTCTAGAAGTGTTTGGGTGAAGCTACAATCAAGAGTTTGGGGCTACATTGTTGATTTAAGGGACTATTCAAAGATTGGGTTGCTGTTTGCTAAAGTTGTGTTCGTTAGTTTCGTTACAAAAATGGTTGGAGCGAGTTCCTGATTATGGGGATAGTTCGAGTAGTTACGGTTGATAGTTTTTGTGTGATGACATGAATTCTCGATACTTCGTCAAACCGGTGAGTTTTACTCACATTTAGGGAATTCATACTTTAATTTGATTGTGTTGAACTTCTGGAATCGATTGATGTTTTGTTTCGAAACGATTTTTGAGTCAAAAACCGAATTTTTCAAAAAATATCATTTACGATTATATTTTCAAATTATAGTTTGTATGCAATTTGAAATTTGGATTGGTTGTGATTGTTTGAACTCGAATATGTTGTGAAATCTTCTGTTTCAATTAGAAATGGTTTGGGTTTCGGTTTGGAATCGATCGGAATTGCGAATCGGACAAAACGAAGTTAAAATGCTTTTTCTGTACTTGCACGAACCGTGCGCCCCAGTGGTACGGATCGTGCGTCCCGTACGCAACAACACACAAAAAAATTTAACAGATAGCACGGACCGTGCGCCCCTGTGGCACGGACCATGCGTTTCTCTCGGGTTCAAAATGTCGTTTTGTCGTTTCGTCTCTCCTTTTTGTTCCAAATTACTTCTAAAACTTTTCTTAACCAATTGGGATGTTATATACATTATAAAAACCCAATTTTGGCTAGTTCAACTTAGGTTTTTATTAAGAAAGATTTTGGAGGTTATAAATATTTCTAAAAACCGAACTTAGTACACGTGAGGGTACATGTGTTTTGCTAAATAAAACGGGTTATATATTCTTCTTGATATTGTATCAATGACGCGAGATGGTTAACGTTGGAGTAATCTAAACCCGGTCATAGATCAATAATATGTTAACAATGGACTCTTAGTTCATTAGAATTGATTGATAATAATTATATAAGAATGATAGGTCGCTAAAGACTTATATGGGTGACGACCCAAGTTGATAGTACACTAGGGAGAGGGAAGTCATGAACCCTTGAACTAGACCCAAAGATGTAGTCACTGAGATGCATATGGTGATCTGGGTTCATCGCAAACCGAAGAAAAGAAAAAGGGTTTAAGACGTTGTACTAAGTTGATTAAAAGGATAGTGCATAGCCATCAAGAATTGGATTATGAACTATAGAATATAATTGAAACGAGAGTGGTTAGGGGTAACGGTAGAACTCACTGAGATTTGTTATCTCACCCTATTATTGTTGTTGTTTTTACAGATAAACAGGGAAAGAGAAAAGCTAAGTGACACGAGTAGGCGTCGTGCTTAAGGAGCTTTGAAGACTTAGTGTCTTTATCCATAGTTATTATTTTCCCCTCGTTATCTATGTTTGGATTATGTAACTTGCTTTGTTGCAAAGTTGTATAAACCGCTTTCGTATTTCCTTTCTTTTGGATATTGAACAATGAACAAGTTATGTCTCTAAGTACTTGAGTATGAAGTATTTGATAAGTACTTGTGTATTGTTTTTAATTAACTCTTGATTTGGAATTCAAGAAGTTTTAGTTTGGTTCAATATCTCAAACAGGAAGTTTTATACTCTGATGTTTGCTAAATTATATGTTTTTAATGTTTCTATTGTTTAAAAATACTTGGATGTTATATTGTCTGTGAACACCCAATTTTAACCGGTATTTTCACTTTTTTAGTAAAAAATCATAAAAAAAAATATGTTTTTTACGTTTATTTGATTCTTAGTCCCTCAAAAAGGTCATTTTGCGCTAATTTACTAATTTTGCGTTATTATTACTTTTTTTAGAGGTTAAACATAAAATAAGTAAAATATGCTATTTGATACAAAAAGAGAATGTCCATGTACATGAGTTGGCCCTAGAATGCCAAAGTTACAAAAAATATAAAAATAGACCAAATGCCTAAAACTGCA
Source organism: Astragalus glycyphyllos (assembly GCA_963573325.1). Classification (NCBI taxonomy): domain Eukaryota; kingdom Viridiplantae; phylum Streptophyta; class Magnoliopsida; order Fabales; family Fabaceae; genus Astragalus; species Astragalus glycyphyllos. The sequence continues at coordinate 32,348,704 of OY754310.1, read as the reverse complement.
GCTACCTGCGATGGAAATTTCTCTATCCTCAGGCATCTTTTCGACGATCAGAACGGTGAAAGTGAAGATATATGTCTCGTGAATCTTCTGTCAAAAAATGAAGACGATCCAACGGTTAACGCATCCGGAATCTCACTTTTACGGTGACAGGTTTGAGAAAAATACCAAAAACTACAGCTACTTGCGAAGGAAATTTCTCTCTCCTCAGACCTTGTTTCAAGGATCCGAATGGTGAAAGAGAAGACATGTGCCTCTTTAACATTATGTCAAAAAATAAAGACGATCCAACGGTTAACGAATCCAGAATCGCACTTTTACGGTGGCTGGTTTGAGCAAAACGGGAATTGGTTTCTCTAAATGAAAATTGTGTTTGCTATCTTGTTTTTGTCCCACATCGCTTGAGAGAAGCAAGAGCCATCTAGCAATGGGCTATATAAGAGGCTGAGAGGCGAAGACTAGAGGGGAGGTCATTGACGGAATAAGTGATCTTTTGGGCTAGCCTTTGCGGGTCCTTTACACTAAAAGTCTGTCTTTGATTAGTTTGTACGTTTTTTGAGTCGACTTTTCGGTTCTCAAAGCGGTTTTTGCACAAGGCTGTTCTGGGCTCAAAATGGACCAAATAGTAGTCCGGTTCACAGTTAACCTAGTCAGGCTGCTCGGTCTAGGTCGGTATTCATCGTGTTCGTCAACTTAAGGTTAGTCTTTGTATTTATTTATTTAGGTACATATTTATTTATTATTTATTTTATTTATTTATTTGTGTATATATTTATTTATTTATTTATTCCTTTTTTATATGCATAGTTATTTATTTTATTTCTTTTTATCTTTCCCTTTTATATTACTGTTGTTGTTGCTATTATTATTATTATTATTATTATTATTATTATTATTATTATTATTTTATTATTATTCTAAAACATGGAAAAAAACAGTTGTCTTAGTTCACTTAAGTTTTTTTTTATTTCTTTCTCTCTTCTTTTTTTTTTCAAAACAAATAAAAAATCATAAAAATGGTTTTTGATTGAGGTGCACACCTCGTCAAATTCCGGTTTAAGGGACTTTAGCTGTACGGCTTAGACTTTAAACCCCTTCCAAAAATAATTAAAACAAATAAACAAACAAATAGTTTCTAGAAGAACTACGTAGCCTTTGATTCTCTGCCACGCGGAGATACGTAGGAACGGGGCCTCCCTGTCAAGCAAAATTAATCGTTTTTTTAAATAATCAATCTTTTTTTTCTTTAAACACATATTTTTATGAAAAAAAATAATAAAAATGGTTTTGATCAAGGTGTACACGTTGTCAATTCCGGTTTAAGAGACTTTAGCTGTACAGCTTTGATCTTAAACCCCTTCAGAAATAAAAACAACCAACCAACAAAATTTTCAGGAAGAACTACGTGACTTTTGAGTTCCTCATTGCACCAGAGGATACGTAGGAGCGGGGCTTCCCCGTCAAGTCAAAATTGAATTTTTCTAAATTAGTCTTTATTATCTTCTACTATTAAATATTACTTTTGGGTAAACAAATGATTAAATAATTTATAATTGCACAATCAAATTTAGGGTAATCGTCTTAAGACGGATGTACTAGGGGTGTCGTGGAATTTAGTTTTCACCGTTCCCTTTGCATAATCGACTCCCAAATCCAACCTAGTTTTCACAGACCAAATAATCTTAAAGGTAGGTTTTTCTCAATTTTCCTATTTAATAAATTGGGTGGCGACTCCCACAAATTACTATTTTTGAGCCGTCTACGTCGGGGCTCCGATCATGACAGATGGCGATTCCGCTGGGGAGAGGTGAGAGTCAAGCCTATTTAAGTTGTTTGTGCAATATATTTTTATGCTATTATTTGTTGTATATAAACCCTAGGGTAGAAGACTTTGAATATTGTTGTCTGGTTGTATTTTCTGGTGGTTTTGCAGGTACCGTTCCTTATTATTTTTATTTTTAGGGTTTGAGGTTTGTATGCTTCCTTCACACACTACACATTCATGACAAAACACACATTGAGAGTTGGGCTTACACCGGAGCCTAGAAAGGAACACATAGGTTAGACTGAGGATAGGTAGTGGAGGTCATCTTGGATGTACATCCTTGGGGCTTCCATGAAATCCTCATCTAGAGTACGATTCTTCTATGCGGGTATCCACGCTTTGGATGTACATCCTCGTGTGTTTGTCCTCTAGAAGAGTACTTGGCTCTAGAGACCTTAAACCTCATAGGTTAGAACAGCCAGCTTGTGAGTACCCATGATAGTAGACCCTAGATCTTAAGGCCCGATAGCATAGGTTGACCAAATTAGGTCACAAAGGAAGCTACTCTACCTCTTACCTTACTCTTCATAAAAAATCATTTTTCCATCTACGTTTTTTATTTCAAAAATTATTCAAAAAAATCTCTTCACATGCATCTTTTCATTTTTATTTCTGCATAAAAATAACACAAAAAACAACATAAAGATTACATTGCAATGCATAAAAATTATAAATAAAAAAAAAAGATCATGTTGCATCTCATGCATAAAAACCATAAAAAAGTCATGTTGCGTTTGTAGTAAAAAAATAGTGCATTGAAAAATATAAATTCATCATTTGCAGTTTTCTTTGCATGAGTTCTTAGAAAAAATACATATCTCTGCATGTGGTGCGCACGTTCATTGCATTGTCATAAATTTCATTTTTTCTCTCTCTCTTTGCATATACGTAAAAAAAAAAATCATGTGTAAATAAAGCAAACCACATTTTTATTCATCAATCCTCATAGCATATTCCCTTCAAGTGGGGCAAAAAAAACAAAAATTGCATTGCATTTCTTGCATAAAAACATTACATCTTAAGATGAATGCTTGCATACATACCATACCATGCATTCCATGACATCTTGTTTGCTTTGACCCAATCTCATGTAGCATAAAATTTTCTTTAAAGAAAAATAAAATAAATAAGGAAAGTGCTGAAGTCATTGAGTTATGTTCACATGACTAGAGAAAAGTTAAATTTTTGTGCTTGCGTAAAAATGGATATCAATCAAGCTTAGACTCATGGGATCATTCTCTTGAAAGCTGTTGAGAAATCACTAGAGAGTTAGAGAAGTAATGCGAGGAAATGTTTCATGGGGCACAACACATGTGCATTCTAAAAAAATATGAGAAAAACAAGGCAGAGACGTAAGGTTGACAATCAGTTCTTGAAAAAGCTATGCAGAAAAAAAGGGGGAAATAGATGATTGTCATTAGCACTTGTCTAATCATGTTGTACAAAGTTAAATAAGCTTGAAACTAAGTTGACTTTGTTGAAGCTTTATACTAATGAATTTGCATGGATTTAAAAACCCATTTTCATCATTCCTAACCCCAAGTTTCCCTTAAAAACTGACCATTCAAGTTCTTGCCTCAAGTGATAATTCTCAAAGCCCTTTTGGTGTCATTCGAGGGTGAACCAGTGAATGAATATCATATTTTGAAGATCCATTACCCAAAAAAAAAAGAGAAAAAAAAGAGAATTAAAAAAAAAAGCGAAAGAAAGAGAGAGCAAAGATTTTGTCAAAAGAATGAATGTTTTTCTTTTCGAAATTAAAATTTTGAAAATGAGGAATCATGATCCGAAATGAAGAGTGACCATTTTTCTCTATCCCAAGATATATCCCTTGTTTTCTGCCTTTTGAGCCTTTAATTCCCTTTCATTAAACCCTGGACAAGGATCAACACTTGGTGCATTTAGATTACCTGATGAGTTCCAAAGGTAGGAAATTGATGAGACACAAATCAAGGGCAATGGAAAAAAAAAGAAGAGGTTGAAAAAATGACAGCAAAAGTTGAAAAAAAAAAGAAGGGAGAATCAGCCATATATGATGTAGAAGCAAAGGCTGAAATGAGAAAAAATGAAGGAAAAAGAGAGAAACAAAAAAAAGTGAAAAAAAAAAATAGAGAAATAAAGGGGGTTAAATGGAGGAGTTTTACAACAAAATGGTGTTGTCATTAAAACACGATAGAAATGCACTAAAGATCCTTGATCCACTTTAACCGTGAAACATCATTTTTCTTCCATGACCCATAACAGTAAAACATTTATTTGAGTCTTCTATCTTCCATAACTTATAACCCATACCTGTGAAACCTTTCTTTGAGCATTCCAATCACATTTCTTACATAACCCATACCCGTGAAACCTTTCTTTAAGCCTTCTAATCACATCTCTTCCATAACCCATTGCCACATTACAAGCCTCTAAAAGTCCGCTCTGATTGATGAATGATTGTTTTCATTTTCATAATATTAATTTTGAAATAAAACATTTGCTTTTTCTAAACTTTTCTTTGCTTTAAGGAAAAATAAGGCCTGCTAGATTGAAAACCTGCAAAGGCAGTCTAGGCAAAAATTAAGGTCTTAAAAAAAATTTAAAAAAATAAAAAATAATAATAATAAAAAGACAAAGCCCGCTAGATTGAAAACCTGCAAAGGCAGTCTAGGCAAAAATTAGGGTACAAAAGGGAAATGAGACTTACAATAATTCACTGGATTTCTCCTACGTCTGCTGAACATGACTACACATTGGGGCAAATTTTGTGGAAAATAATCTTGAGTCTCAAAAAATCACGCACCGGGGTAAAACTTTGCAAGATCCTTTTGCGAGTCAAAAATTTCTTGCTACACCAGTGTATTATTCTCTCAAGGTAATGTCTTTCACTGGCTAAGGGAAAAATCTTACAAGACCATTCATGAGTCAAAATTTCTTTCTACACCAGTGTCGTTTTATCTTGAAGAGCGTCTATTGCCACACAGAGCCAAAAATTTGCAAGACCCATCATGAGTCAAACCGGTATAGTACGCTAATGCAGCCTACTCTTGGGGCAAATCCTATTTACCAATACTGGGGCAGAAATATTTTCATGACCCTTGATTAATCAGATTTTGCTTGCTACACCTAGTAGTCTTCCCTTTAAAACCTTTCTTCAATTCCCAACCTGTTTCAGCAAGTCACCTACCTCAAGAAATGTCCAATTGGAGGTTACCAAATACCCTTTTCCCTACCGTCTTGTGTCACTTTTGTCTTCCCTAATGTTTCACTTCGAAACCTTCAAAAAAATCAAAACACAAAAACCCAAAAACAAGAAAACCAAGAAGCACAAAAAAGAGTCCAGCTTGTCAATACCCATGAATCCATGCATACTCATTAAATATTTCTTCAACAATAGTCAACTTGGAATCAATGATATGATTTAGAGAGTTAATGACAATCTATAAAAAAAAAGAAAGAAGAAGAAGGTCAAGCTTGAAGGTGTTTTGCTTTGAAGGATGAGAAATGATCATAAAAGAAAGGAGATCTTAGAAAGTTAGCAAGGATGAAGACAACCTTCCATCTGAGGACGAGTTTGATTGATTTCAAATGAAGCATGCACAAAAAACAAATGTTTTCAGTGAACCTAACTTCTATGACTCAAGGCTCATGCATAACTCATACATCTCATGTCATAGCACTATGACACGTCCATCTCAATTTCAACTCTAGGCTCATGCATAACCCATACGTCTCATGTCATAGCATACATGCATTTCATGTATAAGTATGCATTCTACTTCATGAATAGAAGCATGCGAAAATAATCAAAAAACAAAAGGAATCGTCCAAAACAATGCATCCATACCGGTGACGCCCTCGCATTGTCTTTTAGTTTTGTGCTACCAGTGACGCCCTGGCACTGCATACTACCGGTTCCGCCCTGGCATTGCACCTTTATTTTCATGCTACCGGTGACGCCCTGGCATTGTCTTTTAGTTTTGTGCTACCGGTGACGCTCTGGCACTGCATGCTACCGGTTCCGCCCTGGCATTGCACCTTTATTTTCATGCCGGCTACCGGTGACGCCCTGGCATTGTCTTTTAGTTTTGTGCTACCGATGACGCCCTGGCACTACATGCTACCGGTTCCACCCTGGCATTGCACCTTTATTTTCATGTTACCGGTGACGCCCTGGCATTGTCTTTTAGTTTTGTGCTACCGGTGACGCCCTGGCACTGCATGCTACCGGTTTCGCCCTGGCATTGCACCTTCATTTTCATGCTACCGGTGACACCCTGGCATTGTCTTTTAGTTTTGTGCTACCGGTGACGCCCTGGAACTGCATGCTACCGGTTCCGCCCTGGCATTGCACCTTTTATTTTCATGCTACCGGTGACACCCTGGCATTGTCTTTTAGTTTTGTGCTACCGATGACGCCCTGGCACTGCATGCTACCGGTTCCGCCCTGGCATTGCACTTTTTATTTTTATGCTACCGGTTACGCCCTGGCATTGTCTTTTTGTTTTGTGCTACCGGTGACGCCCTGGCACTGCATGCTACTAGTTCGGCCCTGGCATTGCACCTTTTATTTTTATGCTACCGGTTACGCCCTGGCATTGTCTTTTAGTTTTGTGCTACCGGTGACGCCCTGGCACTGCATGCTACCGGTTCCGCCCTGGCATTGCACCTTTATTTTCATGCTACCGGTGACGCCCTGGCATTGTCTTTCAGTTTTGTGCTACCGGTGACGCTCTGGCATTGTCTATTTTATTTTCATGCTATCGATTCAGCTCTGGCATTGTCTTTTAAATTTCGTGCTATCGATTCAGCTTTGGCACTGTTTTATTTTCATGCTATCGATTCAGCTCTGGCATTGTCTTTTAAATTTCGTGCTATCGATTCAGCTCTGGCACTATATTATTTTCATGCTATCGATTCAGCTCTGGCATTGTCTTTTAAATTTCGTGCTCTCGATTCAGCTGTGGCACTGTTTTATTTTCATGCTATCGATTCAGCTCTGGCATTGTCTTTTAAATTTCGTGCTATCGATTCAGCTCTGGCACTATATTATTTTCATGCTATCGATTCAGCTCTGTCATTGTCTTTTAAATTTCGTGCTATCGATTCAGCTCTGGCACTGTTTTATTTTCATGCTATCGATTCAGCTCTGTCATTGTCTTTTAAATTTCCTGCTATCGATTCAGCTCTGGCACTGTTTTATTTTCGTGCTATCGATTCAGCTCTGGCACTGTTTTATTTTCATGCTATCGATTCAGCTCTGGCATTGTCTTTTAAATTTCCTGCTATCGATTCAGCTCTGGCACTGTTTTATTTTCATGCTATCGATTCAGCTCTGGCATTGTCTTTTAAATTTTATGCTATCGATTCAGCTCTGGCATTGTCTATTTTATTTTCGTGCTATCGATTCAGCTCTGGCACTGTTTTATTTTCATGCTATCGATTCAGCTCTGGCATTGTCTTTAAAATTTCGTGCTATCGATTCAGCTCTGGCACTGTTTTATTTTCATGCTATCGATTCAGCTCTGGCATTATCTTTTAAAATTTCATGCTATCGATTCAGCTTTGGCACTGTTTTATTTTCATGCTATCGATTAAGCTCTGGCATTGTCTTTTAAATTTCGTGTTATCGATTCAGCTCTGGCACTGTTTTTGTCTTTTAATTTTGTACTACCTAATTGTGCATATTTCACCGATCAAAATTGAGGTTCATATCTGTACTTCTTCCTTACTTTGATAATACAACAAAACATAGTTTTATTTATTATCTCGTAAGAAAGTAAGTACAGATGGGCATCTGTGAGCACCCAATTTTAACCGGTATTTTCACTTTTTTAGTAAAAAATCATAAAAAAATATGTTTTTTTACGTTTATTTGATTCTTAGTTCCTCAAAAAGGTCATTTTGCGCTAATTTACTAATTTTGCGTTATTATTACTTTTTTTAGAGGTTAAACATAAAATAAGTAAAATATGCTATTTGATACAAAAAGAGAATGTCCATGTACATGACTTGGCCCTAGAATGCCAAAGTTACAAAAAATATAAAAATAGACCAAATGCCTAAAACTGCAGCTACCTGCGAAGGAAATTTCTCTATCCTCAGGCCTCTTTTCGACGATCCGAACGGTGAAAGTGAAGATATATGTCTCTTGAATCTTCTGTCAAAAAATGAAGACGATCCAACGGTTAACGCATCCGGAATCGCACTTTTACGGTGACAGGTTTGAGAAAAATACCAAAAACTACAGCTACTTGCGAAGGCAATTTCTCTCTCCTCAGACCTTGTTTCAAGGATCCGAATGGTGAAAGAGAAGACATGTGCCTCTTTAACATTATGTCAAAAAATAAAGACGATCCAACGGTTAACGAATCCAGAATCGCACTTTTACGGTGGCTGGTTTGAGCAAAACGGGAATTGGTTTCTCTAAATGAAAATTGTGTTTGTTATCTTGTTTTTGTCCCACATCGCTTGAGAGAAGCAAGAGCCATCTAGCAATGGGCTATATAAGAGGTTGAGAGGCGAAGACTAGAGGGGAGGTCATTGACGGAATAAGTGATCTTTTGGGCTAGCCTTTGCGTGTCCTTTACACTAAAAGTCTGTCTTTGATTAGTTTGTACGTTTTTTGAGTCGACTTTTCGGTTCTCAAAGCGGTTTTTGCACAAGGCTGTTCTGGGCTCAAAATGGACCAAATAGGAGTCCGGTTCACAGTTAACCTGGTCAGGCTGCTCGGTCTAGGTCGGTATTCATCGTGTTCGTCAACTTAAGGTTAGTCTTTGTATTTATTTATTTAGGTACATATTTATTTATTATTTATTATTTATTTTATTTATTTATTTGTGTATATATTTATTTATTTATTTATTCCTTTTTTATATGCATAGTTATTTATTTTATTTCTTTTTATCTTTCCCTTTTATATTACTGTTGTTGTTGCTATTATTATTATTATTATTATTATTATTATTTTATTATTATTTTAAAACATGGAAAAAAACAGTTGTCTTAGTTCACTTAAGTTTTTTTTTATTTCTTTCTCTCTTCTTTTTTTTTTCAAAACAAATAAAAAATCATAAAAATGGTTTTTGATTGAGGTGCACACCTCGTCAAATTCCGGTTTAAGGGACTTTAGCTGTACGGCTTAGACTTTAAACCCCTTCCAAAAATAATTAAAACAAATAAACAAACAAATAGTTTCTAGAAGAACTACGTAGCCTTTGATTCTCTGCCACGCGGAGATACGTAGGAACGGGGCCTCCCTGTCAAGCAAAATTAATCGTTTTTTTAAATAATCAATCTTTTTTTTCTTTAAACACATATTTTTATGAAAAAAAATAATAAAAATGGTTTTGATCAAGGTGTACACGTTGTCAATTCCGGTTTAAGAGACTTTAGCTGTACAGCTTTGATCTTAAACCCCTTCAGAAATAAAAACAACCAACCAACAAAATTTTCAGGAAGAACTACGTGACTTTTGAGTTCCTCATTGCACCAGAGGATACGTAGGAGCGGGGCTTCCCCGTCAAGTCAAAATTGAATTTTTCTAAATTAGTCTTTATTATCTTCTACTATTAAATATTACTTTTGGGTAAACAAATGATTAAATAATTTATAATTGCACAATCAAATTTAGTAATCGTCTTAAGACGGATGTACTAGGGGTGTCGTGGAATTTAGTTTTCGCCTTTCCCTTTGCATAATCGACTCCCGAATCCAACCTAGTTTTCACAGACCAAATAATCTTAAAGGTAGGTTTTTCTCAATTTTCCTATTTAATAAATTGGGTGGCGACTCCCAAAAATTACTTTTTTTGAGCCGTCTACGTTGAGGCCCCGATCACGACATTGTCCTTCAACTTTCACATGTCAAACAATCTTTTGGATTTTAAATAAATACATCTTGATTATTATTTTCAGTGCGAAAGTTTCTAGCATGGAAATATATTAACGAAATATATTTACTATTAAAACCATCCTCTGGCTTTCTAAATAAACAAAATATTGAGCATTTTTTGCATTTAGACATATTCTTTAATTATTTTTCTGGAAAAAATATAGTATTTCTTTATTTTTAAAAAATATTTTCAATTATATGCTATATCAAAAAATATAGCATAATGGTTTTTAAAAAGTATAGTATACCTAATGGTTATTTACATTATATAATGGTTATTTATATTTAGAAATATATTTACTCTTAAAACCATCCTTTGGGTTTTTAAAAAATATAGTATACATTTTCAAAAAACAATAAGTATACATAATGGTTATTTACAGTATATGCTATATCAAAAAATATTTTCCATATTTTGAAAATAGTATTTCTTTTAATTTTGTGAATACCGTACCTTTTTCAATTTGCTTTCATATCATTATAAAAAGTAAAAGTAAAGAATAATTGTTTTATATCTATTTATAAATTTTTATTAAAGTAAATTTATTTATTCCAATTTTATTTATTATTTAAGTTTTATTTTTAGTTTCAATTTATGAATTATTAAATGGTAGTAAAAAATGAAAGAAAGATAATAATAAAGATCAGTAAGTTTTTGTTTACTAAGATACATGTTTTTGCCATATTCATATGTCTCTATTATTAAAATTCATATCCATAAGTTCAACATATTGTTTTTGATAAAATAAATTCAACATATTAAATAGAATTACATTTATTATTTCTATGTATAAAAGTTTTAGTTTCAACAATTAAGCTCATAAAAAGTAATACAACTATTTATATTAAAAAACACATACACTATATATATATATATATATATAATATTCATTAAAATAAATAATTATTCAATATAAAAAATGAAACAATATATTTATATAACACTATATTTTTAAAATACTTAATTTATATCATCAACTTATATATCTTTATATAAAAAATCCATAAATGTTCTTAAAAAACTACTACATAACATCCTGTGCAACGCACGGGTATTCCCCTAGTTTGATTTTATCTTGAGAGTTTGACTTGAAAAGTCATATTTGAAATCTAATATTTATTGACTGGCTGTGAATGTAACTTTGGCCCGTCTTATATTATTTTTTGGTACACCTATTTTATCATACTTTAATTTCGATTTAATTAGTCTATAGTCACCGTAATTTGTCTCTTGTATCATTTGCCTTTTGTATAAACAAGAGAATCGGTTTGATAATCCTTAGTCAGTATTTAAGGGGCTAGATAATAAACAATGTCTTGATATTCTCGTTCTTTTGAAGAATATTTCTGATTCAAGTCATTAGGTGAAGATATGATAAACATGAACCATTATGCTTGCTGTTAAGATTGAATTGTAAATTAGGTTTTGTGACTTTTGCTTATTGAAAACCACTTTGTTGATCCAAACCGTTTGGGGATGCATTTGTTCTGGATAGGGGTATCTACAAGATTCCACATTTTTTTCAACCTTGACCATCTTTGCTATATACAAAATTTGAGAAGCTAGATAGAGGAAAAGGAAGAGCTTGAAAAATCAGAGAAAGTAGAAGAACTGCTAAGCCGTGTGTCATCGGTTTTCCCTGGGTTCATGGAGGCAAAATATGATGAAGAAGAGAAATCAGAAACAAGCAGATAACACATGTTTTCAGCTTGCAGTTTTGCCTATATTTAATCAAGGAAATCACAATCGTTTGGACATTTCTTTCAATCATTGCCAGAGTGAAAAGTAGGTCGAGCATAGTTGGGAGGAATAACATATATAGGACACCATCGACAGTTTCCATTTGAACAGACAAATAAGAACGATCTACAAACCAGGTTTTGTTGCCTCACTCATAGATCTACATGGAAAAAAATGACATATAATTGCAATACAAATTCGGTTACTGATGGCAAAGAGATTAGTGATGTCAAAGTGATGAATGCAACCATACATTTATAAGAGAGTTCATTGTAAGGGGGTTGGTGTGACGGTAAAGATACTTGTATTAATATTTTAAACAAATAAACATAAAAATTATATGCACACAAAAAAGCAAAAGAATAAATTACATAACAAAATTAAATGATAATTTAGATTTTGTAAAATAATACATTTACTTTTAAAAGAAAATGTATAATATCAAATATTAAAATGCATGATTCTAGCATACATCAGAGATATAATTTCTGTGTAGATATTGAACACAACTAATCTTTTCGATAATAGATATCCAACAGTAAAAACTTGTCTTAACTTAATTAAAACCTTATCGATTTCCATGCCTTTCACTATCCTATAACTTAGTGTTCAATATCATCACAAGGAAAAGCGGAAACGATTACATAACTTAAAGTAAATTCAAGTCACGTTATCAGACTACCGAGATAATAATGGAAACTCAATAACGTAATTAAAGAACAAAGTCTTCAATCTTCGACTCGAGCACAATCTCTACTCATGCCTCCTTGCCCTCCTCTTTCCCTGTTTCTCTGTAAAAACATCAACAACATAAAGGGTGAAATATGTATCTCAGTTAGTTTTACCGTGACCCCTAACCACACTCTCGATTCATTTATGAATTCTTTAACTAGTAATTCGATATGAATTACAAACAATCACTGGTAATTCAATATGAATTACTAAATCATCTTTTTTAATTCTTTAGCACATCACCAATAGACGAGAGCTTAAGTGAACCCCAAATAGCCAATAAGTTGTACAATTCCTAAAGGCAAAAACAATAATAATGGGGGCCTAGGTCAAGGGATCATGACTTCCCTCACCTAGCATGCTAATCCATCGGGGTTGTCACCCCGACTCAATATATATATATATATATATATATATATATATATATATATATATATATATATATATATGTATGTATCGTGAATTATAGACCGATTTAGATGAATAAATAATAAACATCCCACGTCACTTGTACAATGCCAAGTAGGACTTATAGTCCGTTTTATTTTCGGTAAAATATGTCCTCACACGTGTACTATGGCAATCTTACTTAAAACTTAAGAAAACATTTAACATATCAAATGATGTCGAAAAATTACAAAAGGCCACTTGTTGGGAAGCTACGGATGTCTAGTTTCTGAATAAACTTTTAGTTTTGCAAAATAATGAACCAATTAATACAGTTTTCAAAAATAGACAGAATAGTTCCTAGATTTACTAGAATCTGTCCCCTGACTTCTAGCACTCCTAAAATGACCAAAACTCAACTAATTAACCTGAAATTTGAGCCTAAACCATAGAAATTGTGTCTAGTTTTCAAAGAAATAATAATCTTTCAAAAAGGAGTTCAATTGAGAGCACAATACCCAAAACACTAAATCTATACCCACTTTAACTTCAGAAAATTGACCTAACTTGGGATATTCATAGCTCGAGCTACACAATTCAAAATTCACCCAAACCAGTTCCCAAATGACCAAAGTTAAGTCAAGTTTCCAACAAAATAAGTCCCATAATTTTTGGACTAACAGAACGTTCCCAGTTTCATAAAGACAGTACCTATGTCTAGAATGCTTCCAGAATATTACCCTATCTTTTGAAACTTATAAATTGAGCTAGACAACTCCAATTTTGATGAAACCAGTGCCAAAATAGCCTTAAGTATAGTTTTCAAAAATGTAGGATACAGAATTGTGTGATTACCAAAACACACGCAACAACCAAAATACTGAACACATATCCAGAAACTTTCCAACAGTGATATTTTATCAACAATTTTTCTAATTTTCAGCAAACATCAAATTAAAACAAGCACATTCAGAATCAAAATCCCTAAACATGAGTAAAACTCACCTCTTGTGATGAAAATCAAGGTAAAATAGATGTTACACTTTTTAGGAAAACTCTCAAAGATGAACTACTGATTGTTCAAATCTATGTTGATGATATCATCTTTGGAGCCACAAATGATAAGCTCTGTAATGATTTTGGAAAATTAATGATGAGTGAGTTTGAAATGAGCCTAATGGGTGAGCTAGGATACTTTATTGGCTTGCAAATCAAACAACTTGAGAATGGTATCTTTATCTCTTAAGAGAAATACATCAAAGACCTTCTTAAAATAAGTATAAAATGAGTGATGCAAAAGTTATGGCTACCCCCATGCACCCTTCTGCAAACATTGAAAAATATGAGAAGAGTAAGCCTGTTTCTGAAAAAGAGTATTGAGGAATGATTGGTTCTCTATTATATCTCACTGCAAGTAGACCAGACATAGTCTTCTTTGTGGGGCTATGTGCAAGGTTTCAAATTGCTCCAAAAGAATCTCATCCATGTGTTGTCAAAAGAATTTTTAGATATCTTGTGGGAACACCTAGTATTGGTTTATGGTACAAAAAGAGAACACATTTTGAGCTCATTGGGTATTGTGATGCTGACTATGCTAGAGAGAAAGTTGAAAGAAAAAGCACAAGTGGTTCATGCCAACTACTTGGAGAATCACTCATCTCATGGTCATGTAGAAAGCAAAGCACAATTGCCCTGTCAACCACAGAAGCTGAATATGTCTCAGCCGCTGGATGTTGCTCTCAAATTCTCTGGATTAAAAATCAACTTGAAAACTTCTCTTTAAGTTACTCAGGAATTACAATATTTTGTGATAACACTAGTGCTATAAATTTGTTTAAAAATCCAATTCAACACTCTAGATCCAAGCACATTGATATTAAGCATCACTTCATTAGAGATCATGTGCAAAAGAAAGATATTCAACTTGTGTTTGTGGATACTAAACATCAACTAGCTGATATCTTTACTAAACCTCTTTTAGAAGAAAGTTTTAGCTACATTAAAAGCACGCTTCATATCATTGAAACCCCCTCAGATGAGAAGGGTCATGACCAGAAACCTTCTCAGACATGAGAAGGGTCATAACCCTCAACCTTCTCAACTCTTGAGAAGGGTCATCAGAATCATATGACCATAAAAATACAAAAAGATTTTTTATTTGTCAGCTGTTTGTTTTAATTTTTATGTGAACTTAATTGTTTGTTTGTATTTATTCTTTTTGTCTCAAGTTTTATTTATTAAAAAAGCCAAAAAATAGTAGGTTCCAAGCCGTTACAACAGCCCTATTCCCCCCTCTCTCTCTCTCTCTCTCTCTCTTTTTCCCCACGTCTAGTCAACTGTTATTATCAGTTAATGATGTCTATAACCATTGTGCAATAGCTGTTCTAAGGTAATTAAAAACACTTCATTCCTCTCTTTCCCTCACGAAACTGTTTTTTCTCGTCTCTCAAAATCCCTTTACTCTCAAATGGTAAGAACAAAGAACACAGAACCAGTGTCCACCTATTGTGATTCCAAATACGAAATTACACACTCAAATCTTCCAAACTTCGTTCTCCTTAGTTCTCCTAAAAATATCGTTGACGTTAAATCACTGAAATCACGCCCCTCCAAGATGAAACATACACCCAGTGGAAATCCAAGAAGATCTATGCGTGTTAGATTTCATTCTGCCTCTAAGAACGCCTCAGGAATCACGCCTGAGGCTCCCATTGATCTTGAAAAGGAAGAAAGTACTCCTGCGCAGAGTACAGGGCAACCAACTGTTACTGAACAGAAGGTTGAGTCCTCTCAAACTATTGCAAGATCCTTTGCTAAGAAGGCTCCAGAGAAGAAAAGGTTAGATAAAGGAAAGAAGATTGAGATTCCCTTGCCTCCAAGTGGCAAGAAGGGTCAGTCTTTGAAGAAAAGGAAGCAACCAGAGAAATCCAAATGGAGTTCAAAGGCTATTGTCTCTGGTACAGTCTACTCACCTGAGGAGATTGATAAATGTGGCTGGAACATCACCCCATTTCTCATTCAACAGAAATGGGAGAGTTTTATAACACTGGATGACTTAATTTACAAGGACAAGGTGAGGGAATTCTATGCAAATGCCACCATTCATTGTGATCCTCCAATGATCACCTCATGGATTGGTGACAGGGAATTCTCCATCTCCTCCCTCTCTCTTGGAAAAGCCCTTGATTTACCAGATGAAGGAACTCAGATGTTTGAAGAATCCTGGTATAATCTCATAGGAATTTCTATTCAAGAACTCAAAGCCACCCTTCTCAAAGACCATTCTATCTCTACCACAGCCCCAAATCTCAAAGATATGGTTAGGTTACTTCACAATATTTGTTCCCACACTCTTCTCCCTAGAGCTGGATCTTTTGAGAAGGTCACTACTGGTGATTGCATGATCTTATATCATCTCATCACAAAGAAACCAATTAGCCTTCCCTTTCTCATGATCAATCACATGATCAATGCAATAAGGGCATAAAAAACCTCAGCCTCTCTTCCTTATGGCAAGGCTCTCACTAGGGTCTTTATTCATTTCTTGATTAAGATATTTGTTGATGAGGGAGTCATAGAAATAAAAACTTTCACTGCCAAAAATCTAAGGATCATGGGGTTAGATGTTACAACTGAAGAAGAAAGGAATGAAAGGAAGAAGAAGAAACGGAAGACAAGATCAGTGTCTAGTGTGTCCACAGAGGTGGATAAAGAAGAAACTCTTGCTGAAGTATTTAGAAGAGAGTCAAGAAGCAAGAGTAAGAATGATTCCATCCTTCAAGAGAAGGAGAAGACTTCTGAGAAGGGTTCTGATGAGGAATCAGAACATGAGAAAAATGAAGGAATAGAGATAAATGATCCTGAGAAGGATCAAGATGAAGAAATAGAGGAAAATCAATCTGAGAAGGTTCAGAATGATGAAACAAATGCTGAGAAGGTTCACCCTCAAGAGGAACAAGCCTCAAAGGAATGTGAGAAGGGTCCTCAAGAAACTCTTGATGAAAGGACCATTACTGACAAGAAGAGTGATTCTCATCAATCCACCTCAAAAGAAGTAAATGCTCCTTTGACAAAAGTGTATAATAGAGGAAAAACAAGAGGTATGTAGAAACCTTTTGAACAAGAAGTTACAAACAACTTGGTGGACAATTTCAATGTTGTTGCTGTTGATTTGGAGATGAACATACCAGGTCAAGCTTCTGGTAGTGTTAATTCAGAAGAGAATAGTGCAGCAGTAGAGAATAGTGCAGCTGTTGAGAAGAGTGCAACGGTTGGGGAAAATTTGGATGCTGAGAAGAGTGATGAAGAAGAAATTGAGCAAGAAGGATCTACTAATGATGGCATTACCCTAACCCAACCAAACCCAGCATCGCCTCAGGGGGAGTTTCAAGAAAACACTTCATCTCCCATCATACAAACTCCTCTTCCCCAACTGAACCATCACCAAATCCAACCATTTCAAGAGTCACCTCACATAACCTTCAACAACTGCTTGCTGCAATTAACCAAGAACATGGTATCTCACCCCTTAAAACTACAAATAGCATAACTTCTTCGAACATCAACCAATTCCTGAACCTTAACCAAACTCTTCAAGATGACTCCCCTCAACCACTGTATCCCTCCATCAACACTCAAACACACCCCTCTGATATGCCATCAAAATTTGGGTCTCTGGATTCCTCTTTTCTCAATGCTGCTCAACCTTCTGGTACAGCACATGAGAAGGTTGTTGAGGAATTCAAAGACCAAAGCCCACATGTTGAACCTTCTATTGTCATGGAGAAAAGAATGTGTAAGATGGAGAGAATGATGAGAAGAATGAAGGAACTACTGAAACATGTGCTTGAGGGTCAAGCTATTATCCAACAAGCTCAAAGAGCTCAAGCTGCTCGTGATGAGCAATATCAGTCTTGGATTCTGCAAAAAGGGTTAACCAGTCTTGCTCCACATCTCACTCCACCAGAATTTGGTGTTACCAAGTGGCTTCAGTCTCAAGAGTGGGGTAAATTTAGATTTTTGAAAACAGTTCCCCTTTTAACGACTTAGTTTGATTTTCACGCAGGTTTATGAAACGAATGAAATAGAACGATAAAGCAAAAAAGAACGCACAAGATTTATACTGGTTCGGTCACCTCCCAGTGACCTACGTCCAGTCCTCACAACCCTTTTTGAGATTTTTCACTATCAAATCAAAGCTTTTAATCGGGTGCTTTAAAACCCTTACAGACTCAGGCGCTCTTCACCTAGGATACCCCACCTTGTGCAAGAGCCCTTAACAACAATTACAACAAGAGATACCCCACCCTTGTTACAATCAAAACCCTAGAGAGATACGCCACTCTCTAGTATAAACCCAATATAGTATTACAAGAAATTACAATTACAATGAAATAACAAATACCTCTGAGAAGCTTCATTTGTATCTATGCCAATATGAGAAGGATATCTAAGAATGATCAACCTAAGAAGAGTTATGACAGAACTATGAGAAAGGAGATGAGAAGCATCGGATGAAAAGAGTCAAGTTGAGAAGAATCATGACCATGAGAAGGGTCATGATGAGAAGAAACACGTTGAGAAGTGTCATATTACAAGTACCATTCTAAGGAACATCAGCATGAGAAGCATCAACTTGAGAAGCATCATCTTCATCATCTGTCATATGTGAGAAGAGTCATTGTGAGAAGGGTCATGACAATTGGAAATAGCTGTCTTCTGCAAAAAAAGCAGAAACACAGCAGTGCTGTGCAGACAGCTTTCCTCAACGACGAAAATCTTTGGACCAGAGGATATTACTCATAATTTCATCTATAAAATAACGGTCCTGGTCGCCATTGATCCTCATGAGAGTACTTTGAGTTCTTAACTTTCAACCTTCTCAAGTGTCAAAATTTTCTCTCATCCATACTCAGCTGCTACAAACCAGAAGGGGTTTACTTGATCTCTGAGTATTATTAAGTATTGTGTTGTTGTATTTATTGAATACTTCATTTGTATCAACCAAGTTCTAGAAATCCCACAAACCGAAACACTTAAACAGTGAACCTGTAGGAAACCTTCTGAAGTGGCATATGTTGCTGTAAGACTTGAGAAGTGAGTGCTTATAGGTTATAAGCAGTCTAATAGCTCAGAAGGAGTCTATTAGGGGTGTTCACAGTAGGTAGAGCTGTGTGAAGAAAACTACCAAGAGTTCTTTTAACCTAGGGAGGTGTAAAAGGTGTAAACTATTTTGGAAAATAGTGAAAACACGCACTGGAAGTGAGGAGTGGATGTAGCCCAGGAATTTGGATGAACCACTATAAATCACTGTGTTCTTTATTGCTTTCAAACCATTAGCTTACTCTTTATGAGAAAACTCTCCATCATGAGAGGATTTGTGAAAACTGAGAAGGGTGTATTCTGACCCTTCTCTGAGGATAAATGTTTCAAGATAAAACATAGTTTTCAACTCTTCTCACATCTTTACAACACTATTAATTGTTTAGTTGTTCCTAGATGTATTACAACAATATCACTAGCTTCACTATACTGTAATAATCAAGCAGAGACTTTGAGAAGAGTTAAGTATTGAAGGCAGAACTTTCTGACTCTTCTCAACTCCTCCATATAGTTGAGAAGACAGATAAATCAAACCTGCTCCACTCTCCAATCAATTTAGGAAGATTGTTTCAACACACCCTTCTTATCACAAATTACTCATTGTCTTGACTCTACATCATACTTGTGAAGAAAGTAAGTTCTACTCTTGCAGGTGAATTTAAAAAGGTTCACAATTCCAACCCCCCTTCCTTGTGACATTATTAACTTCACAAAGGAGATGTTGTGCTTGAACTGCCTGAAGCCGGGAAACTTGGCCAAAGATTGAAGTTTAACAAAGGTGGAGACAAGTGGTAATACTGTAAATATTTCTCTCCTAACTGCCAAGGGACATGTCTATAATATTAGTGCGTAAGAGACTTCACAGGACCTCATCTAGGGCACTTGTGATGTTGCGGGTGTAACATCCCTAGTTTGGTAAATTTCCTTTTAGAAATTACTGAGTGATTTATTATTCGAGTAAATAATAAATCAAGTCACGGGTATGGTTATGTCGCGAGAGCAATGCATAATTGCTAAGCTATGTGATTTATTGCTATGTGATTTATTGACATTATGGTGTGAATGGTGTGTGATTGTTTCGATAGATATTGAGTTAAGTGGGAATTAGAGCCCAAGGGTAAAATCGTCATTTTGATTCATATTGAGGATTTATTATTCGATAAAATAATAGAGTGGGTCCTAGACATGGGAGGATCATGGGAATGATAGTTAAATTCCTAAGTTATTTGAATTGATGAGTGCTTGATTGATTAGGATGGACTTAAGTGAGGATTAAGGAGTACGGGCATTTTGGTCATTTTTACCATTTTAAATAACCCTCAGCTGCCCATCATTTAAAACCTCACAAACACAAACACACACAGACAAACCATCATTTTCAGAATTTCAAAGAAAGAGAAAAAGAGAGAAGTTAGAGAGAGAGAGAGAGAGAGAAGTTGGCGAGAGTGAGAGAAGCAGAAGAATAGAAGAATTCTCCAGGGATCCTTGAAGCATGTACACATTCCAGGTATCAGTCTTCTCCATTTTCTTTCCTCTTTCATTTGATTCTAATTTCACAATCTCATTCATCTCCTACCACTTTCCACCATTGTTAATAATCAAGCTCTATTTTGACCAAATTCCCAAAATGTTGCCTTGCATGTTGTTGTTGGACACTTGAGAGTAGACTTGAGCACATTTCAGAAGTTATAACATTCAATGGAGAATTTTGGGATAGGGTTCAGCAACTAGGATTCGAAATTGAAGTGGTGGAGTGTTCGTGGGAGCTTAGGACGAATACGGGGATTGTTCGAGTGGTCACTTTTCGGTTAATTCGTGTGAAGTTCGTTAACAAATTTGTCAAATTAGTGAGTTTTACTCACGCTTAGGATCTTCTTGTTTCTGGAATTGATTGCTAATATAACTGGTCTACATCGTTTTATTCATTTGGGAAATTTTGGAGTCGAAAACCGTTATTTTGAAAAATTATGTATTTTAGGATTTCGGAATGAATAGATATTTGATGTGTTTTGATGGATGAACATTGTTTGGACTGGTTGTGTTACTGCTATAATGTATGTTTAAGTTAGGGAATGATCGAAATGGGTATTGGAAACGAACTGAATGACGAAATTATACAAAACCTGAGTTTTGTGCTGACAACAAAGCTGTGAATCGATTCCCAGAATGTGTATCTATTCACAGACTGTGATTCTGTTCACAGATTGGGAACTTGTTTCCATTTTGTGAATCGATTCTCAGGACTATGAATCTATTCACAGACTGTGATTCTGTTCACAGATTGGGAACCTTTTCTCATTCTGTGAATCAATTCCCCTAAATGTGAATCTATTCACAGATTGTTTTATTAAAACCAAAATATTCTAAACTCATTCCAAACCCTTCCCCATCCATATAAAGTGATATAATAACCAAACTTAGTACACGTGAGGGTACATGTATTTTGAAAAATTAAACGGATTATATGTCCTTTTTGATATTGTATCAATGACGCGAGATGGTTAATATTGTATTAATCTATACCGGTCATAGATCAATAATATGCTAAAGAATGGACTCATAGTTCATTAGAATCAATTGAGAATAATTATATAAGAATTATAGGTCACTAAAGACTTATACGGCTGACGACCCCAAAGCATAGTACACTAGGGAGAGAGAAGTCATGAGCCCTCGAGCTAGGCCCAAAGAAGTATTCACTGAGATGGATAGGTGAACTTGGTTCACCGCAAACCGAAGAAAAGAAAAATGGTTTAAGGTGTTGTACTAGATAAATAAAAAAGGATAGTACACCGTCATCAAGAATTGGGCGGTGAACTATAGATAAATAATCAAAATAGTACATAGTCATCAAGAATTGGGCTGTGAACTATAGAACATAATTGAAATTGTACATAGTCATCAAGAATTGGAATATGAACAATAGAAGCATAATTGAACCGCGAGTGTAGTTAGGGGTCACGGTAAAACTCACTGAGATATGTTATCTCACCCTATCATTGTTGTGTTTTTACAGATAAATGGGGAAAGAAGAAGGCTAAGCGGCACGAGGAGGTGGCGTGTTTATGGAGCTATGATGACTTAGTGTCTTTATCCATACTTATTAGTTTTCCCTCGTTGTTTCTGTTTTGGATTATGTAACTTGCATTATTGCTACGTTGTATAAACCGCTTCCGTATTTCCTTCGCTTTTGGATATTGAATTGTTGGACAAGTTATATCACAGTGCATTTGAGAACCTAAGTACTTGAATTATGGATTATTGATAAGTACTTATGTGTTGTGTTGACTCTTGATTTGGAATTCATAGAGTTTTAGTTTGGTTCAATATCTAAAACAGGAATTTTTACACTCTGATGTATGCTAAAATGTATGTTTTGGTATTTCTATTGTTTAGAAATACTAGGGTGTTACAGCGGGAATCATTTTATCCGTACTTTTTGATTCTAAGGTGCTCGTAAAACCTTAGTCTTTCCTGAATGTGAACTTTCTAAGTTCTTGTCTGCCAAACAAATGGAAGTTTCTTTGAAGGACCTAAGTGGTATGAAAAAACTTAAAGAATTAGCTAGTATGGAAGCCAATCAGGATATTGAACAGAGTAGTGCACTAGTCATTATGGAATTCTCTGATGATGTTCCGGGTTTGCCTCCTTTAAGGGATATCGAGTTTGCTATTGATGTAATTCTTGGAACAGGCCCAATTTGGATTGCTCCTTATAGGATATCTCCTTTAGAGCTTGCTGAGTTGAATGATCAACTGGAAGATCTTTTATCAAAACAATTCATCCGACCTAGTGTGTCTCCGTGGGGAGCATTTGTGTTATTAGTAAGCAAAAAGGATGGACGGTTGAGACTATGTGTTAACTACAAACAACTCAATAAGGTAACCACCAAGAACAAATATCATCTATTGCATATAGATGATTTTATGGATCAGCTTAGAGGAGCTGCTATCTTTTCTAAGATTGATTTGAAGTCTGGTTATCATTAGATCAGAGTGAAGACTGAAGATATTCCCAAGACTGCGTTCAGAACTCGTGATGGGCATTATGAGTATCTTGTGATGCCTTTTGGGATGACAAACCCATCAGCAATCTTTAAGGATCATATGAATAGAATCTTCAATCCATTTTTCGATCAGTTTGTGGTGGTGTTCATTGACCATATCCTCATCTACTCCAAGAACCATGAAGAGCATGAGAAGCATCTACACCAAATGTTGCAAATTCTGCATGACAAGAAATTATACGCCAACCAATCTAAGTGTGAGTTTTAGCTCGATGAAGTGAAGTTTCTTGGACACGTAATTTCGAGGGAAGGTATTGCAGTAGATCCTTTTGTTCTAGCTTGAGGACAGCCAAAGAATGCAACAAAAGTCTGTAGTTTTATTGGTTTGGCGGGCTACTATCGAAGATTTATCAGCGGATTTGCTAAGATTGTAGCACCACTAACTCAACTCACTAGAAAATATCAACCCTTTGCTAAGATTGTTAGCCATCGTAGTTTTCACCTTTAAGATTGGAGATATTATTTGTATGGATACAAGTTTGATGGTTTTAGCGACCACAAGAGCTTGAAATACCTATTTGATCAGAACGAGCTCAACATAAGACAAAGAAAATGGATGGAACTTCTAAAGGATTATGATTTCACTTTACAATACCATCGCATAAAAGCAAATGTAGTAGCAGACGCTTTGACCAGAAAGAGTATCCATGCGGCTGGACTCATGGTGAAGGAATTAGCGTTACTGGAAAAGTTCTGGGACATGAATTTCGATGCGGAATTCTTCTTAGTGGTTTAATGGACGAGACCAAAGAACAACAAATAACAGATGAGCATCTGTTGGAAAAGAAAGGATTGATGGGACAACTTAAAGCTACTGAGTTTAGACTTGGGCAAGACAAAATTTTGAGGTGTAAGGGGCGAATTTGTGTACCAAACAATGCTGAGATGTGTGGAAGGCAATATTTGAAAAAGCACACAAGAATAAATTGAGTATTCACCCAGGATCTACTAAGATGTATCAAGATCAAAAGCAAAAAATTCGGTGGCCAAGAATTAAGGGGCAAGTTGCAGAGTATGTCACTTCTTGTCTAACATGTCACAAAGCTAGGGTGGAGCATCAAAGGCCATGGATTTCGTCGTGGGATTGCCGAGAACCAAAAAGAATTCAATTTGGGCAATCATGGACCATTTAACAAAAAGCTCATTTCTTAGCTTTGAAAACGACTTGCAACGTGGAGAAATTGACTTAGCTCTACATCGCTGAGATTGTGAGACTACACGTGTAACTTCTAGTATTGTTTCTGATCGGGACTCAAAGTTCACCTCGAATTTTTGATAGAGTTTGCACTAGGCTTCAGAAACAAAGCTGAGACTGAGTTCTGCTTATCATCCACAGACAGATGGGAAAATAGAAAGGAAAATTCAGTCCCTTTTAAAAGATCTTTTAAGAGCTTGTGTCTTAGACAACCATGGAAGGTGGGATGATCTTTTGCCATTGATTAAATTCACCTACAACAGTAGTTTTCATGCAAGTATAGGGATGGCACCATATGAAACTTTGTAAGGACGTAAGTGCCACTCACCTTTGTGCTGGAATCAATATGGTGAGAGCTTGCTCATTGTTCCTGAACTTGTACAACAAACAAACGAGAAGGTGAAACAAATTTAAGATAAGATAAAGGCTTCTCAGAGCAGACAAAAGATTTCTGCAGACAAGCGGAGACGACCTCTGGAATTTCAGGAAGGTAAACATGTATTTCTGAAAATCACACCTACTAAGGGGGAAGAGGGCGATTAAATCTAAGAAGCTCACTCCAGAGTTCATCAGAGCCTACCAGATTTCTTTTTCGCCATTTCTTTCGGACATTCACAATGTGTTTCTTGTCTCGCAATTGCGAAAATATATTCCTGATCTGTCGCATGTCAATGAGCTTGATAAAGTACAATTACGAGAAAACCTTTCTTATGAAGCTTTTCCTTTAAGAATCGAGGACATGAGGATCAAACACTTGAGGGGAAAACAAATGCTCCTAGTAAAAGTTGTATGGAATCAGAAAATGAGAGATGCGACTTGGGAACTAGAAAAAAAAATGAAGTTGATGTATCTGGATTTCTTTCCATATATAAGTCCAGTCGCATTTTAAGTAGGGTAGTAATGTAACACCCTTATTTTTTTCCTCAGTTTATTGCTTTATGTGTTTGCTTTCACGCTAACGCGTGCAAATTTTGCTTAATTAAAATTCCTATTTTGTCCCGAAGATGAAAATATTTGACGACAACACTTTATAGACCATTTACCACTATTAGATATCTGTTAATGTGCTTTTCCTAATATGAAAACCAAGCGTCAATGAGAAGCTAAAGTCGAAATCGGAATAGAAGAAACGTAGTAGTATGCAACGATTTTCTTTTGCTCCGTAAGATCCCAATTTTTGTATTTTATTTAAAGTGAATGGAAACAATATGATAATAATAGGTAACTAGATGAACTCATGGAGCTACAGGCCTAATGTAACGAGCCTCAACCTTTTTCCATACGTATCTAAGAGTTTCCAAATTTTTATTATTTCTTTTACTCTTATAAGGATAAACACAACTTCTCTTCAAAACATTATCTATATTTACTTGACTGAAAAAGTTATCAGATCCCTCTTTTTCTTAAATCAAATATATCATATTATTTAACTTTGTATTTTTCTCTTGGATGCACCTGTTCCACGCCTAGCATAAATGCAACCCACACCTTTCGATTACTTAGTTTTTCCAAAAGAGAAACTATATTTCTATATCGAAAAGAGTAGAATGAAGAGAAAATAGAACTCCATATTCCTAGCATCTACAACAAGAAACGTGATATAACTAACCTCTAACTTAAATAAAACTTTCTTGATGTTCATGCTAGTCGTGATTTTTCGGGGTAAACTACTTCATGTGTGATTTTAGCTAAAAGTGTTGAGGCAAAATACTTTGGATTAGTTTTGATGGAAACAAACTTTTTTGACAAGTGTTTACATTCTCTGATTCATTAGTAATCTAATGAATCTTCTAAAGTGTAGGAAATGTTTAATCATTCTTCAAGAAGATTATGTGATACAATAAGCATCACATAAGAAGGCATTGAGGTTTACATAAATGAAATGAAGCTACAAAGTAGCTTCTCTAGTCAAAAGGACTTCCTCAGAAGATTGGCTATTCCTAGAGAAGGCATAAAATAAAAATGTCACCATTCTTTGAAGTTCAACCACCACGTGGAAACAGAAAGAATAATATGAACTACGTTGTTAGAAAGCTAAGAAGGTGCACTGCGTTAGATGTCAAATTTGCTCTCGAAGAGCCATCTAATTAAGCATTAACTACCCTCAGACTCACGACGTTAAATAAGCACTTTGCAGGAGGCAACCTGTGTTTTATTTTCAGTTATTTTTATTTTGCTT
This sequence comes from Astragalus glycyphyllos, assembly GCA_963573325.1. Taxonomy (NCBI): domain Eukaryota; kingdom Viridiplantae; phylum Streptophyta; class Magnoliopsida; order Fabales; family Fabaceae; genus Astragalus; species Astragalus glycyphyllos. The sequence goes on along the minus strand of OY754310.1, from coordinate 32,322,605 downwards.
TTGTTTTGCTTTGATTTTAGGAATAACCTCAGACTGCAAGCTCTTTCAGGGAAGTCTCTCTTACTCTCTCTCTCTCTCTCATTTGTTTCTTTTGGTTTCTAGTTGATCATTTTCCATTGAGGACCATGCTTCATTCAAGTGTGGGGGAGGAGAGTTTATTTTGTCCCTTAATCTCTATTAATGCACATACCCACCGTATATGTTAATAGCATTTTTTTGGTCTGTTTTGAATGAATTATGCTTAAAGTTGAAAAAAAATAGAGATTATGCCTTTTTAGGACCCCCATAATTAATTTATTTGACACACTTGTGCTGATTGTAACTGTGAGGTTGTCCTTACGAAGCTGATAATTAGCATTGTGCCTGTTGAGTACTTTTTGTGAACTAGCTTCTAAATGTGAGATTTGAGCCTTAATAAGGGGATTGATATTCAATCATCAATTTTTACGCCTTCTCTTTGTATGAGTGTGTTTCCCAATTTGCTACATTCTATAATTTGTCTTTTAACCATTTCAAGGCAAAAATTGATGTGCATCACGTAAAAAGATTGGGGAATTTAGATATTTTCTGGCCTTAGAGTTGTTTGTTGAAATTATCCATTAGTTTCCCCCTTTGAGCCTATTTGTTATATATTTCTTTGGTTCCCTGATATAATTTTTTTTTTGCAGTAACCATTTAAAATTAAATGTGGAGCAACTATTCAAAATTATAATTTAGTCCTATATTTTAGTTGTCTATCTTGTCAGCATTGAAAAAATAGGAGTTACTCATGTACTTACAAGTATCTTTTCCTACAATGGAAATAAAATAGGAGTGACTAATGTGCTTACCTTTTCCTCTTATGAAAAATATAGAAAAATGAAAAATTGAAAACAAAAAAATACAAAGAAGAAGAAAAAAGAAAGAAAGAAAGAAAGAAAGAAAGAAAGAAAGAAGAAAAAAGAAAGAAACAAACAAAGAAGAATAAAAAGAATGAAAGAGCCTTAGGGAAAAGGAAAAAAAAGTCTACTCAAGAGAAAAAGCAAATAAAAAAGAGTCGACTCAATAGAAAAAGAGTAAAGAGTGGAAGTGGAATTAATTTAGAGTTTGGGCAAAATTTGTAAAATCGATAGGATCTCCATATTTGGTTTCAAAGGTAACTATTTGTTTCTTGTTTTTAGCCCTCGGATTATCCCTTTCTTCTTATTTTCCACCCTGCTCGAATTAACCTTGGCCTCATTACAACCGAAAACCCCGTATTTTGCATGCATGTGAACTATTTAGTCAAGATGTGATCAAAATTACAAGCATATGGTAATGTGCATTTTGTTGAAACTCGAGTGTGTATTTTCCCTAGTCCCTAAACACTTAGAGAGATTGTGAGCGAGGAGTGCCCTTGTTCACAGATATGTATTCAGGGACATGAACCTCTAATTGGGCAACCTTTTTTTTGACAGCTCATTTGTGCTATATGGTCTATTGTCTGTTATTGTGCTTCTAATTTCGGGTCATTTATTTGAGTGTCTCTATTACTTATTTGAAAAATTTATTAAGCCAAAAAATTTGTTTGAGGGCAAGCAAAGGTTAAGTGTGGGGGAGTTGATAAGCTCCAATTTAGTGCATTTTTATAGACACTTTTGAGTCAATTTTAGAGCTGTTATTATTAATAATATAAATTACTGACTTAATTTGCTATTGTTTTGCCAAAAAGAGAAACCTATGAAAAAGAATGTTAAGTCCATTTTAGAGCCACTTAATATATATATGTTCAGTAGGGTGACTTCGGATAGCAATATCCTTGAGTCAATTATAGTCGGTGATTGTCTCTGTTGTCTTCTTCTTGGCTCGAGGTCGGATAAAGGTCTTCAGAGTCGGAAGAATGGTCTTCAGAGTCGGGATCCTTCGAGGTGAGTTGCGTCAGCGTCGTCGTCTTCCAAGGCCGAACTCGGAAGGGTTGGGTACCTGCAGACACTCTGATGCATAAGTCAGCAATTAGAAGTCAGTGAGAGGCACAAATGAGAGAAGCGTACCTGAATCTTAGGGTTAGTGCTATATTCATAGACGCAGACGCGGGTGCGCTGTGCCCTCAGGCCGGCTCGGGGCCATTGGATCGGGGCGAGTTGATGTGGATCGTTGATCCGCATCCGGCATGAATATAGGTCGCATAAGTAGCGGATTGGGCCATCTGCCCAACGTGAAGCAGCGTTTAATGTAATACAAGGGAATGAGAAATTAAAGTGGTGAGCATATGAATTCAACAAATGACACATGGCCCATGTGAGAAAGTGATCCAAAGCAAATGATATCAAGCCCATTATTCAAATTGAAGAGGCAACACACGTGACTTTAAGAGTAATGGAAAGGAAGGAACCCTTGACTTGAGAGAAAAGCAAATCAGCACACTCCCCTAGCTTGGAGAGAAAGAAAGGAATGAAGCATTAAAGGAGTGAGAGAAGGTCGTACACAATACAGAGGGAGCAGCAGCATACACTAACACTAAATTAACAAATATGGTAGTGACGGCAACACTGAAGAGGGAGGAAAAAAGAGTTTTTAGGTACCATTCTTGACACCGTGAGAGAGCTCTGGAGCAGGAAAAGGAGATTGAAGACAAAGATTAAGACTTTCTCTATTTCCAGGTTATTCTTATCTCTGTAATTCATGAACCTTATTTTTCTTGACTATTATGGATACCTAAATCCTCTTCTAGGGTCTTAGGTGGATCTTGCAAGTTTAGAGACTTTTTTATGTTCTAATTTCATATTTGAATTCCAGTTTTTATTTCAATTAATGTTGTCCTATTATTTTTATCACATAATTAGGATTAGCTATCCTGTTCATGTTCATAATCAATTAGTTGACCAGCGATCGTACTGCAATTAGTTGGTGGACCTTTAGGATAATTGGGGATATAATTAATGCATGACCAAACATTAATTTAGTATTCCAACCTTTTTGCTCTTTTTGCTTTTCTTGAATTTAAATTCTTGCATGACCAAACAAGGGTTAATTTAGGAAAAAGCTAAACGGGGCTGAAACAAACAAAACATGCAAGTCAAAAGAAAAACTCAAAAACAAATGTTAATGAGGTTCTTAAATTGGCAATCTGTAATCAGAGATCCTCGGCAACAGTGCCAATTGGTCCCCATAAAACCTATAGCAGTTTGGGGGTTTCCATCAAAATGTTTCCAAACGCTTTATCTAGAAGTTTCAATATCCACCCTGCAGATTCACCACTTGCACAACTCTCAAGTAAATATAAATCTTAATGGACTAGTGTGATCATTTGTAATTATATAATCAACATGGTTTCTCTTGAAATTACATATCATTAGATCAAATTGCATATATTTTGTTTTAAAATATAGATTACATTGAGCTCAGCAAAGAGCCACCCAACCCGAAGTAAGACGCCCTTGTCAGAAGACGTGCAACGTCCTACTCCGTAATCAAAGGAAGTCTCTTCTGACGTGGCTTCTCTACCCCTTAATCAAGGAATTTGTGGACATCACCTATGTGTGCGAGCTCTGGCTAAAAAGGCACTTAGAGACGGACAGCATGTCCAAAGACGCCTCTGTCCTGGTGAAGAAGTGTGACAAGTGTTAATGCCGTGCTGATGTACAACTCGCGTGACCAGTCGAGCTTGCCTCAATGTCAGCTGTTTGGCCATTCGCTTGTTGGGGGATCGATCTCTTGGGCCCTTTCCATCTGGGACAAAGGCAAGTCAAATATTTGATCGTAGTAGTAGACTACTTCGCCAAGTGGATCGAGGCCGAGCAACTGGCTAAAATTACTGCGAAAGCCTGCATTATGTTCTTCAAGAAGAATCTCCTGGTCTGGTTCGGCATCCCTGAGGCCATCATCGCTGATAATGGGACCCAGTTTGCAAACAAAGGGTTTCAAAAGCTCGTGAATGACCTCGGTATCAAGCATTGCTTCACCTCAGTCGCAACACCTGCAGCCCAATGGGCAGGTCGATGCTGCTAACAGAGTCATCTTGTGAGGCTTGAAGAAGAGGTTGGATGAGGCCAAGGGTGTCTGGGCCGAAGAGCTCCGTATGTGTGTGAATATATGCCTTGACAAGAATAATTGTGTTTTGATGATTGACAAAAGAAGTTCTAAAAGGTCAAGTTTGCAAAAAGCGGAAAAGGAGATCAAGCTCTCAAGTCGAGAGTTGTTTGGTTTTGTTTAGTGTATTGTATGTCTTAGAATATTTTGTGTAAGTGGAAATAAAGCTCTCTAAAATAAAATAAATCACACACTCACATAATTAATTTTTCATAGATATATGTTTTGCATGAAATTTTTTTAGAACAACTAATAATTGATTATAATTAATCAATTGTGTGGAAAGAATATTTTTATTCATAATCATATTTTGTTCACATAATCATTCGGCCTTTTTAATATGTTTCACGTAATTCTCTTTTTGCCATATCCTATTATCATAGTGATCCATGCTTTTGAAATTTAAAATAAATTAGCTACACATAGAGCATATCATTTTTCCAACGGACATATTTGACTACCTTTTGAAATATCGTCATTATCATTATCATGTATAAATATGGTAATCCAACTATTTGATTTTATATTGTTGCCGTTGATTCTTAAAATGGACTTTTTCCTTGCAAATATTGTTATCATACTTTCATCAACGGATACTTTGAGTGTATTGTTCAAAATCAAAACATATTTGATAATTAAGGATATCTTTTATTTTTCAACGGACCAATTTGAAATCATTTCATATGGTAATCCAATTCATTGATTCTTATATTGTTACCGGTGAAATTAATTGGTTTCAATTATTTTTTATTTAGTCTCTTTCCTTTCATCTTCTCTATAAATAGTAGACTTGTGGTAGCTCTTTTCAACAACTCATTTTTACATTGAAACTATATCAAAATTATCTTCTAATCACTCTCATTCATTTTCCACTTGCTAATATTTTATTTCAAAGCTTTATACTCCACATAGTTTGAGTTGTATAACTTGTGCTTCAATTTGTTCTTTATCTACACTATTGAGTGTATTATCTTTATATTTTTATTTGTTATTTTTGGGTGTTATCCCAAGTTATTCAAGTGAGGTGATATCTCTTGGTTTTGAGGCTCTTCTACATAGGGAAGTGATATCCCATTTTTTTATGAAGTGTTTTGTTCTTCGGTTGTAAAGGTTTATCGCTGAACATGTTTTAAAAGCTAGTGATAGATTAAAATCCCTTGGTGTTTTGCCTTGGGGACTAGACGTAGGCCTCAAGAGTGGGTGGTCTTTGAAAACAATAAACGCTGACAACTAGCATGCATGGGTACCTCTTTGAAAAGGAAAGTTACAATTCAATTTTAGCATTTTTACAAACACTTAGTATGCATTCTACACAAAGAGATAGCGCACTTCGCAGAAAACAGAAACCCACTTTGCTAAGAACAACAATTTGGAATACACAAATAGCAACAAGCAGCAACAAATTTCATAGAGCAATTAAGAAATCACGAATGCACCAAAGTGAGAATGTGAGAACATCACTTACTTGTTGAGGAGTAAGGAAGAATGCGAGAAAAGAACCAACGGAGCGAACTGGACGCTCTGAAAATATAGTGGATCGAGCAGGGATGATGACGTGAATTAAAATTAGCGGAAGAAACAATGATACGAAGTGAAAACAAAGCAGAAGAAAATAAGACGCGTTTTGAGAGAAGCTTCGTTTGTGTGTCGGAGTGCGTGATGGTTGCCGAAGGTTGCGCGCAGAACGTGAGAACGAAGAAGAAAGTGTGATGCGTGATGCGTGAGAATGAAAAATTGAAGGGTAAAATGACACATATGCCCTCGTTAAACACTGTCTGTTAGATTAAAATTTATTAAAGACTCTGATCCAACGGCAGCAACAAATTTAGTAAGCAAAGCTAAGCTTTTGGCTTAGTATTCTAAGTCGGTTGTCGGTCCATAGGGAGACGTGAAGTAAGGTACAAAAGTTGATAGCTTTTGAACCTTCTCAAGAGTAGCTTTTTGTTTTATATGCACATGGATATTTACTCTTCTCTGACCTACAAAGCAGCTATGACTTGATTTTTCATTGTTGGCCAGCTTGGTCTAGCTTTACACGAAGCTTCTCAAGCTTCCTAGTATTAATCGCTTAAAATGTATTAAGGGAATAATCATGCATTTCCTCTTTAATGCTTGAAACTTGCCAGCATGTTTAATGCTAGAATTCTTATTCATTTAATGCAACTGAAGAATATTTAAGAGGAGTTAATGTGTATGTCTTAAATTTGTTACGGTTTCCAGTAACCTTCTCAAGCTTCAATCTTCTTTCGCATTAACCTTCTCAAGTATAAACTTATGCTTTTAAGGTGTTTGTGGAGTCAACCTTCTTTTGACTGTTGTTCAAACTTTGTTTTGACTTTTGGTCAACCTTCTGTTAATTTGGTCAAACCTTCTGTTGACTTATTTTAAACTTCTCATAATTTAACCTTCTCAAGACTTTTCTACCCTTGTATTTTTCCAACTTGTTAATCCAAGGTACGACCTTAATTTGCTATGTTAGGAAACTTGTTCTTAGCACTTAGCAAACATGTTACACCATACTTCATTAGAAAACTAAATCTTACTAAATTTGTATCATCAAAACTTAGAATGAGATTCATATTCCAACAAGAGAAGCATAAGTTGAGTAAGATTTCTGAGAGAAGATAAAATCATTGCGGTTTCTCCAAATCAAATCTAGAGTCACACCGAACAAGATACTCCAGTAAGGCTCCTGATACCTGTCTTCTTTCTGCTTTAAGTTTACTTTCAGCCACTTTCGCCAAGAATTATTATTGAAAAATTTGTTCTGTTTCCTGACTCAGCGGCTACTCCAAATCACAATGCTCGTACGACAATCTCTGAATCTGTGAAGAAGAGTTTCTTCAGCTCATTGCAGATAGGGCATGCTCTGAAGATAGTCATCATTCTGCAGTTTCTCCCCACATCTGTTAGCACAGCTTCATGTCCCAATTTCCAGAGAAAGGTTCGGATTCTTTCACTACACTTCCATTTCCCAATATAGCTAAGATTAACCATAGGAAAATTAGTAGATAATCCCAATTGGGATGTTGTTAGCCTGTAATTTCGACAGGCTTCATTAAAGATGGTCAACATGGCCTGACTTATATTTATTTCACAAAGACCATATTATTTCGACAGAGAAAATGGTCATGCGCAAGGTAAACTCGACAAGTTTCCAGGGAAGCAAAAGCAAGAGAGAGGAAAATGGACGCAAGCCTTCGACAGACAGAAAACAGAGCAGTTATGCGCTGAAGACTAGCAGTTGGTCGAAGCGTGATGGAGCAGTTACTTGGTCGAAAGTAGGAGCAGTTACTTATTTTCAAATTGATAGGAAGTTACTTAGTTCAAATTTCCCCCTCTTTTCCTTTGTATAAATAACTGTTTCTGAGAAGAAACAGAGGTCGCAAATCACAATACACACCCGATTCCTGAAACTCTAACTTCCAAGCCAGAGCGAAAAACGAGTGGAAGAATCGCTGTACGTGATCGTGTACCACTTTTATGATTCAATGCAATTTGTTTTTCTGTTCTTTACAATTCACGCACCATTTACTGCTTCTTTTCTTTTTCGATTCTGTTAAATCATTGCAAATCGTCCCCTTTTTCTACGTTTTCTTCAACAAAAACCATGCGCAATTCAGAGGCATTGCTTTGAGATTTTTCTAGTTTGATCTCACAAACCCTCTAATAAAACTAGTGATTGTTTGCTAAAAACACCAGCAAACAAATTGGCACGCCCGGTGGGACTTTGCCTTTGATTTTGTTCATTTTCGTACTCTCTTATTTGTATTCGCTGTTGTATGCACTTAAGAAGTGGTAAAATGGTTCGTTCTGGTACGAATAATGCATCTAGTTCCAACCCTGTGGTTTCACAAGGGCAAGGAACAACAATGGATTCTGCGAGCGTTAGTGCAGGACCATCATCGTCGACAACCGTTTCTTCATTATCAATGACTAATGTTGGTTCAACGCAGTCAGAAATGGCATCTCTGCCTATGTCTTTGCCGTTAAGTGCAGGGCTTCATAGCCCTTACATGGCAATGGGAAATGGTTTAGACCCACGTTTGAATAACGTGCATCTACCCCCATTTCCTTTGGGAATGTATGGCATGCTGTTAGCCTGTAATTTCGACAGGCTTCATTAAAGATGGTCAACATGGCTTGATTTATATTTATTTCACAAAGACCATATTATTTCGACAAAGGAAATGGTCATGCGCAAGGTAAACTCGACAAGTTTCCAGGGAAGCAAAAGCAAGAGAGAGGAAAATCGACACAGGCTTTCGACAGACAGAAATCAGGGCAGTTATGCGTTGAAGGCTAGCAGTTGGTCGAAGCGTGACAGAGCAGTTTCGGTCGAAAGTAGGAGCGGTTACTTGGCCGAAAGTAGGAGCAGTTACTTATTTTCAAATTGTTAGGCAGTTACCTAGTTCGAATTTTTCCCCCTTTTTCCCTTGTATAAATAACTGTTTCTGGGAAGAAACAAAGGGTCGCAAATCACAATACACACCCGATTCCTGAAACTCTAACTTCCAAGCCAGAGCGAAAAACGAGTGGAAGAATCGCTGTACGTGATCGTGTACCATTTTTTATGATTCAATGCAATTTATTCTTCTGTTCTTTACAATTCCTGCACCTTTTACTGCTTCTTTTCTTTTCAATTCTGTTAAATCATTGCAAACCGTCCCCTTTTCTACATTTTCTGAAACAAAAACTTTTGCAATTCAAAGGCAATTGCTTTGAGATTTTTCTAGTTTGATCTCACAAACCTTCTAATAAAACTAGTGATTGTTTGCTAAAAACACCAGCAAACAAATTGGCACGCCCGGTGGGACTTTGCCTTTGATTTTGTTCATTTTCATACTCTCTTATTTGTATTCGCTGTTGTATGCACTTAAGAAGTGGTAAAATGGTTCGGTCCAGTACGAATAATGCGTCTAGTTCCAACCCTGTGGTTTCACAAGGGCAAGGAACAACAATGGATTCTGCAAACATTAGCGCAGGACCATCATCGTCGATAACCGTTCCTTCATTATCAATGACTAATGTTGGTTCAACGCAGTCAGAAATGGCATCTCTGCCTATGTCTTTGCCGTTAAGTGCAGGGCTTCATAGCCCTTACATGGAAATGGGAAACGGTTTAGACCCACGTTTGAATAACGTGCATCTACCCCCATTTCCTTTGGGAATGTATGGCATGCCTACTGGAATGCTACATATTTCGACCTTTTCCCCTACACATGTCTCTTCTGAGAGCGTATTTGGTCGAAATCCCCCAGCATTAACCAATACGTCTTTGTTGGCCTTAAGACAGCAAGTAGACGAGAGTAATCACGATATGGTTAATATGCTTACCCAACAAATTGGTACAGTTTCAATCCATTGATTCAAAATACCAATAACAGTTACCAAATGTTGGCAAATCAGATGAGTAGGATTGCAGACTTTTTTGGGGTTCCAGCGGTTAATAATAGGCAAGTTCCTATTATTGCGGGTAATGCGTCGCCAGTTAACCCCCAAGAAGCAGTTGCAGTCGAAGCGTCGACAGTTGTAGGCGAACTACAAGGGGTAGTAAACCACGTCCCTGAAGTAGTTTTGGTAAATAGACACCAGAACGCTGACGAAGTTGTTCGACAAGTGCAACAACACAATGTTGGCGCAGAAAACAATATAGCTACTTTAGTCGAAACTATTTTGGCGCAAAATGGCCTTAACATAGGTTTACAAAGGCCTAACTTTGTATCACCATTATGTGAATACGTGTTACAAACTGAGTTACCAAGGGGATGGAAAGTTCCCAAGTTTACTAAGTTTGGTGGTGAAACAAATGAGTCCACAGTCGAACACATTGCTCGTTTCTTGACTGAGACTGGGGACTTAGCACAAAATGAGAATTTGAAGATGAAATATTTTCCAAATTCTCTAACTAAAAATGCTTTCACTTGGTTCACGACCTTACCCCCTGGTTCTATGTTCACATGGGGGCAATTAGAAAAGGCATTCCATGCACAGTTTTACATGGGCCAGTCGAAAATTAGTCTTAAAGAATTGGCTAGTGTTCGGCGCAAAATGCCTGAAACTATTGATGATTACTTAAACAGATTTAGGCTGTTGAAATCTCGTTGCTTCACACAAGTCCCTGAACATGAGCTTGTCGAAATGGCTGCTGGTGGCCTTGATTACTCAATTAGAAAGAAATTAGACACATCTCATTTGCGAGATATGGCTCATTTGGCTGATAGAGTTCGACAAGTTGAAAGGCTTAGAGAGGAAAAATCTAGGTCGAATAGGTATCATAAAAAAGAAAAAGTGGCATATGTTGAAGAAGAATTCGACGTTGCATCTGGTAATGTCGAAGAAGAGGAGATAGACGTGGCTGAACTTAAGCCTGGTCCTCCTTATACCTGTAAATTATTAAGGCCTGCGAATGGGAATAACCCTGTAGAGCCTAAGAATGATAGATTTATGCCTAAGACTTATACTTTTGATGTTACTAAGTGTGATGAAATTTTTGATCTTTTAGTAACTGATGGTCAAATATTAGTGCCTAAAGGCCTTAAAATACCAACTCTTGACCAAAGAAAGAAAAAGGGTTATTGTAAGTTCCATAATTTTTTGGGACATAACACTGACCGTTGTGTGCTTTTCAGGGATATTGTGCAAAAAGCAGTTGACGAAGGAAGACTCAAATTTGCTGATAAGAAAATGAAAGCTCCTATGCAGATTGATGTTGATCCATTGCCTAAGGCTGAAGCTATGTATTCTGAACCTGTCGAAGCTGATGTAGGCATGGTGGATGCTCAAATGGCAGACCCTCCTAAGTGTGTCAAGACTGCCACCGAAAAATTAAAAGGTTTTATGTATGCTGAAGGTAAGAAACAGGAAGTGACCCTAAAAGAATATGATGGGAAGATACATGTTGTGTATCCAAAGGCTGAGGAAGAATTGATAGATTTCCTCAATCGGTGTAAGTGGAATAACTCTGAAGTTATGCTGTCGAAGGTTATCAGGATCAACAACAACGCAAAAGAAAATGGCTTGACAACAGGCCAAAATTTGACTTTGCAAAAGGAGACCTTCCTGGCTATAAGGCTAATGTGTCAACAAAGCCTTCAACAAGCGAACGACAATTTGCTAAAGAGAAGTCCTCAGCGAAAGGGTATTTGAAGCTGTCAACAAATAAATCCTTTGTCCCAAGTGCTAGTGCTCCTGTTGATGCGTGGGTGTCCAATAATCAACGTGCTAAAGCTGTCAAGCCAGGTACTGATGCTGTTAAGTTTAATTATAAGAATAACTATAAGGGTAAGAATCCCATGACTAGAACACAGTGGCGTCGTTACCAAAGACAACAGAAGAAGAAGGCACACTTTGACATTAACCAGGTTCCAAGTCATTTGGCTAATAATCAAGCTCCACACAGCATAATAGTGGCGAAGAGTGAGGTTCACAAAGCTGAAGTTGCCACAAAGAGGAATGCTGATGTTGCTAGTCATGTGTGTGCAGCGAATAAGGCCAAAGGCAAGGCTGTAGTAACAGAAAAGCCAAGAAGGCCTGCCCTTGAAAGAATATTTCCTCCATTGTCAACAGTGAAAGAAAGAAATGCGGATTTCGACATGGATGAAGACATGGAGTCTGATTTTAATGATTCTGAAGATGATTTCGACGTTGTTTGCAATGTGGTATCAATACTGCCTCTTGAGTACGATGTTATCACAGTACCAAATGACGTTGAAGAGGATTTTACAGAGGATATGGCTCATCATAAGCCAATGTGTTACTATGTGATGAACGATGGTTGTGTCGAAGACCAAATGGCTACCTTCGAGAAGCCAGATATGAGTATGCAAAACCATTTGAAACCCCTGTATGTCCAAGCCAAAGTCAATGGTGTTGGAATTAACAAAGTGTTAGTGGATGGTGGAGCCGCAGTGAATTTAATGCCACATGGTCTTTTGAAGAAGATTGGTAAGTTCGATACTGACCTCAGGCCACATAACATTGTCTTAAGCAACTATGAAGGCAAAACTGGCCATTCTTTGGGGGCCATTGAGGTGGACTTAATTGTTGGTTCCATAAAGAGGACTACATTGTTTTTAGTGATAGCCTCTAAAGCGAACTTTAATTTACTCCTTGGTAGAGAGTGGATCCATGGAGTTGGTGTTGTCCCTTCAACTTTGCATCAACGTTTAGTAATGTGGAAGGAAGATGGTTTGGTAGAGTATGTTGAAGCCGATCAGAGCTACTTCCGTGCTGATGTGAACCAAGTTACCAAGGAAAATTTTGAGAAACAAATGGCGAAGATTGCGCCATGTTTATCTTCTAATGAGGCATATGTTCCTGCGGATAATGTTTTTGCCTCAGTTCATCTTGACCCAAATTATGGTTTTGTTTGGGAAAGAGAAATAATGGGAGATGATAGTGTCTATCCTGATGGTGTTTTTCGACCAACGGGGTGGAACACTGGTTCTTGAAAGTGTTCTTATGTCAGTGCCCAATGCATGGGACAAAATTACGGCTTATATGGCCGAAAACAAGTTTAAAGCGGCTATAGAGGCCAAAATTATTCAACAAACAATGGCTGTCGAAGCCAGTGAGTTACATGAAGAAAATGGCATAGTCATAGATGAAAGACTTGACTGTATCTATGATGATGATCCATTAGGTTTTGAAAAGGATCTTAGGGATTTGACAAAGCATATTCAAGCTCAAGACCCGTTAGAAGAAGTTGATTTGGGAAATGGCTTAATAAAACGGCCAACTTATATTAGTGCAAATATTGATGCTTCTCTAAAAATCCAAGTCATCACGTTGCTAAGGGAGTTCAAAGACTGCTTTGCTTGGGATTACGACGAAATGCCTGGGTTAAGTCGAGAAGTAGTGGAAATGCAATTACCAATTCGACCAGGGAAGAAACCAGTGAAGCAAGTGCCATGAAGATTTGCTCCTCAAGTGTTGGCTAAGATCAAAGAGGAAATCGAAAGGCTATTCAGAAACAAATTCATCAGAACTGCCAGCTATGTCGAATGGTTAGCCAATATAGTTCCTGTAATAAAGAAAAATGGGACTCTTAGAGTTTGCATAGACTTTAGGGATTTAAATAATGCAACTCCCAAGGATGAATACGCAATGCCTGTGGCAGAAATGCTAATAGATTCAGCAGCAGGATTTGATTATCTTAGTATCCTCGATGGTTATTCTGGGTATAATCAAATCTTCATTGCTGAAGAGGATGTGTCGAAAACTGCTTTTAGATGTCCAGGGGCATTGGGTGTTTATGAATGGGTAGTAATGCCCTTTGGATTAAAGAATGCTGGTGCTACATATCAGAGGGCCATGAATTCTATGTTTCATGATTTTATTGATGATTTTATGCAAGTATACATAGATGATGTGGTGGTTAAATCTTCCTCAGAAAGTGGTCATTTAGACCATCTTCGCCGTTCTTTTGAAAGAATGAGGAAATATGGATTGAAATTAAATCCATTAAAATGTGCCTTTTGTGTGCGTGCAGGTGATTTCTTGGGTTTTATAGTGCACAAAAAAGGCATTGAAATCAATCAAAATAAGACTAAGGCAATTATGGAAACGAAGGCCCCTTCGACCAAAAAAGAGCTTCAGTCGTTGCTGGGAAAAATCAATTTCCTTCGAAGATTTATATCAAATCTAAGTGGCAAAACACAAGTTTTTTCGCCATTATTAAGACTGAAGAAGGAAGAAGAGTTCAAATGGGAACCAATGCATCAAGCAGCCTTCGACGAAATCAAGTCTTATTTGATGAAACCACCAATTTTGTTGCCTGTTATTAAACACAAAGTGCTCAAATTGTATATAGCAGCTTCTGATAAAACAATAGGTAGCATGTTAGCACAAGAGGATGATAGTGGTGTCGAAAGAGCCATTTATTACCTCAGTAGGGTCTTAAATGATGCCGAAACGAGGTACACTCCTATAGAAAAGTTGTGCCTTTGTTTGTATTTTTCGTGTACAAAGTTAAAGCAATATATAAAACCAGCTGATGTTTCTGTTTATTCGCATTTTGATGTTATTAAGCATATGCTGTCGAAACCAATAATGCATAGCCGAATTGGTAAATGGGCTTTGGCTTTGTCAGAATACAACTTAACTTATCAACCTCTAAAATCAATTAAAGGACAAGTGGTTGCTGATTTTATAGTAGACCATTCTGTTGTCCAAGAAACATTAAGTTTTGTAGACGTGTATCCTTGGAGGTTGTACTTTGATGGCTCAAGCCATAAACATGGAGTTGGGATTGGTATTTTAATAATATCTCCTACTAACATTCCAACGAAGTATAAGTTTAAAATTCGGGATGTTTGTTCCAATAATGAAGCTGAGTATGAGGCTTTAATAGTAGGCCTTGAAATTTTACTTGAGCTGGGGGCAAGTCATGTCGAAGTAAAAGGTGACTCTGAGTTGGTTGTCAAACAATTGACAAGAGAGTACAAATGCATTAAAGAGCACCTTATCAGATACTTTGTTGTTGCCAATGCTTTGTTAAAAAGATTTGAGTCTGTTCACTTAGAACATTTACCACGAATTGATAATCAAGTGGCAAATGAATTGGCACAAATTGCTTCAGGCTATAAAGTTTCAAAACAAAGCCTGGAAGAGTTAATCGAAATAAAGGATAAAATCATTTCTAATGACTATTCTTCGTCACTATTGTCAACAAGAATTGGGGGGGCAACAAACGCAAACGAGGAACTAGTCGTTGTCGAAAAACGTCAATTTTTTGGTGACTTTGACTTAGCAGAAATTTTTGCTCTTGACAATATGACCAATAATGATTGGCGAAGGCCTATTGCAGAATATTTGCAAAATCCCACAAGAAATACCAATAAAAAGGTAAAATACAGAGCTTTGAGCTATGTGATAATTGGAAACGAGTTGTTTAAAAAGACTCCTGAAGGGGTACTATTAAAATGTCTTAGTGAAAATGAGGCATATTTAGCAGTTTCCGATACACATAGTGGAGCATGTGGTTCACACCAAGTAGGCCACAAAATGAAGTGGTTATTATTTCGACAAGGAATGTATTGGCCAACTATGCTGAAAGATTGCATAGAATTTGCTAAGGGATGCCAAGAGTGTCAAAAGCATGCTGGGATACAACATGTACCTGCAGATGAATTGCATGCCATAGTCAAACCTTGGCCATTTAGAGGTTGGGCTCTAGATGTGATTGGAGAGATAAAGCCAACTTCGTCGAAGGGCCATAGATATATCCTTGTGGGAATTGATTACTTCACCAAATGGGTTGAAGCTATACCTTTAGCCAATGTTGATCAAGAAGCAGTGATAAGGTTTATTCAAAATCATATCATTTATAGGTTTGGAATTCCAGAAACCATTACTACAGATCAAGGATCAGTTTTCACTGGTAGAAAAATGGTAGAGTTTGCTTCTGAAATTGGTTTTAAGTTATTAACTTCGACACCATATTATGCGCAAGCCAATGGTCAAGTAGAAGCTGCCAATAAAGTTATTATTAATTTGATTAAAAAACATGTTGGGCAGAAACCAAAAAATTGGCATAATACCCTTGATCAAGCATTATGGGCTTGTCGAAATTCACCCAAAGAATCTATCAACACTACTCCTTATAGGCTGACATTTGGACACGATGCAGTGTTGCCTGTTGAAATTTGTCTACAATCAACAAGAATTCAAAGACAGTGGGAGATTCCCTCTGATTATTATTGGAATATGATGCTTGATGAATTGGTTGATTTAGACGAAGAAAGGTTATTAGCTTTAGATATGCTTATTCGACAGAAAGAGAGGGTAGCTAAAGCTTATAACAAAAAGGTTAAGTCTAAAACCTTTGCTTCAGGTGATCTAGTGTGGAAGGTCTTATTGCCTATGGATAAAAAAGATAGAGTCTTTGGTAAGTGGTCCCCAAGTTGGGAAGGACCATTTAAAATTTTACAAGTTTATTCAAACGGTGCATATGAGGTCGAAGAGTTTGGCGCTGATGAAAGAATTTTGCGTATAAATGGCAAATACTTGAAAAAGTATAAGCCAACGTTGCAAGAAGTTAAAATAACGCTGGAATAAATATAAAGAAAGCGTAAAAATATGGCATTTAAGTTGCCAAAACATAGTCAAAGGCCGAATTTACAGGCTGTTCAAGTTCAAGGTTTGAATATGGAAGCAACACTTAACAGTGGCGACATCAGGTATACAGTTGTTCTACTCAAGTGCAAAGTCTATTTCGAGGGTGAATTCAAAAATGTTCTTTCTCTTCTTCTACTTCAAGCTCAGTCGAGAAAGACATTTTTGGGGGGCAATTTGTTAGCCTGTAATTTCGACAGGCTTCATTAAAGATGGTCAACATGGCCTGACTTATATTTATTTCACAAAGACCATATTATTTCGACAGAGAAAATGGTCATGCGCAAGGTAAACTCGACAAGTTTCCAGGGAAGCAAAAGCAAGAGAGAGGAAAATGGACGCAAGCCTTCGACAGACAGAAAACAGAGCAGTTATGCGCTGAAGACTAGCAGTTGGTCGAAGCGTGATGGAGCAGTTACTTGGTCGAAAGTAGGAGCAGTTACTTATTTTCAAATTGATAGGCAGTTACTTAGTTCAAATTTCCCCCTCTTTTCCTTTGTATAAATAACTGTTTCTGAGAAGAAACAGAGGTCGCAAATCACAATACACACCCGATTCCTGAAACTCTAACTTCCAAGCCAGAGCGAAAAACGAGTGGAAGAATCGCTGTACGTGATCGTGTACCACTTTTATGATTCAATGCAATTTGTTTTTCTGTTCTTTACAATTCACGCACCATTTACTGCTTCTTTTCTTTTTCGATTCTGTTAAATCATTGCATATCGTCCCCTTTTTCTACGTTTTCTTCAACAAAAACCATGCGCAATTCAGAGGCATTGCTTTGAGATTTTTCTAGTTTGATCTCACAAACCCTCTAATAAAACTAGTGATTGTTTGCTAAAAACACCAGCAAACAGATGTATAAGTTGTTCTGGTGGAAAATCTCCCATTAGGGTTAATCCCCAAGCGAATTCATCATCATTTTCAAGAATTGATTGGGGAGGGGGTAGTCCGTGATCTTGTGCAAAATCTCCTCAGGGAGAATGCTCCCAAATATGCTTCTATTCCACTCTCCATTGTGAGACAGGAATTGTCTTATGGAGAGACTAAAATCCTCTTCATTAACTGGTATAGTACTGTAATTGGCAAGGGCATCACAGTCAGGCAGCCAAACATCCTGCCAGAAATGAATATCTTCTCCATTACCGATTCTCCAGTTGAGATTGGTTCTGAACTCTTCCCCAAGCAGTTATCAATCCATTCCAAAAATTTGAGCCTCTCCAACCACATTTATATTTACTCCTAAGAAGAGAACACCACAAATCATTGGGATTAGAACAAAAATTCCAAAAACCTTTCATTAGGAAAGCAGAATTAGCTGCTCTAGTTGATCTAAGGCCAAGACGACCATCTTTTTTAGGTTGACAAGTTTCTCCTAGCTCAACAGATGGACAGCTCTATGATTTTCATCATCACCCCATATAAAATTCCTACTGAGCTTATCAATTTCATCCAATGTTTTGAAAACCAAACTGGGACATTGAACCAGTGAGACCTTCGGGTCATGGTTCAACCGCTTAAAACTGCTCAAAATCGGATAAAACCGCTTTTAACCACTGAAATAAGTGAACCAAGTAAGGTGTTGGGTCATGGTTCATTCGGATCAACCGCTCTGACTGGTTCGGTTTGTAAAACATTGATTTCATCATAAGTTCCTCTAGGAATAACACTATATTGCATTACATAAATTGGCATAGCCTGCACAACATATTTAGCCAAGGTCACTCTTCCAGCAAAAGAAAGAGTCCTAGCTTTCCAAGAGCTTAGTGTCCCCTTGACTTTATCAATAACATGATTGAATGTGTTCAAACCAACTCTCTTATGAAAAATAGGAACACCAAAATATTTCCCAAGGTCCTCAATTTGTTGGAAACCCATGATGTCACAAATGCCCTTCTTCAACAATCTAGGAACATTTTTAGAGAAATAAACTCAGGTTTTCTCATTACTAACCTTTTGTTCTGAACTCTTACAAAACTTATTGAGAGTATGATGGATATTCTGAGCTTGATCCAAAGAAGCCTCAGCAAAGAATATCAAGTCATCAGCAAAAGCTAAATGAGATATTTTAGGGCGTCCCTGGAGATCTGAAGAAGATTCCAAAGACCAACCTCAACATACTTTTCAATTGCTTGAAAAAGTCTTTCAATACACAGCACAGAGATAGGGAGAGATGGAATCTCCCAGCCTTACCCCCTATTAGGATGAAATTCCTCCAAAGCTTCACCATTCTAGAGCACTTGCATAGAAGGAGAGGTAACAATGCCATATGATATCAATTAGAGCTCTAGGAAAGCCCACATCCTATAAAGTATCTTTGATGAATTCCCAACTAAGCCTACCATAGGCTTTCTCAAGGTCTATCTTTATTGCCATCAACCCCTTTTTACCTCCTTTGCTTCTCATTGAGAGGAAAATTTCTTGAGCTATAATGATATTGTCATGGCTATGCCTCTTAGGGATAAAAGAGCATTGAACTGGGCCAATTAATTTCTGTAAACCGTCTTTGATTCTGTTCGAAATCAGCTTTTTGATAGTCTTGTAGGCTACATTATATAAGCCAATAGGGCGAAATTGCCTCATGTTAATCTCACTATCAACCTTTGGTATGAGAGCCAGAAAAGTAGCATTGATTTCCTTCATCTTCCAAGGGTTTTCCCACAAATCTCTGATCATGTTGCAGAAAGAAGGGCCAATGATATTCCATTGGCTATGATAGAAAATGGCTTGATAGCCATCAGCACCTGGTGCTTTGTAAGCACGTATGCTCTTAATGATTCTGTCAATCTCTTCATCACTTAGGGTTCTTTCCATCTCCAAATAGCTAAGCTCATTTAGCTGAGGAAAGTGTCTACTGAGCTCATAAGGAATGAAAGACTCGTTACTATTGAAGAGATCCTGGAAATAATTAGTAGCCAAACTCTCAAGACCCCTAGGATCAAATCCAAACCCCTACTCATTCTGAAGAGTAACAATCTGATTCCTTAACAATCTGATTGTTTCTTCTTCCAATAGTAGTGACTCCATGGAAGTATTTGGTATTCTTGTCACCAAATTCAATCCATTTTGCTCTAGATTTTTGAAACCATAGAAGCTCTTCCTTGGCCAGAATGTCTTCATAATCTTCCCAAGTAGATTTCTGTAATTGAAGAAGGTTATCATTCCACCCTTGATGCAATGAGTTGATTGAACAATTTCTTCCTTTGACTGAAAATGTTACCAAAAGTCTCTTTATTCCATTCTTCGAACACCTTGAAGCTCCTTCAACATCAAACGAAAATTGGATAGGTTCTCTCTCCAATTATCCATAACTAATTTGTTAATCTTCTTCTTCTTCTTCTTCTTCTTCTTCTTCTTCTTCTTCTTCTTCTTCTTCTTCTTCTTCTTCTTCTTCTTCTTCTTCTTCTTCTTCTCCTCCTCCTCCTCCTTCTTCTTCTCCTTCTCCTTCTTCTTCTTCTTCTTCTTCTTCTTCTATTCTCAAGTCTTTTGTGCTCAAAGGACATTAACAGAGGAACATGATCTAATTTAAGTTTAAGAAGATACAAAATCTCAGTGTATTCCCTATCTAATCTTGTCTTCTATTTGTCCTCCAATCTATTTTAGAAATAGCCCTATCTAATCTTTCCTTGTATTCCCTCTAGACCAAGTAAAGATGTCACCCTTAAACTCAAGATCCATAAGGTTATAGTAGTCAAGAGTATTCTGAAAACCACTCTGAATCAATTGCTCACGAACCAAAGGAGGTACTTCCCTCTCATAATCATGAAGGACGGCATTAAAATCTCCAATGAGAGACCACAGGCCTTCAACATCAGAACTGACATCATGAATATCATCCCACAAAGTTTGTCTACGACCAAACTGACGACTTCCATAAACAATAAAGAGAAACCAAGGATTAGAAGTTGGAGGACTAAACTTCACCTGAACCAATTGATTAGTGTCCTTTAACACTTGAACATTCCAGTGAATACTATCCAATAATAACCAGATACCTCCAGATTGGCCTCTAGCATCCTTAATAAATTGATTTTCAAAATCTATCCTTTTAGCAATCCTCTTGGCTTTCATACGACTAGTGTGAGTTTCCAACAGAGCGATAAAAGAAGCAGAATATTCCCTCTTTATATCTTTGACCATTCCTACAAAACCTTTAGAGGTTGTCCCATGACAATTCCAACAAATCAAATTCATTGAGAAAGTTTTGGTTTTGGAGGGTCTACACCCTCAAGGACTTCCATAGGAGACACAACTCCATTAGCACCCTGCTTGTCAACATTTGGGTTTGAATTTCTGGTCAATAGGGTAAAATTACGCTTAGGAACAAAGCCTCCTATTACCACAGTGCAGTTCAATTTTTCCACTCCATTATTGTCAATTGGCCCAAGAGCCTGCCTAATGGGTTCCAAACTCTTAAACTTGTTGAGGAGATTTTCCCCATGAGTTTGATACATTTCTTTGATATAGCTCAAAACAGCCTCCTCCTCTATTATTTTTTTTCTCCAGCAAACTAGTAGATGGCTTACTAGTTGATGGAATATTCTCTTTCCCAGTAACTTGAGTGTGGAAAGCCAGAGAGTCAGGTTTCATACTAACCATCTTCCCTTTGACTTAATCCTTCTCTTTACGGACCAGAGTTTTGGAATGTTTCGTGAAAGACTCTCCTTTAACTGAAAGTTGTGGGTTCTTACCTCCAAGAGGATTTTTAACTTTCCTCTTAATAGTGTTCTTGAGAATAGGAGCTTCAAAACTCTCTCCTTTGGTCACATTCTGTTGTTCCACACCCATATGGTATACATTCATGCTAGCCTCAGCTGTAACAGTTTCATTTGTCTCACTAGGAGACATCTTAGCACCTACTGCGTTAGTAACAAGAGGACTGAATCCTTCACTGGTCTTCTTACCACTTCTCACTTGGTTATTTGTTCTCTTTCTTGCCACATATTTTGGAATATTGAGCAGATGGAAGTGCAACCTGTCAATAACTGCTTCTCAATAGACCCTGAGATATTATTGACAGATTGCACTTCCATCTGCTCAACACCAGTCTCAGTGGTTGATTTAACCTATGTTTCCACCTTAATAATTCTCTACAGTTATCCTTCTTGTGACCACGTTTCCCACATCTAAAACATTGGTTTATTTGGTGTATCTAAGATATTACTTAACTTTTTCACAAAAAAAAAAATATATTACTTAACTTTATTGCGCACATCTAGCTTTCAATGAATGATATACAATTTTATGAAAGCCAATATTATTTGATTTATTTTTTGTATTGTTAGAGGTGATTACTAAGAGTGCTATGTACCAATTGATATTAGAATGGGAAATGGCGGCATTGTTATATTTTGTCTCATGAGTCTATGACCCTTATCTTTACTATATACAATTGTGAACAATTTATAAATTTATAAATACAATGTTTCAATTGTAATTTTAGTTGACACATTTTAATGACATTTAGGGTCCCCACGGGGACCGTGGAATTTGTGGGGGCGGGGAAGACAAAAAGTTTTGTGGGCAGGGGAGTACTTTCCGAAAATTATCCCATACAATTGTCATTCTTAAATCTAATACTAATTGAAATAAAAATTATTTTTCTAACAATGAAATAAAAGTGGCTGCATAATGAAACTCATATTGTCAATTGTAAGTTTTGGAATACCAAAATATTTATTTAGTAATTCTATTCTATAAACCACATAGAATCACTTGAATATATTAATAAAAAAGCTCGATTAGATTTTTAATAATGAATGTAAATTATATGATTCTTAACAATTAAATAGTGAAGGCAATTTCCTAAAAACAAGAAAAATGATTATTCCAAACGATTATTAATAATCATCAGCTGAAGCTTTAGGTGAGTTTCATAAATCAACATCAGGATTGGTTTGAATATCAGAAGTAGATCATACGATTATAACATGCAAAAAATTAAAAATATGTATAATCAAAATGTAATACCAAATTAGATGGATCTGTTCATCATAATCAATTTTTATAACAATACCTCTACGGATTTCTTAGCAGGAGTTTGTTTCCCAGAAGAAACAAGTGGTCCTTCTCGCCATCTTGAAGTGCTGGACGGATGGTGACTCGCCATTGTTGCTTGCGTGCGAACTCGATTCCAAAGAGAAACGACGGTAACGATCAGGAGGTTGATGGGCAAGAGATTTTCACGGACAGAAGTGAGAAGACGAAAAGGAATGTGAGTTTAAGGTGATTACCCAACATAGGGTTTCAGAATAGAAAGTGGAGCTCAACTAACAGGAATTTTACCCAAATATCCCTAACTTTTCCTAATAAACTGAAAATACCCTTTTGATCTTATACT
This sequence comes from Astragalus glycyphyllos, assembly GCA_963573325.1. Lineage (NCBI taxonomy): Eukaryota > Viridiplantae > Streptophyta > Magnoliopsida > Fabales > Fabaceae > Astragalus > Astragalus glycyphyllos. The sequence goes on along the minus strand of OY754310.1, from coordinate 32,300,101 downwards.
TATTTTTTATGCTTATGGCCATCAATTCTGTTTGAAATTTTAGAAGTATGATAATTTAACACAATTAAATCGAGAAACAATTTTTTGTTTTATTTTCATCCTAATTTGGTTATTTTTATTTGAATTACCGGATTTCTACTCTAATAGAATAAATATCATCAGACATTAATAGATTATCAAAAATCGACTTTTTATTACAAAGACATATAAACGCCTTGCTATAAAATATGTACAACCATATAATAATAATACATTTATATATATATATATATATATATATATATATGATATTATATCATAGTTCTATCTTAGGTCGTGTACAAACTACTTTATATGTCTGATGATACTAAAATTCAACATATTATGTAGTTTTAGGTCCTATTCATATTAATATATATATATATACACACACACACACGTATATGTCTTTATCTACCAATTTTATTTGTAGTGTAATTCTAAATTTATTAGTTAAAAAAGATGTACACCTGTGTTGGCACGGGTGATACAAACTAGTTTATATAAAATTATGACTTTTTATTTTATTTTTTGACTAATTTTTGACTAATACAATGTTTTTTTATTAAATCATTATTAATGGATGGATTGGATATCCATCCATAAAAAAGTTGTTAATGGATGGATTGGATTGGATTTGTTTGGTACAATCCTAATGGATTTAAATTTTTAAAAAGATTTCTCCAATCCATCCTTTACAATCCAAATTCATATCCATACAATCCATCCATTTTGACACCCCTAGTTGTACGCGGGTCAAAATAATTAAAAGCTATAAAATGTAATATAAGGTAGATAACATTGGTCGTCTCAGGGGACCTCAAATCAGAAGATTACCAAATAACAATAAAAAGGGGGGTGGGTTGAGCAAAATAATTTCAGTTCAATAGAAAATCAATCTTAAAGAAACAATCAATTCCTTGGGTTGAGGTGCATTTCTTAAATTTATCATCGGTTCTAAAGATTCGTACAAGATTCAATCAAGGTTTTAGTTCTTTATTGATAATGAACTAATCAAACAAGCGTCAATCAGTTTATCCAAATTCGCACCATTTCAAGCAAGCGTCAAAACAGCTTGTTCAATTAATCGAGATGGTGAACAAGCGCCACTAAACACAATCAATATCATACCTGGGTTCAATCGATCCTCTATAAATTCCTATTAGAATTAAGTGAAACAAGTGATCGAATAACATAAATAATCAAAAGTGGCGAAAACAGATTCACATATAAACAAACATCATATATAAATGATTCACGTATTGCAAAAAACAGAGTTTGGGTAATTAACCACCACACAAAGACGAAAATTGCAAACAAAGAATTCAGAGATGGAATTGATAGAGAAGAATGAACTGAAAACTATATAAATAATAGGTTTAAATATGTTTTTTGTCCCTGCAATTGTACCTGTTTTCAAAAAAGTACCTGCAAAATTATTATTTTAAATAAGTCATTGCAAAATATATTTTTTTAAATATGTCCTACGGTTAACTCTCTATTAGCCATTTGCTAATGTGGCTAACAGAGATCCATGTTGGAAATGACACGTCATATATTAATTTTCTTTTTATTTTATATTTGTTTAGGTCTATTTTGGGTTTTTTGGTCTATTTTTTATTTCATCATTGACAGGGTGGCTAAGCGATATTAATATATTTTTTATTTTATATTTGTTTAGGTCTATTTTAAATATGTCCCTATAATGAAGATTTTGGGTTTTTTGAAATTGATTTGGGATTGGTGTGAGAGAAGAGAGAGGGAGGGAGAAGGAAGATGAAGAAAGGAAGAAGACAAAGGTCACTTGGCATCCACCTCATATGCCTATAAAAAAATTAGAAATGAAAAAGAAATAACACCTCAGCACTCCGTTAGACACATCAGCTTTTTTGTAACATTTCACTAACATAGTAATTGACTATAAACCTGTAATAGACTAAACAACTTCTGTTTCGCAGTTTTGTCCTTAGATTTCCAACGCATGCTTGCACACCTCAATCTGATAAACACAACCAAAGGTATGACTTGCAGACTGAACAATGGTCAATATGCAATAAAACCGAAAGTTAATCAAGAAAATATGTTAATCCTTAGTTAAGACCCAACGTTTAAAAACATGCTAAGACTCAAATATTAGGTAGAGAACACAACTAATAATACCAAGTGCATTGATCTCCTCTTCAAGTAGTATTCTATGCATGCAAACTAAGGGATTGGTTCCTTTTATGTCGTCAGTAGTACCCTGTAACTTTAGAGTGTGTTTGGATGAAGCAATTTTATAGGGTAATGTAATTTAAGAGAGTAATTCAAATGCTTCAAACCAAATTAACTTGTTTGGATAAAAAATGTCGAGAATTTTCAAAATGAATGGATTTTATGAGGTATTTTAGTAAGATTAAATTTAGAGAATTTGAAACCACCTAAAAGTGAAGAATTTGAAATTCTTTTCTTGCCAAAAATGTTTTTTAAAAAAATTATTTTTTTGGTCAATTATTTTCTTCAAAGAAAATAATTTTCCTAAAATTCCAAACCTCTCCCTCTCTCAAAAATTCAAATAATTTTTTTTTAACAGCCCGGGCCCTTTTCTTACTTACCAGTTGAGCTACTAGCTCAATTGGTAGTAGCAATGCATTGAGCGTGTACTTGAGCCCTAGAGTACATGGTTCGATTCCTACGGAAACCAAAAACTCTACATGAGGGTAGAAAAGGTCATGATGTGCAGTGCTGGGTAGTCTACTAAGTAAGAAAGGTCATGAAGGGCCCGGGCTGTTACAATAATCAAATACTTGTGGTATAAATATTGCTTCAGCTTCAGCTCTAGCTCTAAGAATCAAATTAATGCACTAATTTTCACTTTCACAATTACGGACAGAAGGTAGAAAATGAAATAATATGTCCTGTGTTTACACCCCCGAAAAAAGCATATGCTGCTGCAATTATCTTCCTTAATAAATAAAGAGACAACAACAATATGAAGTATTACGGATTTCTAATTGGTTACTCCAAACAAAACTACAATCTAACATTCTTACTACCAATCAAACATGCTTCTAACCCATCATGCTAAGATGACTCTAAGATGCAATCTTTCATACAATGGTCTATAATCCCTCAACAAAAATTATTAACAGAAGGACTCTTCATAAGGTTAGAAAAATCAAAGTCAATTTTCTCCTCACCCACATTAAAAGCAAGTTTATCATGCTTAACATCAATGATGGCCCTAACAGTAGCAATGAAAGGTATCCCTAGGAGAATTGGGACTTGGGAGTCAACTTCAATTTCCACCATTGCAAAATCAGCTGGTATAAGCAATTGAAGATGGAAATACCCTCTAAAATTCCAGCTGGGTATTTGATGGAATGGTCTGCTAAGTGGAATGACATCTTTGTCGGTTTGAGCTCACCTATGCCTAGTCTCTCAGAAATGGATAAGGGCATTAGACTCATACTGCCTCCTAGATCACACATGCCTCTCTCAATACTCTCACTCCCTATAACACATGGAATGGATAAACATCCAGGATCTTTAAGTTTAGGAGGCAATTTGTTTTGAATTTTATAGCGCTACATTCTTTTGTTAAAGCAAATGTATCATTGTCATCAATTTTTCTTTTCTTAGACAAAATTTCTTTTAAATTTTTTGCATAAGATGGCATTTTAGATAAAGCTTCAGTGAAATAAATGTTAATGTAGATTGTTTTCAAAAGTTCAACAAATTTCTTAAGTTGCTGTTCCATTTTGGTTCTGGCAAATCTTTGGGGAAAGGGTATCGTTGGCTTGTATGGTGGAGGAGGGACATAGGACTTTTCTTTTTCTTCTTTCACCCCCTCACTTGGTGATTGGAATTTTCACTCTCAATTTTACCACTCTCTTCCCCATCGCTACCTTTAGGTTCTCTAATCATTTTCCACTTATCAAAGTAAAAGCATTGATTTTTCCACTAGGGTTTGGTGTAGGCTGTCCAGGAAACACACTGGAGGACTTAGAGGATAAAACAACTTGTTGAGCCACTTGAGTGATTTGAGTTTCAAACACTTTACTGTGTGGCAAAAGAATCAACCTTTGATGTTAACTTGATAAGAGTATCATTAAAAAAAGAAGTTTGATTTTTAAACTATTCATTTTTCTTAGTTTGAGTTAACACAGTTTTCCAACAAATTTTCTAGATTGGATTTTTTAGGGTTGTTAAAAGCCTTTTAATTTTGAAAACCAGGAGGAGTTCTAGCAAATGGTTGGAAAGAGGGATTAAGGGGAGGATTTTTATAGGAAAAATTTGGATGATTCCTCCACCCTGGCTTATAAGTATTTGAAAAAGGATCCCCCTTTTGAGCCTAGTTAACTTTCTTAGTACCCACACCATTAAAGGATACTCCTAATTGAAATTAAGCAGCCGTATGGCAAACAACACCATATACTTTGCATGGTGGTACAAAAGGTGTAGTTGAGACAACACGAATATTTAATTTATCAAATATTTGAAATAGTACCTTAGAGGCTAAGTGATCTATAGCAGAAAATTCCTACTTACCCACTGTCATACCCTAATTTTGTCCACCTAGGTTTAAAACCCTAATTTTCCGCAAAAATAAATAAATTGAGAAGTGTGGTTTTATTTTGAAGAGTGAAGAGCATTGTGCATGCATTTTTGGGTTTTAAAAGTCATTCTAGGGCTTTTAAATTCATTGTTAGAGTGGAAATGCATTTGTTGTTAAAAAACAAGGTTTTTAGGGCAAAAGGGTATTTTGGTCATTGTCAAAAATAAGATAATTTCTCATCAAGAATCATTGTGCAATTTTAGAGAAATTTATTTGAGGTAAAACATTTTTGGTCATGTATGTATGTATGCGCATGCATGCATACATTGTGCACAAAATTTCAAAAAAGGATCAAAAGGGAATATTCTACAAAAAGTTCCAAGATGTGATTTTTATGACATTTTTGGTCATGGTGATCACATAAAATGGCATATTCCTAAGATTCCTAGTATGTGGCCTAAATTGGGTGTATTTTTGTACAATTATCCTAAGAAGAATAATCAAAAATGAAGGGATAATGGAATGGTCATATAATAGTACAATAGTACAAGATGACAACTAGCAAAACTTGGTCACCAAGGACCCCTCCCATTTATGCGCCTATCCCTCTCTATTCTCTCATTTTGTGTTTTCTCAATGTCCTCAATCCATGTGAGCCTCAATCCTAGCCTTTGATTCAAAATTAAAATCAAATCCTAGAGCACAACTAGTGCACAATGACCTAACTACCCTTAAACCTAATTGCTTTCTATATATACCCTATTAACCTCACCTCACAAAAAAAAAAGCTTTTGGCCTCACCATTCACTCATAAACCCTAGCACACAACTCCCTCCTCACCTTCTCTCCATTTTATGCGCCACCCCCTCTCCCTTCTCTCTAACTCACTTCTTCATTTCTCATCTACCCACACACATTCAATCCATCTTCCAAGCCTAAACACTAATTTTCAACCATCAATCCTTCATAAAATCACACAAAAGTTCAAGATCAAGGGTCATTTTTTGGAGATTGGAGACCAAGCTTGAAGATAAGTTGATTTGGTTGATTATTTCTTCATCTATTGTGTTTATTTGGAGCTCATCTTAAGGTATGTGATTCCTAGACCCCTTCTCTTGTAAATCCTTGCATAAAGTCATCATTTCTTGCATATTTGTGAGATTTCCACTTCCAAAAATGTAGATCCTCTCTTTTAACTTCATTTTTATGCTTGTACATAGGTTAATCTCATGAATCTTTGTTTTGATGCTTTGATTTTGGGGTTATATGCATGATTTTGTTGTTTTAAGTGAAATGAAATGTTATTTGCTTTGATAATGATTTCGCATGCTTCAAATAAATATGTGTTTTATGATTTTTGTTGGTTATCATGGTTGAATCTTGTGAATAAATGCATCTATGTTTTGGTTATGTCACTCGCTTGCTTGATTTGGTTGACTTGTTAAAATAAATTGATGATTGGCCATTAAACTTGCAAATATTCAAACCTATGTTGTTAATTGTGAAATTTGTGATGTGAGAAAAATGAATTTGGGTTTTGGTTCATTTATGATCCACAAATGATCTTGGGTTATGCTAAGTTGGCAAGAGATAGGTTACTTCAACCTTGATGCCTATGCTTGTAAGCATTTAAAAATTCAATTCCCATTTGATGTGCTTGTGAAATGTGAGCAAAAAGGGGTCTATAAACAATTGAATTTGCGCACATGATTGGTCTCCAATGACCTTGATGCATCCTCAAGTTTAATCATGCTTTCTTTGCTCTTTGAGTTTATTGTAAATTGTTGTTTGAAGCTTGTGAAGTTTCGGCAAAGGATAGGTTCATTTAACCTTGATGCACATGCATTTTGCATATTCATGCATTCTTACCTATTCTTGCATCCTTGCCTACTCATGCATTCTTGAATTGAAGCTTGGTACTCCATGCTTGATATACTTGTTTATGTGCTTGTGGTGCATTAAAATGTTGAATTGGTGTTCACAATTTGCTTGTTTTGATTTCCACCAATTGTTACTCGTTAGTAACTCTCCAAAACTTCAAAACCATGTTGCATACAAAGAACAACTTGTTACTCGTTAGTAACGTTCCAACTTCAAAACATTTTTTGCATTTACATAATCATTGATAAACAACTTCACTTCTTCTCAAAACAATTTCAAACTATTTTTCACAAATCAAACTTTGTTGAGGATGCTAGTGGTGATCAGTTGGAGTCTTTGCTCAATGGGGTGCTAGTGGTGATCACTTGGAGTCTTTGCTTGCACGATTGTCAACAATGGGGTGCTAGTGGTGATCACTTGGAGTCTTTGCTCAATTGATTATCATGAACACTCATTTTTCAAAAGAACTCTCATTTCACAAATTAAAAACTTTGTTGAGGATAATGCGAAGCCTTTGCTTGCACGATCGTCAATAATGGGATGCTAATGGTGATCACTCGAAACCTTTGTTGTTTGATCACTGTGAACATTCAATTTTCACAATTAAACAACTAAAAAATAAAAACCCTTTCTCGACAATCGAGAACTACGTAAGCTTTGAATTCTCCATCGCACTGGGAGATACGTAGGAGCGGGTCACATTCCCGTCAAGCACGACAAATGAAAACCATTTTCTTTTCAAAAAAACAAACCCTTTTCCAAAACAAGGCAAATTCTAAAAACAAAACAATTTTCGAAAACAAGAACTACGTTGCTTTGATTCCCTCCCCAGGATACGTAGGCACGGTGCCCTCCCGTCAAGCGCAAAAGATTAAATTTTCCTTAAGTTTTTCCATAAAGCAAGGAGAGATAAAGAGAGATAAAAACAAAGCATTTCTTAAATCAACCTTTTAAATCACACGTCAAATCGAGGTTCCCTTTCAGTAGAAAGGATGTGTGGGGTGCTCGTACCTTCCCCATGCATAACCGACCCCCGAACTCAAATCTCGTGGTTCCAAGGACCATTGTCTTTCAAGAAAGGTTTTTTTCAACGTTTTACCTCTAAAAAAATATTGGTGGCGACTCCAATTCACGTTGTGCGAAGAGAAATCCCTCCAAAGGATTTTTCGGGGTGCAACACCCCCTTCTTTCTTGGGTGGGGATGGAGCTGTTACGGTTCACTCGCTGGTCAATTGATAATGGTTTCGCGCCATGTCCTCAATAAGATCATTTTCCTCCTCTATGTTTTTGTCCATCAAACCTTCACATACTATTGCATCAAGAGTCATTTATGTGGTCTAGAGAAGTTCATTATAGAAAATGTGAACAATTAACCACTTCTCTAGTACATGATGGGGGAATAGCTTTAGCATTTCCTTGAAACTCTCCCAACCATCATAAATGAGACTCTCCCTAGTTTTGAGCAAATCATGTTATTTGGTTTCTCAACTGGTCAATTTTGCTTGAAAAAAGTATCTACGAAGTAATGCTTGCTTCAATTGGTCCCATGTAGTAATAAAATCTGAAGGCAACAAATGTAGCCAAGCTCTAGTTTTATCCATTAATGAAAAAGGGAAGAGTCGTAGCCTTATGATATCACTGGATACTATGTTCATTTTCAATGTAGCACAAAATTCAAGAAAAAATGATAGATGATGATTTGGATCATCCATTGGAGAACCCATAGGGGAAAACAATACCAAAATGTGGCTCCATAGCATTAGGTTTAGCATACTCTTTTAGAGTATGATTCTGATTTTCAGTCATTGCAAAGTTTCTAAGTAGTTCTCTTCTTCTTCTATGTGTAACATCCCAGACTGCTTTCAGAACTGTAGACTAACCCCACTAACCAACGCGAGTCTTTTCAGCATGCGTTGTCCTCACTTGCATGCTTTCTAGGAAACTTCCCAGAAGGTCACCCATCCCACTACTACTCCAAGTCAAGCACGCTTAACTATGGAGTTCTTATGGGAAGGGCTCCCGAAAAGAAGATGCATCTTGTTGGTATAGGTATTCCAAATCAATTCTTTTAAGCCTTCCTTCAACTGTACAGTCCCATACCTGCACAGCCTCAGGATCCCTTTCATTCCGGTGCGTATTCGGTTCATTCACGCGTCCCTTCGCTTTGTAGCTACAAGGAGCCGCTCTTTGCCATGCCATCTTTTTGGGCACCGGCAATCACTCCCCGCCCTCGTCATCCTCGGATGTCACATGCCCACCAGCTTCCGCTTGGTTCGTCCCCGAACCACACCGTACTGAGAGAGATCTGCTGCTCTGATACCATTTGTAACACCCTACTGGCTATACATATTGGGATTGTCGATATTGTTGCTCTATTCATCTCTTTAATTCAACAAGTAGCTAAGCTGCAATTTTGTTCACAAGTGCCAAATTTCCTAAGCTATATAAATGCATTCAAGACTTTTACAATCATCCAATAGTCAAGTGAATTTGTTTAACTACTATAGAGCATGGCTCTGAAATGTTAAGGGAAATTTGTTTAACTAATTGTTTTTCATTGTGTTGTTGTTGTCAGAATTTCATTTCTTGATTGAATATATTATCTGATTTTTGGTAGTAAAAACCGTTTTTGGCACCAAAAAACTGGTTTTTGGTAGTAAAAACCGTTTTTCAAAATTGGTAAACAGTTTTTGATAGCGAAAACCGGTTTTCAAAATCGTAAACCGTTTCCTGAAGGTAAAAACCGATTTTAAAATGGTAAATTGGTTAGCAGGGCCGGACCGGTTTTAAAAATGTAAACCAGTTTTAAAAAAATGGTAAACTAGAACTGGATTTGAAAGAGGTATGGTGTGGTGTGGTATGGATTTTGTACCATGCACACCCCTAATCAAACCTATCTTCATGGTTGATTGTTGCTAAGAGGAAAAATAGACACTTATTAAACCAAACTCGAGCTCTTCTTTTTCAAAATAAGGTTTCTGAAAGATTTTGGGGCGGATGTTTTCATTCCATGTCCAAGAATCCAACCCAAGATTACATGAGGTAACTTCCCTTAATTATTTACCCTCTAATGACCAAATTCTGATTTCCCAACTGCACAGGAATCGAAATGCAGTTCAGCGCCACTTTATGAGGACCTAGATATTCCAATTTCCCTTAGGAAAGAGACTAGAAAGTGCGGCAACAAGCCACTTTACCCTCTATCCAATTACCTATCCTTTAAATACTTCTCACCTACCCATAAAGCCTTCCTTACAAGCCTAAACATTACAACCACACCTACCTCCCTATCTGATGCATTGTCTGACAAAAAATGGAAACAAGCCATGGACTTGGAAATAGAAGAATTGAACAAGAATGGTACTTGGGAATTGGTTACTCTACCAAAGGGGAAAAACCAATAGGATGCAAGTGGGTATACACTTTTAAATACAATGATGATGGGTCCATTGAAAGGTATAAGGCAAGCTAAGTATCCAAGGGATTCAACTCAAACCTATGAAGTAGATTAAGTAGATTACTCGGAGACATTTACTCCAATTACAAAAATGAATACGTAGAGGGTGGTATTATCTCTAACTGCTAATTATTGTTGGAACTTGCAACAATTTGATGTAAAAATTGCCTTCCTCCATGGAGAACTTGAAGAAGATATTTGCATGGAATTGCCCATTGGATATTGTGAAAATACTATTGCCAACATTGTTTGCAAGCTAAAAAATGCATTTTATGGGCTGAAACAATTACCACGAGTGTGGTTTGGAATGTTTACTAAGGTTATGATAGCTCTAGGCTTCAAACAAAGCCAAGGTGACCACACTCTATTCATTAAACACTCCGAGTTAGGGGAGTAACTGTGCTACTAGCGTATGTGGAAGATATTATAGTGACAGGTAATGATGAGGAGGAACAATAATGGTTAGGCCAACATCTAGCGAAGGAATTTGTTCTCTTGAAAGCGTGACTTAGGGATTTCGCCTTAACAAAGTTTTCTTCAAAGTACATTACTGTTTTGCTGAAAGAGACCGGTAAAACAGCATGCAAGTCTCAGGGACTAAATCGAAGAGATGGTGATAGTTCAGGGACTAAATCGAAGAGATGGTGATAGTTGAGGAACCAAAATGAGGGTTTATTAATATCTAAACTAAAGCATCTTTAGGAAAAGAGAAAAATGAGCACAAGAAACTCGTGAAATGTTTCACGTACTCAAGTTTTTGCTTCTCCCAAAAATGTTCTTATTCCGATATTATTTCTCAGTATGATAAACACTTAGTTCTGATTCTGAACAAACACACGGTCAACCTAGGTTCATATATGTTTTTCTCGTTGTAATTCTGTATTGGGTACTGACATAAATTATAGGGTTAAATATGTTTTTGGTCCCTATAAAATTTGGGTTTTTTTGGTTTTAGTCCCTAAAAAAAATTCAGCAACTTTTGGTCCCTATAAAATTTGGGTTTTTTGCTTTTAGACTATCATGACTTTTAATAGAGCTTATAAACGGTCAAGAATACACTATTAAAAGTCATGAAACATTATTAAAAGTCGTGAGGGACTAAAAGAAATAAACTCAAATTTTATAGGGATAGAAACTTGGTGAAAAAATTTTGAGGGACTAAAAAGAAAAAACTCAAATTTTGTAGGGACCAAAAACATATTTAGACCTAAATTATATTATTAGAATCTCTGGTAATAAACTTGCTTATTAATATTGTATTCTACATTTTTATTTCTTGCAATGTTCTTGTTCTTACATTTTTATTGGGTTGTACTTTTGATTCCAAGATTGTTATTGAACCGGAAACGAATGAAGTATTATTGATAAAATAAAGCATATTTTAACACTAGTTTTTCACTAATAACCGACTTAAAAACTACTTACTATGAGTTTTTTTTTAGCGTTTGGAAGTCGAGGACCATTTTATGCTGAGTTTTAAAAAAACCTGCATTAAAAGTCCAACTTACTACACCCATGAAAACTATACCACCATAGTATAATCAGTATGGAAAGTCCGATTTAACTGACGTTGCATTACTTTAATGTACAACTGAAGTTGAAAAGCCAAGTAATAAGCAGCTTGTAATAGTTTGAAGGCTTAAATATATGTTCTGCCCCTGCAAATATCACCATAATCCAGTTATGCCCCTGCAAAAAAAAACTTAAAAATTGCCCTCTATAAATATCACTATCACTATAATAGAAAAATTAAAGATTTTGACATGATGGGGGATTGAACCCATGACTTTCGAGTGGCATACGCTTCCAATTACCACTAGACTACATGAATACTTTTGAAATTTAGGCCAATAATGAATATATATTACGTATACTGTTCATCTTCTTCAATGAAACAACTGTTCTTCTTCTTCAATTGTTCATCGTTTCTTTTAATTTCTCACCTATATTCTATTTCGTTTTGAAGAATCCACGTTTTTTCTTCCCATTTTTTGTTTCTGATACATGATTTATTTTGATTTTGGCTTCAATTTCGTTTTGATTTCACCCAAATATGTGATTGATTTCAGATCCGTATCTTCAAAAAATGAAAGCAAATTTATGTTGAAGAATATGAATATGTTTTTTTAATTTTGTTCCCATTTCGATTTCAAAACAATAAAAACGTTTGGTTTTTATTTAGAACGATTTCGATTTCAATTTTGGAAATTGGTTATGGAACGATGAAGAATGTGAATATGGAATGATGAAGAAGATTAATTTCATTTTTTAGATTTGTTCCATTTTTAATTTTTTTTATCATTCCATATTCATCCTCTCATTACCAGGTGGATCTGTTTCATTTTGAAGAAGATGAACAGTTATTTCATTGAAGAAGATGAACAGTGTACGTAATATATATTCATTGTTGGTCTAAATTTCTCAAGTATTCATGTAGTTTAGTGGTAATTGGAAGTGTATGCCACATGAAGGTCATGGGTTCAATCCCCCCTTATGTCAAAATCTCAGGGGCAGAACATATCAATTTAGTCCCTCAATCGAGCAAAAAATGCAAAAAAGTCCCTTAATGTGTATTCAGTTAGTCACGTTAGTCCCTGGCGTTAACACCCATTGTTAACTCCTTTACTTTAGCTGATTCGTGCCACATGTGGAGGATTACATGGTGCTGTTTGGGTGCTAACTCGGATTAATGAGGTGCCACATATCATTTCTTCTTCTTCATCTCTCAATTTCCCAATCTTTTCAATTTCCTTTGCCGTAACTACTTGCATGGCATCGTCTCCTTCCTTCTAGAATCCTTTCATTGAGCACTTGCAAGGATTTGAGCTTTGTTCGCAACTTCCTTTTTTTTCTTCAGTTAGACTCAAAAGATTCATTCTTGAAATAATGACCCAAGAGACACATTGGAATCAAAAGTGCAGTATAACAGTTTTTTCTTTTATTTTAGATAGGCAAAGTGGTTAGTAATTAGTGTGTTAATTGTTAGAGGGGAGGAGGGAGCGGGGTTCGAACCCCGTACGCCTACATTTTTCCACCAACGGTGTCCCTTTTACTCAACCATGTGAACTACCCTTCTAGAACAGTGCAGTATAACAGTATTTATTCCCTTGCATATAGTGAATAATCAATAAGCTTTCAAAGCCTATGCTTTTGCCAGATCTATCAAAACTTCTTCGTTTCCACCCTGCACCATTTTTATGCATCGGAAGGTTCTGTATTCCCCTTTTCTGCGACCGTCGCTGATTTACCCAAATGGTGCTTAGATTTTTAATTGGAGGTTTTAATCGCACATTTTGCAAAACAAAAAGTTAAAGAACAAATCTTTGAAACCTGATTCATTAAATCAAACTTTTTTAAATTTAATATAATTTATATTCATTAACTTTGTCTTAGACAATAACAGCCCTTCAATTCTATTTTGTATTCAACAAAATGGAGCCCCAAAAAATGAAGATTGAAGCCGTTACTACTAACTAGGGTCTGACGAAGATATTTGTATAGCAAGCTGGGATTTCTAATAATAGTTCCAAGATACTAATGCGGCAAACCCCATGTGACAATGGAAGAGGAGAGAAAATATTAGGGTTTATGTTTCTGAAAAAATTGGGAATTTGAGAGATAAAGAAGAATAAAAGGGTTAGGGTTTTATTTTACTTTCATTTTAGTCCCTCCAAATTTAATTTGCCCAAACAGAGCCACATTATCAGGTCTATGTGGCACTTAACGTGCCATATCACTCAATTGAAACGGAGTTAAGGATCCTATTAACGTCATTGGCGGATCTATGTGTGTTTGAGGGGGTTCAAATGAACCCCCTGAAAAAATAATATTAGCACCGATATCTTAGGGAAAAATGTTTTTGAATCCCCTGAAAAATATATTTTGCATCCAAGTTCTTAATTTTGCACCAAAGTCCCTAGTTTTGCACAACTCTAATACACACCACACTCACACAATCACTCACACTCTTATATTTTATTTTTAAAAAGTTTTTTTATCTCTCTATCTCATTGGATCAGTTCTTGTTCTTATTATCCTAATTTTGAATCTGGTAGTACTATTTAATTCGTAATTTGTGTTAGTGTTATTTAATTAATTTGTATTTTGTGTTAGTGCTATTAAATTTATTTTGATTATTTTTGTCTATTTAATTTGAATTTTCTACTAACAGTTGATCTGAGTGGTAACTTGTAACCCGTCGCAATATCTTGAGTGTGGCAAAAACTCAGTTGGGAGGGGAGCACCACACAGACGGGCAAACCTGAGTATACTGATGGCCAGTCAGGTCCTCCAGACTAGAATAGTCACCGACAAAGCCGGTGGATACTGCGCACCAGTAATACGGTAATAAAAAAAATCTATTTAATTTGAATTTGTTTTGTATTTTTTGAATATATTGATTTTTTTAGTGCTATTTAATTAGTATTTAGGAACTTATTAGTGCTATTTAATTTGTGTTGGTCTAGTGCAACACAAGTTGAACCTGATAAAGTCTTATTTTCAAGCTGACACTAGTTTTGTCTGTTAACAACTGTAGAAAGAGCTTTATCTGCTATGAATATTGTGAAGAATAGGTTGCGTAACCGGATGGGGATACATGGATGAACGACTGTTTGGTGACATACATTGAAATGTATAATTTATTTATTTAAATATATTATAGTTGTTTTTAATTATATTTTTAGCAAATTGTGTATTTAAAAAATTTGACATCCCTGAACCCGGGGTCCTGGGTCCGCCATTGATTAACGTGGAGGACTAACGTGACTAACAGAATACACTTTCAAGGACCATTTTAAATTTTCGCTCGATTCAGGGACCAAATTGATAGCGAGTTACACTTTCAGAGACTAAATTGGTTATTTACCCTGACAATAATGATAGTTTTTTTTTTGAAAAAGTTTGACATGGCAACTCCAAAGTCACACTTCATATTTAATAGATTATACGTAGATGTATCTATCTATACATTAATAAGTAGATATTGTCAACAAAAAAAACAAGATCTATGATCAATTTTTTCTAGATTCATACATATGAAGTCTCCAGCCTAATGCTTCTCATGTGTTATATCCCCCCCTCTTCCAATGAATCAGAAAACTGATCACCTTGAACGACATTTCAACAATACAATAGTGTTTTGCATGCCTGCCACTCCACATAGTAAACTTAATACATATACGATCATGCGTAATCTAATAGAGGAAATATTTAGGATTAATTCAGAAAGGTCAAAAGCTTTTCAGTCTTGGAAAAGAAAAAAGATCCAACATCACATGTATAAGATTAAAATAACCAAATACAGGACCAGTAATGAATCACCAAAGTGCAGTTGTTCAACTGGACGGGTTACGGGTAGAGATTCTCTAACTTTGAGAGACGTTTCTCTAACATGTTCTCTATATTTGTCTTCATTTATTCTTCTTTCATCTTTTTCTCTCCATCTTAAATAACTATTTTATCCTTCATTTTGCGTCGTTTTTCCTAATATGTATGCCTTAACATAATACATTAATGGGTGGGTCTATCCCCACACCACATATGTTATAAAATGACTAAATTGCACTAACTAATTTCTGAACGTATGTGAACTCAGTTTACATATCTGAATAATTAATTTTGAACTTGTGTGAAGTCAATTCAAATAGTTTGTGTGAACTAAGTTCATATATACTCAATAATAAGATTTGAATGTATGTCAACACATACGTTTGTGCGAACTCAGTTCACAATTCAGAACTAGTTCTAAACAGAAATGAACCAAGTTTATACACTTTTGTATGAACTGAGTTCCCATATGCTCATTAATAAGTTTTGAAGTTCTGCGAAGTCGATTCGCACACGTTTGTATGAACTGAGTTCCCATATGCTCATCAATATGTTTTGAAGGTATGCGAACTGGGTTTACACACGTTCAGACTAGTTCTAAACGTATGTGAAGCCAATTTACACATGATGTGTGAACTAACTTCACATACGCTTAGTAATAATTTTTGAACTTGTGTGAACTCAGCTTACATGCGTTTGTTTGAACTGAGTTCTCACATGTTCCGAACTAGTTTTGAACGTACGTGAGCTCAATTTACATACCTTCGTCTGAATTGAGTTCACATATGCCTAATAATAAATTTTGAATGTATCTGAACTCATTTAACATATACTTCTATGGGCTCACCTTATACACATTTATGCGAACTGAGTTTACATATGCTCAATAGTAAGTTTTGAACGTATGTAAAGCGAGTTCACATACATTTGGTTGAACTCGGTTCACATATGGCCAAAACTAATTTCTGGACGTATGTGAACTCAACTTATACACATTTGTACGAACTTAGTTCAAATAATTGGGGTATATAGAAATTAAAGTTATTTTTGTTAAATAATATTGTCTACAACAATGTCTTTTAAAATCATTTATTTTGCATAAGGGGTGTGTGGATAGTCTCAATGGAGGTGGGGATAGACCCACCCTATATACTAAAATTTGGGTAAAAAAGCCATGATATGAGTGACATAAATATATACCTAATAGGATTTTTTTCTTTTACTTATTTGTTGTACTTCATGGTTGCTTTTTCAAAACCAATGGTTGGAAATTGTTTTGCAAACTCTTCAACATCATGGCGAAGCTTTGCAATCTCTGATTGAAATTTAGTTGACCCGATTGCCTCCACAAAGTCCTTTAGTTTTGTTCCTGATCATGAAAATTCATCAGTAACAACATTTTATTTATTTAAGCACCAACAACCTCATACAAGCTAATATTAGCAATTTAGCAGTAACAAGATAAAACCAACACAAAAGAAAGATGTTGAAAATTTATGAACCTTTACTCTCTGCCTTGATCTTCAGAGCCAAATTTACGGCTGCATCAAAGAATTCTGCAACCTTAACAAAATCCTCCTCAATAAATCCCCTTGAAGTAAGAGCAGGAGTTCCTGAAATCCACAAGAATTATTAAGACAAATTAATCGAACAAGAACAAGTCGAAATCAAAATGTAAGCAACGAAGATTCTGTACCCATCCGAATACCACCAGGAACCATAGCAGACACATCTCCTGGAACTGTGTTCTTATTAGCTGCAATATGTACTAACTCTAATACCTTCTCAACTCTAGAGCCATCAATACCCTGACCAATTTGGAAAAAAAAAACAAAACATCACTTTATTGCTTTTTAGATGAAAGATTGCAGTTTTCTTTTATGGATAGACATAATATATTCCTTCTCTAAGGAATGTTTGAATACAAGAAAGTATCTTAAAATATTCTTACAAAAGCTGTTCCTCCTCATTATGACTAACAAACAATTAGCACTGAATGTTATGTTTGCTTATATGAAAAGTCAAAGTAGCCTTTGGTTACCTTGTTCTTCAGATTTACCAACACTAGATGATTCTCAGTCCCACCAGCAACAAGCTCATAGCCCTTCTCACTCAGAGCCTACAGCATATTTAGTGTTGAAATACAGAGTTATTTCATGTGGTCAAACAAGAAGACCAGCTCTATTGTAAGAGACAGTTGAATCATCCTTAAATTGTACCT
Organism: Astragalus glycyphyllos; assembly: GCA_963573325.1. Lineage (NCBI taxonomy): Eukaryota > Viridiplantae > Streptophyta > Magnoliopsida > Fabales > Fabaceae > Astragalus > Astragalus glycyphyllos. Next base: position 32,282,659 of record OY754310.1, on the reverse strand, counting down.
GTGCAAATTTTGAGCTATTGCTGAGAACCTGCTCTTGATATGCTTTATACTCTGGAGTTGTAGCCTGGAACCACAAAATGTAAATAAAATTATGCTATCACTTGATGCATAGGCATCACACACTTTTAAAACTTAATAACTTTTCAAATAGGTCCCTCAGACAAACCCCCTTGATAAGCTAAAAATATAGAATTAAGAAAAATCTTATTTCACATCCATTTTAATGTCTGCTGCAGTTGCTACTCAATTATATACAAACCTCAACACTAAGAAAAAGGTAGACAGTGGCATAATTGAAACAAAAGTAAAATAATGATCACCATTATTTTGTCTAATTATGTACCTGCTTCAGTGCGACGGCTAAACCAGTAATGGTATGGTTGTGAGGACCACCTTGTAGACCAGGGAAGACAGCTTGATTGATTTTGTCCTCGTAGTCATACAACACCTACTAATAAATTAGAAGAATGATTCTGCTTTTCCAGTTCATGCCATGAAGTTACATATATTTTTTGTAAAAATAAGAACTACACCAAATTAGTGGAAACATGACTTGAGGCACAGAATAAAAATACACTTTTTGTTCAAGGGTGTACCTCTTTTCCTTGTTTGTTGATTTCTTTCACTCCCTTCCTAAAAAAGATCATAGCTCCACGAGGGCCACGAAGTGACTTGTGAGTTGTGGTAGTCACAACATCTGCATAATCAAAAGGTGAAGGGATAACACCAGCTGCAACCAATCCACTGATGTGTGCCATATCTGCTAACATTACAGCTTTCTGCTTATCACACACCTGTCATACGTTGTAACATGTTTCATGAGTTCAACATAGGGCGTTTCAGATAACCACTAAAATTAAAAACCACAAATTTTAAGATGTTCAGTCTATCTATTTATATTTAGAAAACCATGTTGTGAAGTCTATACATTACCTTGCGTATGCGTGCATAATCATAGAGACGTGCGTAGGCACTAGCTCCAGCAACTATCAATTTTGGCCTGAAGAGTGTGGCCGAGCTCTCCAACTGAATTCCAAAGTTGTTGGATTCATTTCAAAGTTAATTTGCTTAAAAAAACTAGTCTAGAAATGAGGATTATTGCCAAAAGGATCATAAACATGATAAAAGACTCTGCAAAGTGCAAACATACTTGGTCATAGTCAATGTATCCGGTGCTTTCATTCAATCTGTATGGCATTGTCTCAAAATATATAGAGACTGCAGATATCTTCTTGGTGTCAGTCTGCATTAGTGAAAATATCAACTATTAATTTTTATCATGATAATGAAAAGGAAGAAAGTAGAAATGGATCAAGAGAGCTTCTTAAAAGGAGGGAGGGGGACGTCCAAATAATAGAAATATAAGTAAAAATCAAACAAAATCAATATTTCATTAAAGGATTGAGAAGTTACTTCTAACAGCTATAGAAATTCTCAGAAACTTTGTTAACTATAACTATAAGCCAATCTATGAACGATGAAAGTTGGTACTACCTGGTATCCGTGAGAAAGATGCCCTCCATGAGGAAGATCAAGAGCCATGATTCTATCATGAGGTTTCAGCAGTGCAGTGTAAACATGAAAATTTGCAGGTGAACCAGACAGAGGCTGCACGTTAACTGCGTATTTGGGGTAACAGACAGATTATAAAACTTCAATTCTAATATATTTAAAAAATCTATTCAACCTCAGAAAACATAGTACTATGTAGCCAATAAAACAATGATGATTTTCTTACTAATATGTCTCTCTTCTGTTCTTACCTCCCCATTTAGCAGGATCCAACCGAAATGCTTCTAGGGCACGCTTCTGGCATAGTGTTTCCGCCATGTCAATATACCTGAAATAAGAAAGATCAACAATTTTTGAATGGAACACAATTGATTACTCCAAGAATAAAATCCAAAATGATGACACTATATTCAGTAGCTTCCTTGAATTATTGAAGACAAGCAAGAACAGACAGCAAGTGAAAGACTGACATACTCATTTCCACCATAATATCTTGCACCAGGATATCCTTCACTGTACTTGTTTGTCATGATAGAGCCAACAGCTTGCATTACAGAGACAGAAGTGAAATTTTCTGAGGGTATCAGTTCCAGCCCCTTCACCAAAAATCAGAACAAACAACTAATTAAGTCTTCTCTAATATGAAATGCAAAATTTTAACAAAATCCCAATAATGAAACATTTAGGCTCGTTTTTTGGATTACCATCTGACTTATAGGAACTTCTTAGTTAAAAATAAGTTTACAGTTCTTCCCTTCCAAAAAAAGTCGCAGGTTTCGCTAAACATATTGGTTTCTGTGATCCCTTCATTGCTGAGCTTTGGGGTGTGCTCATTGGCTTACAGCTTGTTCGCTCAAAGGGTTGGACCAAGGTGGCGGTGCAAGTAGATGCCAAGGTGGCTTGTCAAGTAATCTTGGGTACGGAGAGTGGACGCATTTCGGGGTGGAGTATTGTTAGAGAGATTCGTAAGCTTCTAGAGTTGCCTTGGGAGGTTCGGTTGGTTAACATCTATAGAGAGGCTACTCGTTGTGCAGATGCGTTAGCTAGTATTGGGTGTTGTCAAGCTGATGAGTTGATTTTTTATGAGTAGTGTCCTACTTCCATAGGATCGTTATTGCTTTCTGATGTTGTAGGGAATTCTATTCCCAGACTTGTTCCTGTTTAGTTTCTTGTTTCTGTTTTGGGGCTTAGCCCCCGTTTCTTTACCAAAAAAAGTCTCACATTGACTAGAGATAAGGACTCAAAAGAGTATATAATGAAAGGGATCCCTCACCTTATAAGCCGGTTTTGTAGGGTTGAGTTAGGCCCAAACCACATTCTAAGAGGAGTGAATAAATTGAAACACTTTTGCAAAAATCAGGAACTAAGTAGATATATTGTAAATGCCAAGGACTAAATTAAACTTTTGTAAAATTTCAAGGATCAAATAAGCTAATAACTCATTTAAATGATTGATAGTTATTTTCTAATATATCTCACTTTCAACAAGTGTTCAGTGAGGAATTTATCAGCAGTACAGACAAAATCAAACAAAGTGGTGAAGAATCCTTTAGAAGTTACGGGCAAAGATGCAAGCAACTAGTAAAGTATAGTAAGACAATCATGGAAATTGCACCTTCCATTGTCTAGCTTTCTCAAGCTCAATTATATCAGCAATCTCAGGATCAACAACCTCAAGTGGAGCATTCAATTGCTTTGGCCACTACAAAGACAAAATTTTCAATTTTTGTCAAACAAACAAGTACAAGCATGAAAATCATTAATTAAACATGAAATACTATTTATAATATCAACATACATACCGTTACACGTGAATTTTCTTTATCATAAACAGCTTCATCAGGCAAAGAGGACTACAATTAACAAAAAATAGAGAGAGAAAACGAATTCGAAGTAAACGGTTAAGGTGAGAGAAGAAATTGAAGGGAAAAGGTGGATTTGAAAAGAAGAGAAGAGAGAGAAGTGGAGAACCTTGTAGTAAACAGAGCTAGTAGTGAAGAGAGGACGTAAAGGTTTGTTGACGGAAGATGAAAGCCTTCGAAGCGCCATTGCCATTGCCATCTTATCTCTCTGTGTTTGTGTGTCTGAGAGTGAGAGAGGATGGATGATGAGCTTTTTCTTGAATTATAGTTTTGGTAGTTTGGTTTTTGTTTGTTTGTACAAAATAAAAATCCAAACGTTTTTGGTGGTTGGTGATTGATGATATGATCCACTCATATTAAGTTAGGCAAAACAAAGGATTTTAATTTATTTGATTTTTAATGTTGCATTGTCTTATACCACCACCAACTTTGTTCGTCCGAACGGTAATTGAATTTGATTCATCTCGAGTTTGAATTGGTGTGACAAAAACTCTTCTAATCATCCGGACCGATAAAGTCTGGATTCGTGACCTGCTAAGTGTGGGCATAGTGACTCATTCTACTTTGGGACAGGATAACCAACAATGGTCCAATAAAATCTCTACCAAAAGTACTATTGTTGTTATATTTCTAGGGATCCTTATTAAATTATTATTATTATTATTATTATTATTATTATTATTATTATTATTATTATTATTATTATGACATCTTATATTATTATTATTTGGGAAGTAAATTACTTGAAATTGTAATTTTTTTAGACCAACCTTCAATTTGTAACTTAAAAAATGTGACGTGGCAATTTATAGTGAGGATAGTGCCACACTGTGCAAACTGACCAAAATGCCACACTAAGCAAAATGACCAAAATGCCCCCACTGATCACCATAGCCAAATTCCCCAAACTGAGCAAGTTGAGCTTCCTAACTAGAATGCCCAAAAAGTTGATGATAGTGCATTAAAATAAGGGTTTGATGACTCAAATGATGAGGTATTAACAGATGGATTTGATCAGGTGCCAGTTGGAGTTGAAAGTTTCGTTGCTGGCCAAAAGGAGCAACCACCGGAGGGAACTAGATGTTGATGAAAGGAGGAACAAGGGTAGAGACTAGAGAAAAAGAAGACTAAATTAAAAGAAGCTTCAACGAGAGTAAAGGAAGACCCAAAAGAGCAAGTGTGGATGAAGGAACTTCTGTTGTTGTAGATGAGGAACCATAAAGCGAGGATGACTCACTTGATTTCGGGGTTAGGGAAAGGAATAAGGGTAAAATGCTTGATAGGGATTTATCAGATTCAGATTATAAATCTGAAGAGTTAGAAACTGATGAGGATTTGAGTACTGATTGTTCTGATGAGGATATAGTTAGAAAGAAAAAATACCTATAATTTGTGATGCCAAAGAAGTTTGATGATTACAAATGGAAATTGGGAAGCAGGTTCTCAGCAAAGGAAGAGTTTAAAGAAGCAATTGCAAACTATGTTGTTCATAATGGAAGAGATCAAAGATTCTTTAAGAATGATAACACTCACACATGCAGCAGAGAGTATAATGTTTAGATGTTTAACTCTGCATGGCTTGGGAAGAAATTGTACTCAACAGTTAGAATAAATCCAATTGTGAAATTGATTGCAATTTGTGAGAAAGTCCATGAGAATGGACTTTTTGTATGAGCATGATGAAAGCTTATAAGGCTAGGAAGGAAACACTTGATTTAGTGGAAGGGTCATTCAAAGATCAATTTCTTAGATTGTATGACTACACACTTGAGTTGTTGAGATCTAACCCGAATAGTGCAATTAAGTTGATTGTCCAACCAACTGAACAATAACCTGCTTCTCAAACTGAGCAACAACCTGATGAGTATGTGAGCAGACCATTGTTGCCAAGTTTTTGGAGACTTTATACGTTCCTTGATGGTTGTAAGAGAAGTTTCCTTATTTTGTAGACCAATAATAGGACTTGATGGATGTTTCCTTATTTGTAGACCAATAATAGTAGCATCACGGCTGGCATGCTTTCAGGTCAGGTCGTAAGGTCTCGCCGTTATCTCCAAGATCACCTTGACGAGATGGGCGAGAGAGTGGGAAGGAGGAGCCTTGCCACACAAAAGATTATCAAATCAAATAAAATAAAAACTTAAAAACTAATTAACAAGTCAGAATAGAGGTCCGTCGCCATTTATCCCCAAAAATTGAATTTAGAAAGTTAGGGTATTGGGTGCGAAGGGAAGAACGGTTTATGGTGCGAAGGGAAGAAATCGCATGGAGGAAGTATTCGCAGGAACAAAGGTTAAAGTTTGAAGTTTTTTCATTTATAGTTATCGTAGGAATGGTTACTGGGTGCCATTGAATGTTGGAGTTTTCTAACTGAAGGATTCGTAGGAACAGTTACTGGGTAGTGGTAAGCTAGTGAAGCATTACTTTAATATTGATTGTTTTATGTTTAGGGTTTTATTTGGTGTCCCTGATTTGTTTATTCTGTAATGCATGAATGTATGTGCTTGTTTTTGTGGTCCCTATTTCTTTCTTCTGATAATGGTGGGGTATGAAGTGTTAAAGTCTTAGAGTATTATGTTGTTGAATCATTGTGCTTGTTTGTGTGATCCCTATTTTCTGTTTTTAATGTAATGGGAATGTTGTTGAGTTAAACAAGTGTAACATCCCAGGCTTCTGGTCGACATTAGAAACCTGAGATACTTTTTATAGCGTTTCAGAGATGCACTTAAATAACTTTGGATTCATATAAATTGAACCACTAATAACAAAACTAAATAAGGATGATAGGTTTTATAAAATAAGTTCAACAAAACGAAAGGATTTAGTACAAATCATCCCAATTAGTTACATAAATTCTTAATCCGAAAACACAAGTGCATATACGTAGTACATTTCTAATTTCGACTATGAACAACTAAACACAAACATTAGCATAATATGATGCTAAATCTTCATGAGCGGAAGATCTTCATCTATCCGATTCCTTGATCTCGTCGTTGACTTCTTTAAACTTTGCCTGTGGAACTGAAAAACATTCAACAATAAACAATGAGATTACAAATCTCAGTGAGCTCTTTCGCGGCCGCTCACTCATAACCTCTCGTAGTCTTATTATCATCTTTTCACTTGTCGTAACTTAATCCATAAGAAGACTGAACATCGTCAGCTTCAGCGGAGAACCCAACCCGAATCAACAATCTGAGTCATGACTCAATCCGAGTAAACCCGAATCAACCATATGAGCCAAGACTCAATCCGGATCAACCATCTGGGCCTTGAACTTAGGAGACATGACCTCCCCTTCCAAGTACGTTACTTAACCTCTTGGGATCGTCATCCCCATGGTGTTTTATTAATATCCTTTATATGCTCTCACACGTTCGTTCGTTTCCTAAAACAATATCGTTCATTTCAAACAATCTTTGCATGATCATAACCTCGATATTTTCCATCAATCATACTTCAATTCATATCACAATCAAGAACTTGAACCACCAGGTCAATCAATTCAATCACCAATCATTTATATAACAAGTGTTTATTCAAAGACATAACATAGACTATACATCAAGCATTAGGAGATAGAATAGGTTAATGATGATTCTGAAAGTGAGTTAAAAATACAATTAATGTTTATTTATAGTTGTATATCTTTTCGTTAGCTTTCTAACGCATCCAAGAACACTCAAATCGGAGTTCCAAATCAAAAGTTACAGACAAAACAAGTTAGAATGCTATCGACAAAATCTAACAACCAGAGAGACTAGCACGACCCGTGCTCCCTGTGCAGCACCAGAAAATCTGTTTTTACGTTTTCAGCCCACTCCCAAAGTCTTCTAACCAATCATAACTATCATACAATCAATTTTAACATTTTAAATCACTTCATTTCAACACAATCAAGCATCATACATCAATTTTACACGTCAAAACAACTTGTATCACAACTCAATGTTCATCATAAATCATTATTTCAACAACACATCCATACAACCAACCATAATTTCAGCAACACATTGAAGTCTAAAACCACATAGAAATCACAAAGTTCAGAGTCCAATCACACTTAAGATGGAGCATAAACAAGGAGAGAACAAAAGGAATGAAGAACTCACCTTGACCACATTGTTCATCTCAAGCACAACACACAATACTTCAATTCCAATGTCACCAACAAGCCTCTATTGCTCTAGACTGAAGCTCCTAAGCACTCCAAATTCGATTTCAGCTCCTAATCTCCAATGCTAACCCCAATCACCAATTGGAATACTTCCCACTTGCATGCAACTCCAACTTCAAACCCTAGCTTCCATCACCACCTCTAGTTGAAACCACCCAAACACCAAATTCAAAGGAGAAGGTGTGCAACAATTTCTGCACATAGACCAGAAACTTCTCCTTTCTTCTTTCTCTCCAAAGACCACAAAATTTGGTAAAAAAGCCTTGTCCTAGTTTCACAACTTCACATTGCTAATTCCTCTCCCTAAACTCAGCTCTTAGGATTTAGTCCCTAACCACCACTACCACATGCAATTTCGAAATAGTGAGGCACCAAGGAGATTTTGAAATTCTGTTTTTGAAGCTACAATGTTGATGATTCAGATTTGGGGAAGGAATAGTAGAAGAAATGAGTTTGAGGTTTGCATGCAATGATGTTGGTGATGATAGGGTTCCATCCCTCAAGCTACATTTTCCCTCTTTCTTTCTTCCTTACCTTCGAACTCTTCCTCACTCTCTCCCTTTAAACTTCTTTTCTTTCAAAAGTGAGAAATGAGTGTATTAAATGAGAGATTGTGTCCCTCTTTTAATACTTTCAGCTGAAAATTTTGGAGCATAAATGGTTTTGGGCTCCTAGTTTGGGCTAATAATAGGAAAACCTCATTTCTATATGCACCCCTCCTTCTACTATGTCTAAATTAATTCTATAAGTAACTCAATCACTCCACAAACACATTAAATGATCAAAGGAATAAATAAAACAAGTATCAAAACATGTCATTTAATTAAATACAACAATTAAGGTAACACATAATTTTATGAAAACACATAATAATCAAAGTAATTAAAATAATTACTTTGGGGAATGTTACAATACACCCCAACTTGAAAATTTTTGTCCTCAAAAATTGTTCAAGTTTGATCTACTAACACTCTCATGCAACCTTACACATCAAACCCCTAGCCAAAGCCTGCCCATTTCTCGTTCCGCAACATCATCTGTAGCCCTCTATTTCCGATGCGTGCTCTGATGGAAGTAGAAGGCCAAGAATCCTACAGCTCAGTGTTTCGGGAGATTTTAGGCTAATTCAATCAATTGTCGTTGTTCTCAGTACGTCGCACGAAATATTGAGTTGATTAGGATCAATGCTTCACGCAATATGCTGAGAGGTTTTGATAATTGCCTATCGCAGTCCCTAAATGACTGGATCTATCTAGTCTATTAACCATAACATTCTAAGCCCGACAAGGTCGAACTGCTCTGATACCATTTTGTAACATCCCAGGCTTCTGGTCGACATTAGAAACCCGAGATACTACTTATAGCGTTTCAGAGATGCACTTAAATAACTTTGGATTCAGATAAATTGAACCACTAATAACAAAACTGAATAAGGATGATAGGTTTTATAAAATAAGTTCAACAAAACGAAAGGATTTAGTACAAATCATCCCAATTAGTTACATAAATTCTTAATCCGAAAACACAAGTGCATATACCTAGTACATTTTTAATTTCGACTATGAACAACTAAACATAAACATTAAACATTAGCATAATATGATGCTAAATCTTCATGAGCGGAAGATCTTCATCTATCCGATTCCTTGATCTCGCTGTTGACTTCTTTAAACTTTACCTGTAGATATGAAAAACATTCAAAGCGAAGGGGCGCGTGAATGAACCGAATACGCACCGGAATGAGAGGGATCCTGAGGCTGTGCAGGTATGGGACTGTACAGTTGAAGGAAGGCTTAACAGAATTGGCTTGGGATACCTATACCAACAAGGTGCATCTTCTTTTCGGGAGCCCTTCCTATAAGAACTCCATAGTTAAGCATGCTTGACTTGAAGTAGTAGTGGGATGGGTGACCTTTTGGGAAGTTTCCCAGAAAGCATGCAAGTGAGGACAACACATGCTAAAAAGACAAGTGTTGGTTTGTGGGGGCAGTTAAAAGTTCTGGAAGCAGTCTGGGATGTTACAAATGGTATCAGAGCAGTAGACCTCTCCTAGTACGGTGTGGTTCGGGGACGAACCAAGCGGAAGCTGGTGGGCATGTGACATCCGGGGCTGACGAGGGCGGGGAGTGATCGCCGGTGCCTAAAAAGGTAGGATGGCAAAGAGGGGCTCCTGGCAGCTTCAAAGCGAAGGGGCGCGTGAATGAACCGAATACGCACCGGAATAAGAAGGATCTTGAGGCTGTGCAGGTATGGGACTGTACAGTTGAAGGAAGACTTAAGAGAACCTTCTGGGAAGTTTTCTAGAAAGCATACAAGTGAGGACAACGCATGCTGAAAAGACACGTGTTGGTTTGTGAGGCAGTCAACAGTTCTAGAAGCAGTATGGGATGTTGCAACAGGACAAAGAATGGATGTTTTTTATGTTGACTTCCATCGTTAGGGACACTTTGTGGATCTAAATGGTACATATGCAGGAGAAGTTGAACATTGGGAGTATGATGATAATAGATAGAGCTATTTTGAAATTTTTGATCTTGCTAAGAGTATGGGGTGTCAAGAGGTTGTTGGAATGTGGTATGAATTTGAAGGTAAATTAAAGTTGCTTGAAATTGAGTTTGGTGCCATAGAGTTGCTAAATTGGGCCAAGACTAAAGGAAAGAGACGGCCCAACCTGATATTATTGAGTTATCTGTACTACCTGGGCCCCAATCTAAAACTGACCAAAATGCAACACTGAGCAAAATGACCAAAATGCCCCAACTGATCACCATGACCACCAAATTCCTCAAAATGAGCAAGTTGAGCTTCCTAACTAGAATGCCCAAAAAGGTGATGATAGTGAGGATAGTGCATTAAAATAAAGGTTTGATGACTCAGATGATGAAGCATTAAAAGATGGATTTGATCAGGTCCATGTTGGAGTTGGAGGTTTTGTTGTTGGCCAAAATGAGCAACCACTAGAGGGAACTAGATGTTGATGAAAGGAGGAACAAGGGTAGAGACCAAAGAAAAAGAAGACTAAATTAAAAGAAGTTTCAACAAGAGTAAAGGAAGACCCAAAAGAGCAAGTGTGAATGAATGAACTTCTATTGTTGTAGATGAGGAACCATTAAGTGAGGATGACTCACTTGATTTTCTGGTTAGGGAAAGGAATAAGGGTAAAATGCTTGATAAGGATTTATCAGATTCAGATTATAAATCTAAAGAGTTAGAAACTGATGAGAAATTGAGTACTGATTATTCTGATGAGGATAGAGTTAGAAAGAAAATGTACCCATAATTTGTGATGCCAAAGAAGTTTGATGATTACAAATGGAAATTGGGAAGCATGTTCTCAACAAAGGAAGAGTTTAAAGAAGCAATTGCAAATTACGTCGTTCATAATGGAAGAGACCTCAAATACTTTAAGAACGATAACACTCACACATGCAGCAGGGAGTATAATGTTGAGATGTTTAACTCTGCATGGCTTGGGAAGAAATTGTACTCAAAAGTTAGAATAAATCCAATTGTGAAATTGATTGCAATTTGTTAGAAAGACCATGAGAAATGGACTTTTGGTATGAGCATGATGAAAGCTTATAAGGCTAGGAAGGAAACACTTGATTTAGTGGAATGGTCATTCAAAGATCAATTTCTTAGATTGTATGACTACACACTTGAGTTGTTGAGATCTAACCCAAATAGCACAATTAGGTTGATTGTCCAACCAACTGAACAACAACCTGCTTCTCAAACTGAGCAACAACCTGATGAGTATGTGAGCAGACCATTGTTGCCAAGTTTTTAGAGACTTTATACGTGCCTTGATGGTTGTAAGAGAAGTTTCCTTATTTGTAGACCAATAATAGGACTTGATGGATGTTTCCTCAATTATGGAGGGCAAATTATTGCAGCAATAGGGAGAGACCCTAATGATCAAATGATGCTTATTGCATTAGCTGTTGTTGAAGGAGAGACCAAAGACTCGTCGGCTTGGTTTCTTGATCTGCTAGTTCAAGACTTAGGTGGGCCAATTGTTTGCAAACAACTCACTTTCAACTCAGATTAACAAAAGGTATTTCATATCTAATGCTTCTGTTCTTTTCAGTTTCTGTTTTTTCATATGCAAACAATTCACCTTCAGTTTATGTTCTTTTCAGTTTTCATTGCATAAAAAATAGTTGATATTTGTTGTTCGTTTAGAATATGCTAGTTGAGAATCTATTGCTAGTTTATGACTTCCATTCAAAAATAGTTTATGATGCTAGTTTAGTTTCAATTTCAATTTCAGTAGCTAGTTTATGACTTCCATCATTTCATATGTTTATTAAGATATGTATTCTGGTTGTTATTCTTCATTTCTCTCATTCTATTGCTAGTTGAGGATCTGATGCTAGTTTAATGGAGGCCAGACCTTAACTCATTGACCATGATTGAATAGACAAGGAACTTGTGCCCTTCCCGGGGAGAATGGGAAACTGTGTGCTCGAGGGGGACTCCTTCCAGCTTCCCCTTTTGTCCCAAACCACCCATCAGGGGCAGGAAGAAGGAAACATCCGACTCTGGGTAAAAAAATACCTCAACCTGCGGACATCCTCTGAAATTGGGTGTATCTTATGCAGTGTCAAATTATCGGTGCTGAATTCGTAAAGCGAATAATGGGAGGGGATCCCCTCTATTTATACTAGGCAAAAAGAAACGAAAGGGCCGAAGCGCAAAGGTCACAACTTTAAAACCACAATGATGACAATTGGCGCGAAAAACAAAGCAGCACAATGGTTTGATATTCCAACTTCCCAAAAATCTTGAACGAAATTTCCACAAGAAAAAAGATCAAGAACGAAATTTCAGTGACTCACTAAACTATGATGTCAAAAAGAAGGCTGATAACTTTATATTCATTAAAAAATCAATATTAATTAATTGTGTAGAATATCTTAATAGAATTCTGTACCGATTTCACTCAAAAAAATAGAAAGTACCGATTCTTTTTTATATTTCGAAAAAGGCTTATACTACCCTCTGTCCATATTACATGTCGTTTAAGGTTGTGACACATGAATTAAGAAAAGTAGTTGATTTTGTATAGAAAAGAGAGATTGTGAGTTAGTTTACCATATTGTCTTTCATTAATGACATTGGAAATATAAAAAGTAGAATTGTAAGAAGATATATATATTAAATAATGAAGGGTTGTGAATTAGACAAATTTATTTTAACAATAACTTGGTGGTGAATTAGACAAATTTATTTTAACGTGACGATATGAGACAAATTTATAGAAAATCACGTTATTTTAACAATAGAATGGAGACTAAGTGTTGTATAGAAAAGAGTGTTGTGAATTAGACAAATTTATTTGGCTAGAAAGTCATACATAATATGTGACGGAGGGAGTATATAACGTATATTATTATTACACGAATCACCAAAGAAAAAAAATTATTACACACGCGTGTTACAAACCCTACGGTGAAATAGACACCCAAAATCACTGGTTTCGGCAGAGTGTTTCTTGTATGCGTGTGAAAGAGGGATTCCAGTCCAGTCTTTCATCGGTGTCGACAATAATTTAGGCAAAGCTTGTTTTCCCTGTTTTCTGCAACTACTACTATAAAGTTCACAGTATCGAACCCGTTTTGTTTTCTTCACCTACCATTATTACTAACCACAACCATGTCACAGTTAAAGTTGAAGCAACTTGTTTCACCTTGTATGACAGCCATAGCAGTAGCACCCACACACCCACAACACTTACTCTCCATTCTCCTCAAAAACCCTTCTCACCACCAAGCTATTCAACAAATCCACTCTCATATCATCACTTCTGGCTTCTTCCACTACCCTTTCTACAACAACAACACTTGTTTACTTCTCTTCAACAACCTTATTCGCTGTTATTCACTTACCCCTTTTCCTCAACAAGCTCTTCATTTCTCAACCTACACTCCCAGCTCACACTCTTTCTTCACATACCCTTTACTTGACTCTTTCACCTTTGCTTTCCTTTCACATGCTTGTGCCAACTTAAGCTTCACCCACTTTGGATTTCAGCTCCATGCCCTTGTTTTCAAATTGGGTTGGAACTCTCATGTTTATGTTCAAACCGGGTTGCTTAATATGTACTCAACTTGGGGCTTTTTAGTTGATGCAACACAGGTGTTCGGTGAAATGTCACAAAGAAATACAGTTACTTGGAATGTTTTCATTAAGGGTTTGATTATGTGGGGTCAGGTTGAACTAGCTCGTTCTGTCATTGATCGAATGACGGTGGCTCGGAGTGTTGTCTCGTGGACTCTTGTTATTGATGGATATACCCGTATCAATCAGCCTGCGAAAGCTTTGGCTTTGTATAGGAAAATGGTTGAGCTTGATGGTATAGAGCCTAACGAGGTTACCCTTTTGACCATTTTTCCTGCTATAGCTAATCTAGGGTATATTAAGATATGTCGATCGATTCAAGGCTATGTAGAGAAGAGAGGGTTCAATGCCTTTGATATACGGATTACGAATGCAATGATTGATTTGTATGCCAAATGTGGGTGCATAGAGAGTGCGTGTAGATTTTTCCGTGAAATGCCTGTGTGGAGGAAGAATTTGGTGTCGTGGAATTCGGTTATATCTGGTTTTGCAGTGTAGGGAATGGGCAGGGAAGTTGTGGAGAATTTTGAAAGCATGGAGAAGGCTAGGCTGAGACCGAACTGTGTTGTGTTTTTTAGTGTTTTGAGTGCCTGTAGTAACTGAGGATTGGTTGAGGAGGGGCTTAAGTTTTTCAGTAAAATGGTGAATGATTATCAACTTGTGCCAGACATCAAGCATTATGGTTGTGTGATAGATATGTTGGGAAGGGCTGGAAGGTTAGAAGAAGCTGAAAATGTGGCTTTACAGGTGCCCCGTGAGATCGCCAATGATGTAATCTGGAGGACACTTCTGGGTGCTTGTAGTGTTCATAATAATGTTGAAATCGGTCAAAGGGTGACCCAAAAAATACTAGAGATGGAGAAGGACCATGGTGGGGATTATGTTCTTATGTCCAATATTTTTGCTGGTGTTGGGAGATTCAAGGATGTTGAGAGGTTAAGAGAAATGATAGATGAAAGAAATGCCTTTAAACTTCCTGGCTACAGTGTAATCTAATTGATATTGATATACAATATAGGTGACACATTTGAAATAGATAGATAGATCGTGGTTCTGCCTTTCTTACTTGGAGAGAGGTGGTATTGAACCCATGAACACAGAAGAAAAACCTTGTGAGGGATACTCAACAAATTGGCAGGTCATTGCTCTTTGCTTCATATATTCTGAACTAACTCAAGTCATCAAATTGTAGTAATACTTCTATTTATTCTGTCACTCAATAGATCTTATGTCCATATGAACATAAATAACTTAAAAAAAATCGTTTGAATTAATATAGAATAGAATAGACGAACTTTTTGAATATGTTTTTATCCGAAGCATCAGGTTCGATGAAAGGAAAATGTGAAACGCTAACAACACTCTCTCTTCCCAATGCACTCTTAGGAATCAGGCCTCACCAACTTTGGGTGGGACCCACGAGATTTAGTAGGACTCATTCGGATTTTAACCAATAAACGAGTGTGTAGCAAACACTCAAGAAAAATTATAATCAATCTTCTGGAACCAAAATGACTTATATTTTTTGAATTTCCTATACATCACTTCAGCTTGTCATTTACTGCTTTATATTTTATAGGTTTTATCTGTCCCTGATTTTCATGTAGTTTTAAGTTCAGTATGTATTACACAATTTTTCTTTTCTTATAATTGGTTTCTTTCAAATGATTTCCATTTCTCTAGCTATGCTGGACAACCATAACTTTTGGAGAATTTTGAAAATGTTCTCTCATTGAAGTTTAAACTCGGTTGCACATTGAAAACACGGTATCAAAATTTTCAACTTTGTCGTTTTCTATCCGATTCTACTTTTTCTACGGTCTTCCTTTTGTCGCAGTCAAAAATTCCCTATTTTGCTTGAAGGTGTCTAGTTTAATTGAAATCCCATTTCTTCATTCCTCGTAGTTTTTATCATATGCTCACGTTTATGGTTTGTGTGTTTTGACTACTATTTATATGCTCATCTGGATTATGACTTCTTAAACTGTTTGTTACAGCTATATCATATATCTCAGCAAGATTCTTTTGTTCTAGTTTGGTTCAAATCCCATTTGTTCATTGTTAATAGTTTCTACTTTCTAGTTTCTACACTTACAGTTCGGTTTATCTGTTTTGACTACCAGTTTTATGCTCATTTGGATTATGATTTCTTCTCAAAACTGTGTTATGGCTATATCACATCTTAATATTGGCAACGCTCTTTTGTTTTTCCTGTAGCGTTAGTGAAGGTATTACTATAACATGCAATCTATTTGTCTAGTATTCTGATCATTCATAAAAAAATTATCATTTCCAGAATCACAAACGTCTTCATCTATTTGCAGGGGTGCTTCAATTAGTTTAGGTGATCTTCATCCCGATATGATTGTTGACTGGAATTGCATCTGAAGTCCGATAGCGTATTACTCGCAAGTCACAGTTACATATTTACCACAATGAGTAAGCACTGTACATCCCCAACTTGTATCTTTTCTGCATAGTGCTAACATTGAGGTGTTCTCTGGTTCTACTTTGGAAGACTGTTAGGATCCCATTATTAAATAAGATGTAGGGTAGGTGATAGAGCAGAAAAATAAAAATAGAAACAGAACAAATATGGATGGATGAATATTACTTCTGAAGATGGAATAAGAAAAGGAAATAGAACTTCAGAGCAAAAGCTCCTCAACAGAGAAAATGTTTCCTGGTACCTATCAAAGACTCGCACGTTTTTGCTGGTCTCTGCCATTCTTGAGGTAAGTAGTAATTGGAAAAACAAATTTGACAGATTTTATTTTTTTAAAGTCAAATAGAGCTTGGGTTATTTTACTGAAATGTCATCTTGCTTTTACTTTTTCTCCATTTCTCTTTAGGATGATGTATCCTCTTCATATGTGTAACTTCAACTAGTCAATTTAGTGATTATGATCATTGATGAGTGTTATAAAATATATACAATGCTTTTGCTGATCTTGAGAACTTGTGTTATAGCAGTGCAAGTTATGCTTGGACCTTTTACTTGTTTACTTGAGTTCATTATTGAACTTGAATGAGGTTCTGCTCCTCCTTAGTTGGAATTTCCAGTGGTAACCACTAACCATTAATTTTGTATGTTGTTGGTTTATGCATATCACAACATGTGGAGAAAAGGATGCCTCAAATGTGGCTGAATCTGTTGTTCTTGAGTATATAATGATGATGGCAATGTCACACTAACGTATGAGTCATGCTCTTAGGATGCAGAAGAGAAATAATTTTCCTCAATGAGAAATTGTGATAAACTTTAGTGAAGGTAAGAAGTGAATTTGTAATATACAATATTGTTGAGTTCATATAGAGTGAGTCTCTTAAATCAGTAACATAATATCTCTGAAAATCATTCCACCAAAAAAATAAATAATAATTATCTCTGAAAATCATCAATCCTTCAATTGTATGTCGAACAGATTGTATGTATGCTTTTACATCGTGTGGTGGGAGGTCCGCTATTCCATTCTAAATTTTATATTATTAAATTAAATAAATTATACCATCTATATATGCTTTTACTAATGTATTACTTATACATATAAGTTTATCTATACAGACTCTTTTTTGATCAAATTTTTATGTATACAGACTCTAAATATCAGTTAATGGAATTGGGATATGGCTTTATAAGAATATCTGGCTTTGTTTTTCTAAACCTGGAAGTATAACAGGACGTATCACAAGTTCACAAGCTTTTGTTAGTTTATTGAATCTTTCATATGCTAAAATAATTTCTCCTTTCCTGAATTATGTTTTTAGTGGATGTATTATTCACTCTCTGTTCACCATGGCTTACCAAATCCCGAATCATCAACTAATTATCTCTCTTCGACGGCTGTTCGGCGTCTCTGGTGCTCGTCTCTCTGTAGTACTTCTTTCCCTCTGGAAATCAGTCTCTTGTCCGCCTTTTATGATGTTTCTCTTGTCCACTTTTGCCGATTTAATGAATTCTGAGTAGTTATTTACTTATTTTACTTTTTAGCATTTATGTAGAAATAGTATTCATTTTTTAATATGTATATTTTTTTTCAGCATAGCAGTCACCCCCTAGAATTGCAAACATAGGAACTTTTCCCATAGATCACAAAATATAAGCTGCTAGGGTCCTGTGTAAACAGTTTGAGGCAGGTGTGACTTGTGAGGGTAATTTGTGAGATTTTCCCATACAACAAGTGACACAAAAGGACAAGTTAAATTACCATGAGAGAAATAATTATTGTTGTGCTTAGGCCCACTTTATCATTATATTTACGGATATGTTTGATTTCAATTTTCCGGAAGATTAAGAATTTGTCTAATATTTTTTTTAATGTGCTTACTAGGGCACAACCAGCAACATTTCCTCGATCTGGGGGCTAAATTCCGACCATCACTCTTCCGGGAATGTTTATGTGAAAAAGTTTTATAAAAGGTACCCAGAATCAAAATACGATGATCCTATCAAGTATTCTCCTTTCTCTCCTTTTCTATGTAGTTTTTCCATATACAATGTTTAACCATCTTATCTCGAATTTTCTTTTTCTGTATGATGTGATGTCTTATCCATTTGGTTTCTATATTGTGAGATAGTGTTGATAAAATAAAAGGTTGGAGAGAATGTGAAAGTAGAATAGAAATTGATTTGTATCATTTCATTGAATGAACTCTGTAAACCAACTCATAATAAAACCGCTGACTGGGCACTTCCATTGTGTGTACTAGAGGGTATTACTATTAACTTAGCTTACATAACACACTGACATGTACTCTAGCCCCTTCAAACTTGTTAAGAATCCTACATCTGATGTGATATGACCTGAAAATGAGTTAATAAATGGGAGTCATTCCTCATCTTACAAAAACAATGGTAGATGTTCGTCCTCTTCTCCTGATCAAACCTTTTTCAAAAGGGTAGAGATGAGCCAAAACCCAAAAACTAAAGAAAACACCTCCTAGTAAACGGCTACTTGTGGTATCACACTGTATAGTTCTACTAACTCTAACTACTCTTGCTATCAAGTTAACCATCATAATTGTTATTGGTGGTATCATAAGGTATTGCCGTTTTATATTATATAGATCTGCAAATTTTTCATCTACGTCGTCGCCATCGACTTCCACCCTCTATTGTGCGTTTCGTAGTTAGTGACCACATCCGACATGATGTCTCCATTCAGTCTTGTCCTCATACCAACAAGAGATGACTTTGATGGCGCCTGATCCGATTGCTGCATCGAGAAGCTTACAAGGTATGGCGAGAGGACTCGGTGGCGTCCAATTTTCATAGCAGGGTGATTGGCTAGTGGCCGGCCTAGGAACTCTGCCTTTGGGGTTGACTCAATTAGGAATTTTGAGTTTCCAAATTTCTGAGGGAACAGAGATAGATTTATTTCTTCATCATCAGAATCACCCATTCTTAGCGCATGTTTCTCTTTAGAGGCGCTAACCATTGATGTATGCTTTTTTTGTCGGCCAAAGCAACGAGAACAACAACCTGGATGGTGCTCTTTAGACCGAGGTGGATCAAAGCATAGAGTGCAATCCATCTAAAAAGGCTCCCTGTACCAACATACATTGCCCTTAAAGTCCATTAAGGGCTCACATATTGACATCAAAGAAAACAGTATTATGATTGGCATATCTATCAGAGGGATCAATCCCTTCAAACCTCAGGGGGAACTTAACATAACAAAGGCAGTCACCTCCACGATCCATCATAAACCGTATGCCTTCCCTCATTGCCTTTGATATATATATATATATATATATATATATATATATATATATATATATATATATATATATACATATATAGTGATCACAATCAAGATTGAGTATAAATGGACCATTAGACATTATAACTAAGGCTCGAATCAAGACATTCATGGCACCTGCCTTTTGTTGTGATCGTATCCTTTACGCTTTTCTCGAGAAATATAAACAAGAGGTGGAAGACACTTATCAAAATCAGTCAGGTCAATGAGCTTTGTAGCGTCAACCGTCACAAGAAGATGTTCATCACTCAGAGGACTCAGCATCGCCTGAATTATGCCCACATGGTCACTTTGGAGTGCTCAGCTGTTGGATTCAACCAAGTCCCTGGCTAGTAAACTGATTTCCAAAGAAAGAGAAGAAGGGATGTCTGATCTTCTAGGTATTGATATCTTTGTCTCCACTGTCGATCCTAGGAAAGAATCACCTCTTGTAATTGCAAACACTATCTTGTCTATTTTAGCTACTGATTACCTTGTCGATCTTGAATCATACTTCAACTGAAAATAGACCCTTACAAGGATGGTAGAAGCGTGAAGTGTGAGTATGATGAGTTCAAGGTTAGGATCAATAGTCTTCCTGACTCCATCTGTCGCAGGTCAGATGCCTATCAATCAAAAGCAGAAATCAAGGACATGGAAGCTAAGAGACAGAACAAGGAAGATGAGCCTTTAGAAACTAGAAAGGTTCAAAAAAAGCAACAGTGCTCATTGGCCAGGGACTTGGTTGAATCCAACTACTGAGCACTCCAGAGGTGACCATGTGGGCATAATTCACGTGATGTTGTGTCCTCCGAGTGATAAACCTGTTTCAGTGACTGCTGATGTTGCGAAGCTCATTGACCTGATTGATTTTGATAAGTATCTTCCCCTTCTTGTTTATTTTTCTCGAGAAAAGCGTCCAACACACAATCACAACAAAAAGGCACGTGCCATGAATGCCTTAGTTCGAGCCTCAGCTGTAATGTCTAATGGTCCATTTATACTCAATGTTGACTGTGATCACTATATCTATAACTCAAAGGAAATGAGGGAAGGCATGTGCTTTATGATGGATTGTAGAGGTTAATGCCTTTGTTATGATGGTAAGTTCCCCCAAAGGTTTGAAGGGATCGATCCCTCTGACAGATATGCTAATCATAATACTGTTTTCTTTGATGTCAATATGCGAGCCCTTAATGGACTTCAAGGGCCAATGTATGTAGCTAATGTGTGCCTTTTTTGACGGATTGCACTCTATGATTTTGATCCACCCAGTCTAATTAGCACAACCAAATTTGGAAACTTGAAATTCCTAATTGAGTCGTGGCAGAGTTCCAAGGCCGGACACTAGCCGATCACATGAAAAATGGACGCCAACTGGTTGCTCTCACCATACCCTGTAAGCTTCTCGATGCAGCAATTGTATCAGAGGTCGTCAATGTCATCTCCTGTTGGTATAAGGACAAGACTGAATGAAGACATCACGTCAGATGGATACATGATTGTCAAGATGGGCACTAGTTACAGAATGCACAATAGGGGATTGAAATCAATTTACTGTGTGGCTAAGCGTGATGCTTTCCGTGGAGCTGCGCCCATCAATCTCACACATAGGATGCATCAGGTTTTCAGATGAGCTACTGGTTCGGTTGAAATATTCTTCTCGCGTAACTATGCCCTTCTTGCTAGCCTAATAACAAGAATTTACTTTTGCCACGATGATGTAGATGACAAATTTTCTGATCTCTATATTGTGAAATGCTCATCCCTTATGATACCACCAATAACAATTTGTACACCTTAAATTAAGCATTCCTTCTTAATGAGCAATTTCGTCCATGATGATGCAAGATAGTTTTCGTGTATTGTTTCCACTCGTAATCAAAAGCATTAGGATAATTATTTCTACTGTGCACATTTCACAAATTTAAAGTGTTTTTTCATCATCATCCTGTAAATAAAAAATAGTGTTCAATCATCTTGATTCCAACATAAATATGTTGTTACAAATAGAGTAGGTAAGACATTTACAAATTTGGTTATTGCTTGGAGATTTAACTCGATATATTCTTACCGCATAACCAAATTCATGGTATGAACATTTTACATTGATCAAAACTAATTCAAGTCTAGTGGAGATGTACAGTAGACAATATTAAAGAAATTAAATTAATTTTTCACATTTTACGAGTATTTTATATATTTAATTCTATCTGGACTATATTTATGACATCTTTCAATTTGACCGTTTTACTATTTTAATTTTAGTGCTTGTTGACTGCAACAGCAAGAGGCTAATCGTAACAGCTAGCAACAAAGAAAACTATAAACAAGGAAGTTTGTTTATGAGAGGAGATTTGCTTTCCCAAACCCGAAAGCTTGTGAAGGGTTTGGTCAAGGCCGAACCTGTGTGGCTCAAAGCCATGGAACAGTTAATCTCCTAATCTTTCTTTTTTGCTCTTACTTTCAGATTCAACATCTTAAATTTACACCTTTTAATATCTATTTTAGTTTTTTAGTGTGCCATTTGGGAATCTCCCATCTAGGTTTTTATCAGTGACTCCACTTTTGCTGCACAACAATATTTTTTGCCAATGCATATCTCTTTATATTGCACTACAAGTTTAATTATTTAGGATTTTTTGGGATGTCATGTGTTTGCCACTTCATTTTGACTTTGAACATTTATTTTAGTAGTGTTTGTAAATAATGATATTTAGGATATGAATTGCTTGACATTAGGTCTCATCGGTGTTAATCCTTTTATCGCTTTTTTCTTTTCTTTTCCGGAAGATTAATAATTTGTCTAATATTTTGTTTTTAATGTGCTTACTAGGGCACCAACAACAACATTTCCTCAATCTGGGGGCAAAATTCTAACCATCACTCTTCTCGAGGATGTATACGTAACTATCTCTACTTGATATGATTACAAGTAATTATTTCTACAAAGTGATCATCATATACGGATTAGTGATATGATTATGTGTTATTGAGCAACTACTAATATGAATATCTTAGTCCATAAAAAGTCATCTATTGCTGTAAGATGTGATGTCTTATCCAATTGGTTTCTAAGTGTCTTATCCATTGAATGAACTATGTACACCTATATATATATAGGTGTACATAGTTCATTCAATGGATAAGACACTTAGAAACCAATTGGATAAGACATCACATCTTACAGCAATAGATGACTTTTGGATTTGAATCAAAGTTTGTCTTCAGACTCATGTATTTAGAATTCAATATTACTGAATAGATAACCAATGGCTTTTATGTCAATTGGAAAGTTGAAAGTCATGGATTAATTTCGTCGAATTAATCCATTTGCGGTTATAACTCTGATTTTTATTGAAATGGTTAACATTTTAGACTTTATGACGTCTAAAATTTAGGATGTTACAAATGACAATTATATATTTTTTCATCGTTGAATGTTCTTACCAACTAAGAATCTTTCTCAGATACATTTTTGACACTTCTTACCAACTAAGAACATGATTGTCACTCATATATGATACATTTTAATACCTCAATAACAAAAAGACAAAATTATATATTTTTTACGACACAATCATAGAAGAAATAAAACATTGTGATATGAGTGGGATAAATTTACGTAACTATCTCTACTTGATATGACCACAAGTAATTATTTCTACAATGTGATCATCATATACTGACTAATCACTCATATAGGTTTGCCGGTTGTTCTCTTCATTTCATCGATATATTTTGTGTAATTTTTTTTATCTATTTGGGCAGTTATTTTTCATCTCTATAAAATTCAATATTTCTGTTTTTCATCTTTGTTTTATCTATTTGTGTTTCTCTTCCATTTTATTTTTTTTTGTTATCTTCTTATATATTTAAATCTTAATTTAATTATATATTAAAGTATCTTAGACGTGTTGTATTTTGATTTTCAAAATTTTACAGTATCCCCGTATCTTTATCGTGCGTATCCCGTATCGTATCTCGTGTACGGGCTTCATAGGTTACAACACATACACTTCTCTCAAACACCCAATGACCCTAGTGCACCTACACAACACTGTATGACCAGAGTATACGAGAGAAAAAAAGTAAAATACAAATTGTTTTTGACTAGTTAATCTTGTAAATGAGAACTCGAGCCATATATATAATCTTGGCATCTCTCATCCTTCACAAAACTAGGCAATGTGAGACTTCTTCAAGATGCTCTATTTCAATCAACTCTAACATGAGTTTGGGTCTTGGTCCAATAAATGGGCCAAATAGAGAATTGAGTACAATTTGCTGAAGTATCAAATCCGTATGAGTGGAAACATGATTATATTGAGAAGGGTAGAAAAAAGGTGGCCAATGCTTTTCCCACATCCCTCCCTACTCACCCCACACCCCCTAACTTCAAATATTCCAAAACTACCCTTAATGAGAGGACGTGTTTAGGTGCCATTCGGTTGAGGCCAACCGAATATATTCGGCTAAGGCCAACCAAACGCCTTCGATTGACGTCGACCGGACGTTATAAAAAACAACAAGGGTTGTGTTGTTAAGTTTTGCTCGCTCGGGGAAGGGGAACCGAAACGATTCGGTTGACCCCAACCGATTGCACCTGTTACTGAACAGACAGAATGAAAACCAGAACTGTTCCTGTTTATGTTTCAAATTTCAAATGCAGACTAATATTACTAACTAAAATTGGTATTTATTTAAAAAAGTACATAACATATAGAAGTCATACGTGGAAGATTCATTGTCTTAATACAAATTGGAAAACAACAATTAATCAACTAATCACAATCTTTACTTAAATCTACATTAGCCGGTGGTTGGTCCTCAAAGACCAAGGCCTTCCACTTTTGCATACGACCAGTAAACAACAACTCCCAACCCTTGGTTGCGGGTCTCCTGTTAACATTCTAAAGCGCATCGAAGGGGGGGCATTGGACTTCCACTCTTCAAATAAACCTTACAAAGACAAAAACAACATGATGTTAACTAATGTTGACAAATTAAAATTGAATTCTAAATAAAAGTTGTACCTGTACAAAGTGTTTATCCGTGAAGCATATGTTGAATTGACAAACAGTTCTGAATGGGGCAATATGAAATGGGTATATCGTGAAAGACTCGTGAACAGACCAACAAGTCAATACAACATTGTATTTGTTAAAGATGAGATACCCTATATCTGGTACAGTCATCCAATTGTCTTCACCAGTGTTTGACTGCATCAACAATTTCATCAGAAATGTGACTTTTCCCATACCACTAGGGGTGGACATATCCACCGAAACCGACCATAACCGTGAAAACCGAAGTGGGAGAAGGAAATTCGGTCGGGTCTTTGCGGATAAACGGGTAGCCAGCTGAATGAAATGGGCTTGTATGGGCCCTCACGGACGGATGCAGATCTTGTAACCAGATCCATCGGTACCCGGACCCGAGCGACCCAGTATATATTATATATATTTTAACTACTATATTCATTCTCTATGCGACGTCATTTGCGTTTTCTCAAAAGTAACTTAACCTAAAACTCTCGCTCTCAGCCTCATTTCATTTCAGAACAACAAACAAACACACCACTCTCTCTCAAATCGTGAGTGAAACCCTAGCGTCGCATCTCCATCCATTTCACGAAGAACAACACCTGAAGCTACGATCTCCTCCCATCCCACGATGAACTGAAGTTGCATCTTCTACTCAACTTCGATGGCGCAGGAGGCAACATAACCGTTCCTCCAACTCCAGTAAGCCTTCTTAACACTACA
This sequence comes from Astragalus glycyphyllos, assembly GCA_963573325.1. NCBI lineage: Eukaryota > Viridiplantae > Streptophyta > Magnoliopsida > Fabales > Fabaceae > Astragalus > Astragalus glycyphyllos. The sequence goes on along the minus strand of OY754310.1, from coordinate 32,257,473 downwards.
CAACCCTCTATCTTTTGTTTTATCTTCGTATTTCTACTTCAAATCTCTGTTTACAGTTTCTTTGGGTTTCGTTTTTATCTGTTTCATTGTTTCGCTGTCTTAGGGCTTGTAGCTTTCATTTTAGGGCTTAAGCATTTCTTATAAAAAACTATACATGACCCCACTTTTTTATATTTTTTATTTATATTTAATTTTTATTCAAATTTAATGTTAAGGCTAAATTATAGTTTTAGTCCCCCAGTTTTCACAAATTCAGACATTTGGTCCCCCTATTTTAAAACTCAGACATTTAGTCCCCCTATTATGAAAAAGCTCAAACATTTAGACCAAATGGGGATTTTTCTTTTTTTTTTTGTTGATTTGGAGGTCTGCCAAAAAAATAGAACTGATGTGGCCCTCATTAAATGATGTGGCACCTGACGTAGGCACTACACGTGGCTGCCACGTCAATTAATGAGACACATAAGCACGCCACGTCATTATTTAATTAATAAAATATTAAAATTAAAAAAAATATTTCCAAAATCCCTCTTTCCAAACTCGTCCATCCACTTTTGTCTCTATAATCTTCAAGGAGCTCTCAAACTGTTCATCAATCTTCATCCAATCCTAAGCTTATAATCTTCATCCAATCCAAAAATATTAAAAAACTAAAAAGTAAATAACAAAATTAAAAGTTAAACTAAACAGATTGGAAATCAATCTTCCTGGTGCCTCTCAGTATTCCATCGTTCCATCATTCCATCTTCTTCATCCACTCTCAGTATTCCGTCGTTTTCACTCTCTTGTTCCTCTAATTCCAGAAATAGGGTTTTGATTTCAGAGAGAGGGTTTCCATTTCGATTTCAGAAATAGGGGTTTCAATTTCAGAAAGAGGGTTTCGATTTATATTTCAGAAATAGGGATTTCGATTGCAGAAAGAGTGGGAGCGCTGAGATTCAAATTCCGAAACCGCCATGGTCGTGTTGCGGGTTACCTCAAAGCAGGTCGTTATGCTCAACGTGTCGGATCTGGTTCACCAGTTTATCTCTCTGCCATTATTGAATACCATGTTGCTGAGGTTTTAGAACTTGTTGGTAAGGCTGCAAAGGATACGATGGTGTGAAGAAGAAGAAAGGAAGAGGAAGAGGAAGAGGAAGAGAAGAAGAAAAGAAAGGAAGAGGAAGTTTTGTTGAGTGTTCAGTTGTTGATTTTGAAGGGATAGGATGGGATTAAAAGTTCAGTTGTAGAATGTTGTTGAAGTTGCGTTGCTAACTGTTGTTCTTTGAACATTGTTGAATGTTCAATCTGTTCACTTATTTATTTGAGGCTGGAGGCAAGGAAAGACAGAAGGCTGTAAATCTGTGAGTTATCAATCAATAAGGTGAATGAGTAAGTTTCTAGATAAAGTTAGTAATAATTTTTTGTTGTGGATCAGTTTCTGGATGGTTGTTATTTATTTGTGGCCGGTATAAATTAAGCGAATTCTGGTCTTTTTGATAATATTTGATTTCTAATTCTATAGAAGTGTTAATATTGTTTTTTTATGTTTTATAGAATTTCAAGGAGGGGTTTCTGTGGCCGGTATAAATTAAACGAATTTCGGTATAATATTTGATTTCTAATTCTATAGATTCTTGCATTCTGTTTTATCTACTCTTATTCTGTTGTATTCTGCTACTATTCTGTTTGAATTACTTTTAATTTGCTGCATTGTGTTTTAATAGATTTTGGAATTTTGGACATTGGTCAAGTTTAAAAAGAGATTTTTGGGTGAACCTAAAAAGAAGCTTATTCTGTTGTTGTGTCAGGCTGTTATGGTAAGTTTTATATTCAGTTTCTCTTATTATGTTGTATAGGTTATGTCTTGTCTTATAGAAGTTGTTTCTCTTATTCTGCTGTATAGATTCTGTCTTATTTTATAGAAGCTGTTTCACACCATTCTTGCTGTATTCTGCTGTTTAATTCTGTTTTATATTCAGTTTGTAGATTAATTTGTTAAACTGTCTTGTTTTTTAGATTCTGGAAAAGTATCCAAGGTTATTTGGGGTGTTACTTAGGCTATTTCGCTATAAGTAACAAGGTTAGTGCTACTAAAGTGGTTGATTTATTTTTTATTACTAAATTAAGTTATTATTACTGTTTTAACTAATGAAGGTTACTGTTTTATTATGCAGATTGCATATTCTAAGGCATTGTGAACTTTGAAGTTGTGAACTTCATTAAACTTCATTAAGTTATTATTACTGTTTTAACTAATGAAGGTTACTGTTCTAGTTGTGAACTTTGAAGTTGTTCCTTCCTCTCAATGTTTACAGGTACACATACATTCTTGCTTAACGGCTATGGCTGTTGACAATAATTTAGGCAAAGTTTTCTTTCCCAGTTTGCTGCAGCTACTACTATAAAGTTCACAGTATCGAACCCGTTTTGTTTTCTTCACCTCCCATTATTACTAACCACAACCATGTCACAGTTAAAGTTGAAACAACTTGTTTCACCTTGTATGACAGCCATAGCAGTAGCACCTAAACACCCACAACACTTACTTTCCATTCTCCTCAAAAACCCTTCTCACCACCAAGCTATTCAACAAATCCACTCTCATATCATTACTTCTGGCCTCTTCCACTACCCTTTCTACAACAACAACAACACTTGTTTACTTCTCTTCAACAACCTTATTCGCTGTTATTCACTTACCCCCTTTCCTCAACAAGCTCTTCATTTCTCAACCTACACTCTCAGCTCACACTCTTTCTTCACATACCCTTTACTTGACTCTTTCACCTTTGCTTTCCTTTCACATGCTTGTGCCAACTTAAGCTTCACCCACTTTGGATTTCAGCTCCATGCCCTTGTTTTCAAATTGGGTTGGAACTCTCATGTTTATGTTCAAACCGGGTTGCTTAATATGTACTCAACTTGGGGCTTTTTAGTTGATGCAACACAGGTGTTTGGTGAAATGTCACAAAGAAATACAGTTACTTGGAATGTTTTCATTAAGGGTTTGATTATGTGGGGTCAGGTTGAACTAGCTCATTCTGTCTTTGATCGAATGACGGTGGCTCGGAGTGTTGTCTCGTGGACTCTTGTTATTGATGGATATACCCGTATCAATCAGCCTGCAAAAGCTTTGGCTTTGTATAGGAAAATGGTTGAGCTTGATGGTATAGAGCCTAACGAGGTTACCCTTTTGACCATTTTTCCTGCTATAGCTAATCTAGGGTATATTAAGATATGTCGATCGGTTCATGGCTATGTAGAGAAGAGAGGGTTCAATGCCTTTGATATACGGATTACGAATGCAATGATTGATTTGTATGCCAAATGTGGGTGCATAGAGAGTGCGTGTAGATTTTTCCGTGAAATGCCTGTGTGGAGGAAGAATTTGGTGTCGTGGAATTCGGTTATATCTAGTTTTGCAATGTATGGAATGGGCAGGGAAGCTGTGGAGAATTTTGAAAGCATGGAGAAGGCTGGGCTGAGACCGAACCGTGTTGCGTTTTTGAGTGTTTTGAGTGCCTGTAGTCACGGAGGATTGGTTGAGGAGGGGCTTAAGTTTTTCAGTAAAATGGTGAATGATTATCAACTTGTGCCGGACATCAAGCATTATGGTTGTGTGATAGATATGTTGGGAAGGGCTGGAAGGTTAGAAGAAGCTGAAAATGTGGCTTTACAGGTGCCCCGTGAGATCGCCAATGATGTAATCTGGAGGACACTTCTGGGTGCTTGTAGTGTTCATAATAATGTTGAAATCGGTCAAAGGGTGACCCAGAAAATACTTGAGATGGAGAAGGACCATGGTGGGGATTATGTTCTTATGTCCAATATTTTTGCTGGTGTTGGGAGATTCAAGGATGTTGAGAGGTTAAGGGAAATGATAGATGAAAGAAATGCCTTTAAACTTCCTGGCTACAGTGTAGTCTAATTGATATTGATATACAATATAGGTGACACATTTGAAATAGATAGATAGATCGTGGTTCTGCCTTTCTTACTTGGAGAGAGGTGGTATTGAACCCATGAACACAGAAGAAAAACCTTGTGAGGGATACTCACCAAATTGGCAGGTCATTGCTCTTTGCTTCATATATTCTGAACTAGCTCAAGTCATCAAATTGCAGTAATACTTCTATTTATTCTGTCTCAATAGATCTTATGTCCATATGAACATAAAAAGCTTAAAAAAAATCATTTGAATTAATATAGAATAGAAGAACTTTTCGAATATGTTTTTATCTGAAGCTTCAGGTTCGATGAAAGGAAAATGTGAAACGCTAACAACACTCTCTATTCCCAATGAACTCTTAGGAATTAGGCCTCACCAACTTTGGGTGGGACCCACGAGATTTAGTAGGACTCATTTGGATTTTAACCAATAAGCAAGTGTGTAGCAAACACTCAAGAAAAATTATAATCAATCTTCTGGAACCAGAATGACTTATATTTTTTGAATTTCCTATACATCACTTCAGCTTGTCATTTACTGCTTTATATTTATTATTTTATAGGTTTTATCTGTCCCTGATTTTTGTGTAGTTTTAAGTTCAGTATGTATTACACAAATTTTCTTTTCTTATAATTGGTTTTTTCAAATGATTTCCATTTCTCTAGCTATGCTGGACAACCATAACTTTTGGAGAATTTTAAAAATGTTCTCTCATTGAAGTTTAAACTCGGTTGCACATTGAAAACACGGTATCAAAATTTTCAACTTTGTCATTTTCTATCCGATTCTACTTTTTCTACGGTCTTCCTTTTGTCGCAGTCAAAAATTCCCTATTTTGCTTGAAGGTGTCTAGTTTAATTGAAATCCCATTTCTTCATTCCTCCTAGTTTTTATCATATGCTCACGTTTATGGTTTGTGTGTTTTGACTATGACTTCTTAAACTGTTTGTTACGACTATATCATATATCTCAGCAAGATTCTTTTGTTCTAGTTTGGTTCAAATCCCATTTGTTCATTGTTAATAGTTTCTACTTTCTAGTTTCTTCACTTACAGTTCGGTTTATCTGTTTTGACTACCAGTTTTATGCTCATTTGGATTATGATTTCTTATCAAAACTGTGTTATGGCCATATCACATCTTAATATTGGCAACACTCTTTTGTTTTTCCTGTAGTGTTAGTGAAGGTATTACTATAACATGCAAACTATTTGTCTAGTTTTCTGATCGTTCATAAAAATCTTATCATTTCCAGAATCACAAACGTCTTCATCTATTTGCAGGGGTGCTTCACTTAGTTTAGGTGATCTTCATCCCGATATGATTGTTGACTGGAATTGCATCTGAAGTCCGATAGCATATTACTCGCAAGTCACAGTTACATATTTACCACAATGAGTAAGCACTGTACATCCCCAACTTGTATCTTTTCTGCATAGTGCTTACATTGCGGTGTTGTCTGGTTCTACTTTGGAAGACTGTTAGGATCCCATTATTAAATAAGATGTAGGGTAGGTGATAGAGCAGAAAAATAAAAAACAGAAACAGAACAAATATGGATGGATGAATATTACTTCTGAAGATGGAATAAGAAAAGGAAATACAACTTCAGAGCAAAAGCTCCTCAGCAGAGAAAATGTTTCCTGGTACCTATCAAAGACTTGCTAAATTCTGTGTATTTCAGTCTGCATAGTACACAACACATACAAATTAGATAAGCCAAACTCGATAATTCCTTTTCTGAAATGGATGCCTTTATTTTGTGCAAGTTTGGGCGAACACTACTGGTATATATCTAAGACATCCTTCATATTATTAGTTTTGTGAATAGTTTGGGATGTCATAATCATATTGCTTCAAATCTGAGATCGTCAAATCCTAAAAAAAAATTTCTGACGTATCGGACAACACAACTTCCTTTTCCGCCTGACAACCGCATTGTAAATAGGTCTGGCCGGATGGAAATGCAATTGGACTCACCAACCCAATTCGTGAAATGGGGCGGTTTAGGTACCTCAAGCTACCAGCCGTCCCCTTTGATTTTACAAAAACAATTTTTTAGCACATTTGTATTTTTAAACTATTTTTTCTGTTTGTGGACTGAAAATCACAACTGACTTTCTTTGACGGGTCTACTCATCCCGCTGGAGCTAAAAGTGGAGCAGGTTTGCCCGCTTTGAAAACTTTACTGTAAACATAAAACAGATAATGTGCATTTCTATATTTCAACTGATAGAAACACTTAAAAATATTTAAGTAGTATTTTACTTTGTTTTAATTATGATCTTAAACAACTACGCATTACTTAAAATGAAAATTTTGAAATTACTATAATCATCATGATTATTATTTTTACTATTATTATTAAACATTTTGAACCGTTCAGTTCTTGCCAGTTGCCACTCGTACGTTTTTGCCGGTCTCTGCCGTTCTTGAGGTAAGTAGTAATTGGAAAAACAAATTTGACAGATTTTATTTTTTTAACGTCAAATAGAGCTTGGGTTATTTTACTGAAATGTCATCTTGCTTTTACTTTTTCTCCATTTCTCTTTAGGTTGATGTATCCTCTTCATATGTGTAACTTCAACTAGTCAATTTAGTGATTATGATCATTGATGAGTGTTATAAAATATGTACAATGCTTTTGCTCAAGGTAGTCAGAATCGAGATTATACGTATAATCGGAAAGGGGATGTAAAATCGTAAATCGTGGAATCGTAAGCATAATCGTAAGATTATACAAAATTCAAGCATTATTATATATATTTTATAATCGTAAGATTATACGTATAATGTCGCATAGAGAATTCAACTATGGGGCCCTCACGGACGAATGCAGATCTTGTAACCAGATCCATCGGTACCTGGACCCGAGCGACCCAGTATATATTATATATTTTAACTACTATATTCATTCTCTATGCGACGTCATTTGCGTTTTCTCAAAAGTAACTTAACCTAAAACTCTCGCTCTCAGCCTCATTTCATTTCAGAACAACAAACAAACACACCACTCTCTCTCAAATCGTGAGTGAAACCCTAGCGTCGCATCTCCATCCATTTCACGAAGAACAACACCTGAAGCTACGATCTCCTCCCATCCCACGATGAACTGAAGTTGCATCTTCTACTCAACTTCGATGGCGCAGGAGGCAACATAACCGTTCCTCCAACTCCAGTAAGCCTTCTTAACACTACACAACCCTCTATCTTTTGTTTTATCTTCGTATTTCTACTTCAAATCTCTGTTTACAGTTTCTTTGGGTTTCGTTTTTATCTGTTTCATTGTTTCGCTGTCTTAGGGCTTGTAGCTTTCATTTTAGGGCTTAAGCATTTCTTATAAAAAACTATACATGACCCCACTTTTTTATATTTTTTATTTATATTTAATTTTTATTCAAATTTAATGTTAAGGCTAAATTATAGTTTTAGTCCCCCAGTTTTCACAAATTCAGACATTTGGTCCCCCTATTTTAAGGGGATCTGTTTTTTGCATTTTCTTTTGTTTTAAACTAGGGTTTGAGTTTGTTTAGTCCTGTTTTTGAGTTTGTATTTTTGTTTAGAGTTGAGTTTATATTTGTGTTCTTGCTTTTATTTGTTGTTACATTTTGATTTCTTAGGGATTTTCGTTTTCTTAGTTAGATGGTAACATGTTTGGTTTCAAGTTTAGAGTTTCTTTGAGTATCAAAGACTATACATCCAGAGGGTGTCTATATGTGGGTCCTACAACTAATTTTGGCGTCAAACTTCCCTCCTTTCCTCCCTTTTGGCACTAAAATTTTCCTCTCACCTCTCATGTGAAGTTGTCAGCTGCTTTCTACCACCCCATGTGCCATACTTTTTTGACTGAAAAGACAAGTACAGAGAGAAAGAAGCAAAAACATTTTCTCATCTGTACATTTACTTTCTTTCTCCCTCTCTGACCATCTCGCCATCTCTCTCTCTCTCTCTCTCTCTCGCCATCTCTCTCTCTCCTTCCTCCTCCATCAACTCCTCTTCCTTCTCTTTTCAGTCTCTTACAGACACAATGTCAAAGCCATTTTTCTCACAATATTCACTTCTCTTCTTTCTACACCTTTCCCGTAACCAAGGACAAAAATTAAGAGAGGAAGAAACAGAAAACAAAGAGAAAGAAGAACAAAAGGAAAAATCGAAAGACAAGGAGAAAGAAGAACAAAGTGAAACCAACACAAGAGGAAAAAAGGAAGATCGGTTACAATTGGAGCATCTTGAAGACAACAACAACATCAAGGACAGCAACAACACAAACGTTCTCGACGCTGGTTACGCCTCCGTCGACGACACTGTTCCGATGAACTCCGGCAAGCACCGTGCCACTCGTCCGTCGTCACCGCACTCGCCTATCGCTCCAGGGTTGTCTGATTCTTCTTTTGATTGTGATTTTTGACCTAAACGACTTTTGTGTTTTTTCATTTCTGTGTTGTTTTTGTTTTCAAGTTCTGGATTTAGCGATGAAAAAATAAAACGAAGAGAAGACAGAGGAAGTGAAAACGCAGCAGCCAGCGACGGTGTGGGACAACAGAGATGACGGCGGTGCATTAGGGGTTTAAGGTTCCCTCACTCTCAGTCGCTTTTCATTTAACATTCCTTCTTCCTTCACCTCTATTCTTGGATTACGTTGTTTCCCTTTTGTGGATATATGTGAATGTGTGAGAATGAGAGATATTGCATACATAGTCTTTGACAAAATGTTTCTATGATGATGAGGCTAGCTACAAGAGGAGGGTGAATGCATAAGAAGAGCCAATCTTATAATTTCTATGATGTCTGATTTTTTGTCTTTTTTTCCCCATTTTTTCTATATTGAATGTCCATTTTTGTCTCTACAAGTTTCTGGATGTGTTGCAACTTTTGTTTTTGTTGAGATGCACCATAAATACCTGCAAATGTTGATTTTTCCTTTACTCAATGTCTTTCCTTCACTAACCCATCTGTTGATTTTCTTTTACTGACCATTTGTTGTTTTTTGAAGCTTATTTTGTGGTTTGTTTCAAGTCAATGGCAGCTTCTCCTTCACTGAATGATGAGCCAAACCTGGTGTTGTATCTGCTGTTCTTACATTATCAAATGATGCCACTGAAACCATGGTAAGATGAGTTATGTCCTTTGTTTTCTCTGACTACATTTTTATATCATATTATTTGGTAAATGATTAGTAGTATCAATTTCAGAACTTTGAGGTACCATATTTTATCTTACTGTAAGAGCTACTATTTCATTTCTCCCTCTGGATTCTGTTACTGCAAAATTGGGCTCCTCTATCCTATTTCATTTCTATTTCTCACTGTCCATATACTTCACGAATTAAGTGGGAGGTTGTTCCCATATTTCCATTGTGAATTTCATCATTGAATTGCTCTAAGTTTTGTTTCAGTTAAAGTAAAACAAGTGATTCCATCCTTTCTTTATTTCCACTTCTCATTAGCATCTATTAGGGGTCAACCCTTACAATTGGCTGGTTATTTTATTTGTATCTATTTGGATTCATAGCTATGTTAAATTCATTGTATGAATTAATTTATTAGAACATAATGGCATTCTACATTGTTATTTCCATTCCTTTGTGGCTATGGAGATTGGTTCCTTTCTATAAGCTGTGTTATTTTATTTTGATTTAATCACGTTTCATTGGATCTACATACTTAGGAATTGTTATAATTAAAGCCATGGTTAAATTAAAGACTGCATACATGTTTTCGGTGGTAGTGATGTTGTCCTTACTCAATTGTTTCAAAGCAGAAAAGGAAATAAGGAACTTGGTGGTGATAATAGATGGAGACAGTGAGCCAATTCTGTTTGCTTGCTTTTTTTTACCCCTTTATTGTTACTAGCCTCCCTTGATTAGTTGTTACTTTATTAGTTGGTGCATCATAATCTTCAAATTTTGATGTTTCTGGTTTTATGTTTTTTGTTATAGATATAGATATATTAATCTATAGGGGACTTTGCTTCTTACATCAATGTTAGTTCTTTGCAAAGCACGTTTCTATATTCACTTCCTTTTCATTGTACTACACAGAGGGGGGATATTAGGGCTGCTACTAAGTCTATCCTACGCCTGAAGTTTACAATTTACTAAGTTGGTTCAGTATTTCAATATTGAAGCAATTATTGATGTCAAACACCATGATATTTCTATATTTGTTTCAATCCCTACTTGATATTATGTTTCTGCAAATTTAGTTCACAACGTAGCTGAAATATGTGGGCTCTGTATTGCTGCTTTTATTTGTGCTTTTACTCTCAACTCAATACCTTTGTAACTTCATTTTTCTCTATCAAATGTCCTCATAGAAGACATTCACTTATAATTTTAAATATCATTTCTTTTCTTCATTAAATTTTTATCTTATCTAGAATTAAACTTACTTTGTTCTATTACTTGCTTTAGTTTTCCCCTAACAACCACTAATATTTTTTTATCTAGAATTGACTTATTTGTGTTGGGCTTTCCGGTCTTTAAAATCAGTTTCATCTTTAACTTTAATATTCTATAGGAATCATCATGTTTAATTAATGCTACATTTATCGTGTTCCTATTTTTACTGACATTGAGGCTAAAATAAGATTATACATTAATTGAAATCTTTGTTTTATATCCTATATTACATTTTTCAATAACTTACCTTAGTGGGCTTTATTACACAGATGGGTGACAGACACTTTAAAGCAAGTAGAATGCTTCCAACGCTTCTGTTTTTGAAGATGGCCTAACACCTATAACCCAATTATTATGTATTAAGTAGCACTTTTTTTGGTGATGTAATAACAGCATATCCTTTTGAATTTTTTAAACATAACTTAGTTGTTAAAATTTGACTTCAATTACTATTAATCTAATTTTGGTCTTAGAATGCTTCTGTAGACCCTAAAACTTTGGCCCCGTGCATCGCACGGGTCACAGCGCTAGTTAGTTTTTGTTCTGAGGGTTTCAGCTTTTAGGTTTTTCATTATTAGTTTCTGAGTATTAGTTCTGCCTTTGAGTTGGTATTTGTGTTTAGATTTGAGTTTATATTTGTGTTCTTTGGTGTTACAGTTTGATTTCTTTTGTTTCAAATTAGGGTTATTTTTGTTTTTATTTTCTGTTTCTGACTCAATTTTCAAATGATAACTTTCTTAGGAAACAGGGGTGACACAAATCAGATACGTAGCAGTAAAGGTGAGTGGTCTTATAGTTTTTTTGAAAGTTTTTTTCAAGACTTCATTTATGTTTCTATTATATATTTATGTTTGGCCTTTGTTTACTTATTAATCTTAATTTGTTGTTGATTAATTAATATAATGCTTGGGACAAGGAAGGAGCAAGAAACAAGTAAACAGTGAGGCAGGAGGTAGACTACGTGGTATTATTTGAAGCAAGCAAGAAATGTGAGTGTGTCCATAATTCTTATGATAGTTTTTTCTTACATTGTTCAATGATGTTTGTATTATTAATTTATCTTTATGTAATGTTCACTAATTGATCTTTTTGTGTTGTATGTTCACTTATTTATTTGAGGCTGGAGGCAAGGAAAGACAGAAGGCTGTAAATCTGTGAGTTATCAATTGGTAAGGTGAATGAGTAAGTTTCTAGATAAAGTTAGTAATAATTTTTTCTTGTGGGTCAGTTTCTGGATGGTTGTTATTTATTTGTGGCCGGTATAAATTAAATGAATTCTGGTCTTTTTGATAATATTTGATTTCTAATCCTATAGAAGTTAATATTGTTTTTGATGTTGTATAGAATTTCAAGGAAGGGTTTCTGTGGGTGATGGAGTTGCTGGAGTTAGCTCATCATCTCAGTCACAGCCAATTAATACTGGCAGTGGCTGAAAAGAATTTCAGTTAGTCTCTATTACACTATTAACTAAATTATAGCTTCATTTTGTTATGAGTGTATTAACAACTTCAATTTTTAACATTTGCAGTCATAACTTTTTTGATTTTTTGGAGTCACATGGCTCACATCTTATTGCCAACTATTGCATCAACTAAATAACAACCTTGATCTTTTGGAGTCTTTCATGACTCGAAACATGATCCAATGATCCAACTTCATGCAAGGGAACTTATGTTTTGGGTATAGATTCTTGCATTCTGTTTTATCTACTCTTATTCTGTTGTATTCTGCTGCTATTCTGTTTGAATTACTTTTAATTTGCTGTATTGTGTTTTAATAGATTTTGGAATTTTGGACATTGGTCAAGTTTAAAAAGAGGTTTTTGGGTGAACCTAAAAAGAAGCTTATTCTGCTACTGTGTCAGGCTGTTATGGTAAGTTTTATATTCAGTTTCTCTTATTATGTTGTATAGATTCTGTCTTGTCTTATAGAAGTTGTTTCTCTTATTCTGCTGTATAGATTCTGTCTTGTTTTATAGAAGCTGTTTCACACCATTATTGCTGTATTCTGCTGTTTAATTCTGTTTTATATTCAGTTTGTAGATTAATTTGTTAGATTCTGGAAAAGTATCCAAGGTTATTTGGGGTGTTACTTAGGCTATTTCGCTATAAGTAACAAGGTTAGCGCTACTAAAGTGTTTGATTTATTTATTATTACTGAATTAAGTTATTATTACTGTTTTAACTAATGAAGGTTACTGTTTTATTATGCAGATTGCATATTCTAATGCCTTGTGAACTTTGAAGTTGTGAACTTCATTAAGCTTCCCCTTGCATGGGTGTATGATGTAATTTACATTTTAAAAGATTTATTAATATTAAGTGTTTCTTGCTTTAGTTGGTTAGTAATTAATTTGGTTGATGATGTGCCTGTGATTATAATAATTACTGCCACATATTTTGGTAATTGGCAGCTGTAACCTATTTTAACTTGGTTGAGGTTTGCCCTCTTTTATAATATGTTACCCTTTATAAACTTGTGTTAGAGTTTATGTTTTAAATTTACTAGGACAAGTATGATAATGGCCATAAACTTGTGTGAATTGGCAGCAGTAAACCATTTATCTTTGTATGATTTTTTTAATAAAATCATGGTAATATGATTAGTTTTTATCGAGAGACTCAGCCTAGTAATTTAATTGGTGTAAAAATCATTTCTCCTAGTCCCAATACTGCATTTAGATTTTTAAAGCAGCCAAAAAAACTACTTGAAAAAAAACTTGTTTAAAATAAGTAATTGGGCCTATATCAAATATCTTTGCACAACATTTTGGTGAAGATTTTCGGTTATAGACAGATTTGACAGCTGTAAATATTTCCTAGTTTTTATCTGCTGTATTGAGGTGTAGTCTTCCCTATGGTGCACCTAATTTCATTTCTATTTAAGTTGTACTGTTGTACCTTTCTCACGAATCAATGATTAGAACAGTACATTGATCCTTTTAGTCTTTTATTCGTTATGTTTACATTGCTTTCATCACTGATTGTAAACTTTCAGAATTATAAAGGCAAGACATTCAAACTATTCAGTCACAACTTGTCTTCTCCCCCGTGATTAAGACATATTACCCGGAAATTTTGCTTATAACTTGCAGCAATTTAAATAATATATAAGGGAATACACTACTTTCATTTGACAAATGAAGTAATATAATGTGATGTGATGTGATGTGATGAGACTAGTTCCCCCAACAAGCATCTCCATGAAATATCAGCAAGCAACAACATGAACATGAATCATGTCTAGTGAACCAAACTACACTGAATCTAGTAGAACAACCAATGTTAATAATCACTGTGGCTCAAATGTTAGAGTTCATTTTACTATTACAAACTAGTGAAGCATTTCATCAAACACGTACGTCCTGCAAATTGGAGCAATTGAACAATAAATAATCAATCTATGAAAGTTGTGTTAACTGATATTGAATTAAAACTAAACAAGTTATCTAATGCAAATACTTGGAATAAAAAACAATAATCACAATATAACATAATCGCAAGAACAACAGAGTGGTGATGTTCACTGACCTGATGCGTAAGGAGTAGAGTCTTTGTATCCTCGCTAATTCGTGCGAAACGAAAATGCTACAAAATTAGGGTTTGTTGTTAAGGAATTTTTCTAACATTGTATTTAACTAATTTTACAATATGTCATTTAATACCCTTCTTTTGACAAAAAAAACTATTCAATACCTAAAAAATTAAAACAAAATAACTCATTAACACATCACTTGGTAACATAATGAGTATTGAATATTCTAATACATTCTTAACAACCAATATATAATGATATTTAAACACAATTTGCTATTACATACACCGGTCGAGTTCAACATAAAACAAAAATTTCAAGTGACGCTAAGAAACAAATAAGTAGTTCTATATAGATGGTAACAAAGTTGCTTTTTATGCGAATAAAACCTATAACCTGCATCAAAAAAGTAGTAAATAAGGTCAACTGGCATTATTAGGATACATGTGCAAATGGTATTATCTAAATGCAATTAGCAGCCTTTAATCAGCTCATAAGTGTTTCTATGAGCAAAAGCAACAAGTGTTAATGACCTAGCTAGCAAAAAAAAAAGATGTTACATACCAAAATTGCCTCAATCTCATCATTTAAACTCGAAAAGAATGATAAATTAGAATCACTTGCAAAACACTAATTTTGAATCATAGAGGCAGAACCTGCAATGAAATTTTAGCAATACCTATTATCATTTTGATGACATCAGTATCACCACACGACTAGAAAAATATCAAATACTGACGGAAGTTAGAGACAGAAATTTTTCCGTCTCCAATAGAGACGCCTTTAGAGACAGAATTTTTGAACCAGAGACGGAACTAAATTTTTTCGAATATGAGACGGAATGTAGAGACAGAATATGTCTGTCGCTAATTTTTCCGTCTCTGTATCCGTCTCAAACGACTCATTAAAAATTATTATAACTTCAACTTTCATTCAGAGATGGAATTTAGAGACAGAATCATCTGTTGCAGATAAAACCCGTCTCTAATTCCGTCTCCACATAGTTAATAAAAATCAAAAATCGTTAGAGACAGAATCAACATCTGTCTCCAATAGTGTCCGTCTCTTATTGCATCTCTAGAATTTGTACTTAGCATTTCTCTGTCGGGTTGCTGGATTTTTACCTTCATGAATGTAATTGTTGTAGTTTTAGAAATGTAGCATTCATTGCTGTCAAAAAAGAAATGTAGCATTCATGACTGATAGAGCATATGCTGATTGGTGGCACTGTATAATTGTTAAGAATATTGAGTAAAATCATACAATAGCTTGATTTTCCAGTTTTCGGACTGAATGATTCCATAAGACATGTATTTTATTTGCATATGTAATTTTTCATCTATAAATGGACTCCTGTATTAATAATTCTGTGCACTATCCTAATGCTTTATTTGTTTCCATTGCTAACATTTTGGAATTGCTTCTATGGCACCAGGTACCTTTTCCCCTGGAACCGCCACCTGCCTGCATGTATGTTTTTCAGTGGATAATTAGATAGATCTTGAATGTTTCTGCATACAGTTGTTTCTGTTATAAGATTTTTGAAGTTATTTCATTGTAAATAAGTCCAAGGATTGGTAAAGAAGCAGTATCAACTTGCTTCTAATGCTTTATTACCATTTGATTGGATCAGTTAATGAAAAAATTGTAGGAATCAACTTGCAATTTCATATCACTGTTGTCTCTGTTTATTTTAATAGATTTTCATTTTATAGATTTTCATAGATTTTCATTTTCATACTCTTGAATCTTGATCCATTTTCATAGATTTTCATTTTGGCTTGTATCATCATGGCTTGTTTCATTTTACATATTTGTGAAGTGTTTCTGGCAAAGGACATTCTTATACATTGATTTAGGCACTTTTACAATCTATTCCAAATAGAAACTTTATCTCTAATTTTCTTTTGATTTCCTTTTCTGTATGGATTCCAAGTTTGATATGTTTTTACATGGAAAATTTACTTTCAGAATGGTTAGTGATAAAAGTTTGTATGATGAGTTTAATTGCTTCCAAGCAAGCATTACTTGTTTAATTTGATTTCTGATTGTGACCTTTCAATTTGTGTCTTTAAATTCATGTATGGTAACTTGCCATTATACAAGTAAATTTGAAAACCTTTTGGTGAAAGCAATGAGGCTTCTACCTTTTCTGGTTGTTAAGCATCTCATTCTTTTCCTAAATAGGTGAGGAATTTTGCATATTTGGTATTCTTGGTAGATTGAATTACTCTACTTGAAACTTACATGTTATAAGTTGCTTGTACCATTTAATAAACTGAGAGTTGTAAGATATCCATTACATTAGATGAGGATGCCAATTGATTGTAAATAGATTTTTGTCATTATTAATTTACATGTTTATGGGGATTTGGATATTTCATTCATTGCTAGATTAGGCTTATCAACTTACTCTAGAGCATTACGTGTTCTAATAAATTCAGCAAGATATGAATTCTCATTTTGCTGCTTAAGATGGATAGGGTTTCTTTCAAAATATATTTTAAAACTTGATGATGAAAATATTGACTTTCTCACCTTCAATTCATCCATCTACTACCAAAATGCTGTTGTTTTCGCGTATCTCAAATATTTCGTGTTCTTTTTATGGCTCACTGGTGGAATTATTAACAGTACCCTTTTGAGAGAATGTTAATAAGTTCTAGAACTCATTTCATATATAGTCATTTTGCGGTTTTTCAGCCTCTAGTTGATTATCATTAGTAAAAAAATTGAAAATTCGGTTATCCATAGTGTCTTTTTATGTCCAGTTGAAGAGAAGTTCTAATGTAGGTATGAACCTAATATTTATTGCTTACAAGCAAATAACAGATGTGTATGAGTCGGGTCATCAATATATCAGAATTGAATAATTTTTTTTTTATATTCCAATATCGAGTATTGTACGAATGTCGGAGACTTGGATGTTGCGGTTCTGCATATGATTTAGTGGCTGAATTCTTTATGGTTTTTGCAGCACCAGCAATAACCCTACTTAGTGTTTCCCTTCTGGTGAAATGTAATGGAAATAGCAAGACGGGAGCATTATTTTCACCTAAATGTCCTTATTGATTCTCTTTTTTAGGTTTTCCTTCCCTTCTTTTCTAATGGAAGAAATGCAACTTTATACAACTCTGCATTTACAACAGCAGGCATGACTGGATCCAAGTTCAACATGTGACAAAAAAAGGTAACAATCTTTCCTAAGAATTAGGTAGACAGTAGGTAGCTATAACTATCATGCTTTTTTGTGGTTAGGTGGAAAAATGTGGCTTGCCAATTACTTAACAAAGTTTCAATTAGCATAGAAGCTCATTCATACACCAACAATATGTTTCTAAAATAAGCGACTTTTATTGTGGATCAACTTGATTGGTTGTCTCCGGTGGATCAATACTTGAAAATCGTCTAAAACTCCAGAGAATTACTATCTCTTGAAATTAGAAGCTCACAGTCCTCTTTATCATTCCAGTTAAGATGGTACCTTGATCACTATGTTCAATTAAAAACGAGAAAACAATTTTTAAAACTCAATTCAAACAGGCTGTAACTTTTGCTTCTCAGAGCGACGCCCATCGACGCAGACAATTTTCAAATACTTGTATCCACTGCCTACAGTAATATTTGCCTAATGTAATGTAATCATGTGCTGAATCGAGGGCAATTCTTCTGACCAAGGAATATTGAGATTCAAATTATATAATACTATGGCATTCTATTCCACCAACTAACCACACGCTAAAGCAAATGGCAACCATTACTGATGAGGTTTATTATTATACCACACATGTGATAGTAGCCAATGCCGTGACTAACACGACCATGTGGACATTATTGATTACTAGGATAAGTACCCGTACGATGCACGGGCTAGAGTGGCCCCTAATATGATGCATAAGCGGTATGCATAAATGATTGATTGATCAAAATTTTTTGAAAATGGTTGCATTAAGAGATTACTATGGTGGGGCTAATATGATGGATAATTGTTTGCTATGTTACTGTTTATTGGTGTTAAAGTTATTTGGAATTTAGTTATTAATGTAACAATCTAAATTTTAAAAGATTGTTTACAAGTTTGTAGAAACTGTATTGATATGCTAAAGTGTTTTGATCACATTTGAAGAGTAATCAATATAAGAAAGTGAAAGAGAGAGGGTGATAACTACAATTATGATGCATTAAATATATAAAAATCTCTTAATAAAAAGCTGACTAATCCGATCGTACGACTGACTTAATCCCCCATTTTTGAAATTATTTATTTATGCATTTTATAGTTTTTTGTGAGAGAAGTTGTTGTTTTTCTTTTGGTAGAGTAAAAATAAAAAAAGGAAACGAAAGGGGTGTGGCAGTAAAAAGTGGGGTGCATTTGGAAAAGGGCTTGTACAGGGGCTTTATGGAGCAATTCATGGGGTGTGATTAACAGTCAGAGTTTAAAAAAAAGCTGAAATTAGAAGCCCATACTATACAAAGCCGAAAAAACTGTTAACCCTAAAAATTCATTACTCCTCTTCTTCTCTCTAGCGGCGCCGCTACACCCCAAAAAGGAGAGAGAGTTTTTTTGCGTGATTTGTGGAGAGAGAGGCGAGAAATTCAGAGGGAGTGAGAGAGAGAGGGATCGTGAGAGATCATGGAGAGAGAGAGAGAGGGAGATACGATCGTGAAGATCCATGGAGGAAGAAGACGGCGTGACTCCGGCGGGTGACGGTGACGGCGTTGACATGCTTTCACGTGACTGTTCAATCTCATTGGCTGGCGACGAAAACTATGGGGATTCGGCGGTGAAGACCACGTTTGGGGGAACGGCGACGGTGTTTTTGGGCAAACGGCCACCATGCTACCGTGGCCGGAACTAAAAAGGTATGTTTTCGGTTCTCCTTCTTCCTCGTTCATCTCAGATCTTCTTCTTCTCATTCTGTTCTTTTTTTAATTTTTGATTGATTTTCATCTAAATCCTAATTTATAAACTAATTACTTAATTTTTAAAACCTAATTCCTAATTTTATCCCTAATTTCGAAATTGATTTTGTAAAAAAAATACCCGAATCCCTAATTTTATTAAAATAAAAAAAAAACTGTTTTGTTAACTTCTGAACCCTATTTTTTTGCTATTAATCCCTAATTTTAAAACTGATTGCTAATTTCCCGGAGTTGTTTGAAGGTATTAACCTCTTGAAGACCATACACAGATATATGGAACATAGGTAAATCGACGACTTGGCTTTTACTCTCTTTGTTGTTCATTTTAAAACCGTAACAGACCCTAACCTTCTGTTTTTGGTTTTTTATGCAATTCCTCCAACTGTTGATATTCAAACAACAGTTGCTGCCATAGAAAGACTATATCACAGTTACTAAGAGCATATTTGTTTGCCATATTTATTAGTTGTCCTTTCAACGTTGCCTATTTTTCTCACCGGAATTTAATCAAATTCTACTCTCATTTTTCATCAATATTAATTAATACAAGCCACATTTAAAGCTTTTCTTGTCAAACTCCAGAACCTTCTGTCTCATTTTTCCTTTCCTCCCAACTCACTAATCACTTGGTCTAAATCACTTCATCATCCCTCTCACCTCAGAACCTCCGCCAAAGGCAAACTCCATCATCTTTCTCACCCCCGGTCATTGTCACTCAGAAGCTCCACCTCTCACGCCTTCCAAATCCGGTCTTTCCTTTCCAGATCTAGTCACTTCCAGAGCATTTCTCCTCTTCCAGATCTGTTAGCAAGAACATTTCTCCTCGTCCAGATTTGTTCAAGAACTATATCTTCAATTCTTTCAGTTTTGTTTTACTGCAGTTTGATTGTAAAATGTAATTTATTTTTATATTTTCAATTTTCCAGCCTTCTTCTCCATTAAAATATTCTTGTTCGTTTATCTGTCTAATTTCCTGTGTTTTTATTTATATATGTAAATTTTATTGAATTTTGAATTAAAAAATTGAGGAAAATATGATAGTCACCGGTGCTTATTTATTTGTAAATTAGTAATAATAATTTTTTGATGTGGATTAGTTTCTGGATGGTTGTTATTTATTTGTGGTCGGTATAAATTAAGCGAATTCTGGCCTTTTTGATAATATTTGATTTCTAATTCTATAGAAGTGTTAATATTGTTTTTTTTATGTTGTATAGAATTTCAAGGAGGGGTTTCTGTAGCCGGTATAAATTAAACGAATTTCGGTATAATATTTGATTTCTAATTCTATAGATTCTTGCATGCTGTTTTATCTACTCTTATTCTGTTGTATTCTGCTGCTATTCTGTTTGAATTACTTTTAATTTGCTGTATTGTGTTTTAATAGATTTTGGAATTTTGGACATTGGTCAAGTTTAAAGAGGTTTTTGGGTGAACCTAAAAAGAAGCTTATTCTACTGCTGTGTCAGGCTGTTATGGTAAGTTTGATATTCAGTTTCTCTTATTATGTTGTATAGATTCTGTCTTGTCTTATAGAAGTTGTTTCTCTTATTCTGCTGTATAAATTCTGTCTTATTTTATAGAAGCTGTTTCACACCATTCTTGCTGTATTCTGCTGTTTAATTCTGTTTTATATTGGTTAGTGCTACTAAAGTGGTTGATTTATTTATTATTACTGAATTAAGTTATTACTGTTTTAACTAATGAAGGTTACAGTTTTATTATGCAGATTGCATATTCTAAGGCCTTGTGAACTTCATTAAGTTATTATTACTGTTTTAACTAATGAAGGTTACTGTTCTAGTTGTGAACTTTGAAGTTGTTCCTTCCTCTCAATGTTTACAGGTACACATACATTCTTGCTTAACGGCTATGGCTGTTGACAATAATTTAGGCAAAGTTTTCTTTCCCTGTTTGCTGCAGCTACTACTATAAAGTTCACAGTATCGAACTCGTTTTGTTTTCTTCACCTCCCATTATTACTAACCACAACCATGTCACAGTTAAAGTTGAAACAACTTGTTTCACCTTGTATGACAGCCATAGCAGTAGCACCTAAACACCCACAACACTTACTCTCCATTCTCCTGAAAAACCCTTCTCACCACCAAGCTATTCAACAAATCCACTCTCATATCATCACTTCTGGCCTCTTCCACTACCCTTTCTACAACAACAACAACAACACTTGTTTACTTCTCTTCAACAACCTTATTCGCTGTTATTCACTTACCCCCTTTCCTCAACAAGCTCTTCATTTCTCAACCTACACTCTCAGCTCACACTCTTTCTTCACATACCCTTTACTTGACTCTTTCACCTTTGCTTTCCTTTCACATGCTTGTGCCAACTTAAGCTTCACCCACTTTGGATTTCAGCTCCATGCCCTTGTTTTCAAATTGGGTTGGAACTCTCATGTTTATGTTCAAACCGGGTTGCTTAATATGTACTCAACTTGGGGCCTTTTAGTTGATGCAACACAGGTTTTCGGTGAACTGTCACAAAGAAATACAGTTACTTGGAATGTTTTCATTAAGGGTTTGATTATGTGGGGTCAGGTTGAACTAGCTCATTCTGTCTTTGATCGAATGACGGTGGCTCGGAGTGTTGTCTCGTGGACTCTTGTTATTGATGGATATACCCGTATCAATCAGCCTGCAAAAGCTTTGGCTTTGTATAGGAAAATGGTTGAGCTTGATGGTATAGAGCCTAACGAGGTTACCCTTTTGACCATTTTTCCTGCTATAGCTAATCTAGGGTATATTAAGATATGTCGATCGGTTCATGGCTATGTAGAGAAGAGAGGGTTCAATGCCTTTGATATACGGATTACGAATGCAATGATTGATTTGTATGCCAAATGTGGGTGCATAGAGAGTGCGTGTAGATTTTTCCGTGAAATGCCTGTGTGGAGGAAGAATTTGGTGTCGTGGAATTCGGTTATATCTAGTTTTGCAATGTATGGAATGGGCAGGGAAGCTGTGGAGAATTTTGAAAGCATGGAGAAGGCTGGGCTGAGACCGAACCGTGTTGCGTTTTTGAGTGTTTTGAGTGCCTGTAGTCACGGAGGATTGGTTGAGGAGGGGCTTAAGTTTTTCAGTAAAATGGTGAATGATTATCAACTTGTGCCGGACATCAAGCATTATGGTTGTGTGATAGATATGTTGGGAAGGGCTGGAAGGTTAGAAGAAGCTGAAAATGTGGCTTTACAGGTGCCCCGTGAGATCGCCAATGATGTAATCTGGAGGACACTTCTGGGTGCTTGTAGTGTTCATAATAATGTTGAAATCGGTCAAAGGGTGACCCAGAAAATACTTGAGATGGAGAAGGACCATGGTGGGGATTATGTTCTTATGTCCAATATTTTTGCTGGTGTTGGGAGATTCAAGGATGTTGAGAGGTTAAGGGAAATGATAGATGAAAGAAATGCCTTTAAACTTCCTGGCTACAGTGTAGTCTAATTGATATTGATATACAATATAGGTGACACATTTGAAATAGATAGATAGATCGTGGTTCTGCCTTTCTTACTTGGAGAGAGGTGGTATTGAACCCATGAACACAGAAGAAAAACCTTGTGAGGGATACTCACCAAATTGGCAGGTCATTGCTCTTTGCTTCATATATTCTGAACTAGCTCAAGTCATCAAATTGCAGTAATACTTCTATTTATTCTGTCTCAATAGATCTTATGTCCATATGAACATAAAAAGCTTAAAAAAAATCATTTGAATTAATATAGAATAGAAGAACTTTTCGAATATGTTTTTATCTGAAGCTTCAGGTTCGATGAAAGGAAAATGTGAAACGCTAACAACACTCTCTATTCCCAATGAACTCTTAGGAATTAGGCCTCACCAACTTTGGGTGGGACCCACGAGATTTAGTAGGACTCATTTGGATTTTAACCAATAAGCAAGTGTGTAGCAAACACTCAAGAAAAATTATAATCAATCTTCTGGAACCAGAATGACTTATATTTTTTGAATTTCCTATACATCACTTCAGCTTGTCATTTACTGCTTTATATTTATTATTTTATAGGTTTTATCTGTCCCTGATTTTTGTGTAGTTTTAAGTTCAGTATGTATTACACAAATTTTCTTTTCTTATAATTGGTTTTTTCAAATGATTTCCATTTCTCTAGCTATGCTGGACAACCATAACTTTTGGAGAATTTTAAAAATGTTCTCTCATTGAAGTTTAAACTCGGTTGCACATTGAAAACACGGTATCAAAATTTTCAACTTTGTCATTTTCTATCCGATTCTACTTTTTCTACGGTCTTCCTTTTGTCGCAGTCAAAAATTCCCTATTTTGCTTGAAGGTGTCTAGTTTAATTGAAATCCCATTTCTTCATTCCTCCTAGTTTTTATCATATGCTCACGTTTATGGTTTGTGTGTTTTGACTATGACTTCTTAAACTGTTTGTTACGACTATATCATATATCTCAGCAAGATTCTTTTGTTCTAGTTTGGTTCAAATCCCATTTGTTCATTGTTAATAGTTTCTACTTTCTAGTTTCTTCACTTACAGTTCGGTTTATCTGTTTTGACTACCAGTTTTATGCTCATTTGGATTATGATTTCTTATCAAAACTGTGTTATGGCCATATCACATCTTAATATTGGCAACACTCTTTTGTTTTTCCTGTAGTGTTAGTGAAGGTATTACTATAACATGCAAACTATTTGTCTAGTTTTCTGATCGTTCATAAAAATCTTATCATTTCCAGAATCACAAACGTCTTCATCTATTTGCAGGGGTGCTTCACTTAGTTTAGGTGATCTTCATCCCGATATGATTGTTGACTGGAATTGCATCTGAAGTCCGATAGCATATTACTCGCAAGTCACAGTTACATATTTACCACAATGAGTAAGCACTGTACATCCCCAACTTGTATCTTTTCTGCATAGTGCTTACATTGCGGTGTTGTCTGGTTCTACTTTGGAAGACTGTTAGGATCCCATTATTAAATAAGATGTAGGGTAGGTGATAGAGCAGAAAAATAAAAAACAGAAACAGAACAAATATGGATGGATGAATATTACTTCTGAAGATGGAATAAGAAAAGGAAATACAACTTCAGAGCAAAAGCTCCTCAGCAGAGAAAATGTTTCCTGGTACCTATCAAAGACTTGCTAAATTCCATGTATTTCAGTCTGCATAGTACACAACACATACAAATTAGATAAGCCAAACTCGATAATTCCTTTTTTGAAATGGATGCCTTTATTTTGTGCAAGTTTGGGCGAACACTACTGGTATATATCTAATTTGTGAATATTAATGTTATTATTTGAAGCAAGCAAGAAATGTGAGTGTGTCCATAATTCTTATGATAGTTTTTTCTTACATTGTTCAATGATGTTTGTATTATTAATTTATCTTTATGTAATGTTCACTAATTGATCTTTTTGTGTTGTATGTTCACTTATTTATTTGAGGCAGGAGGCAAGGAAAGACAGAAGGCTGTAAATCTGTGAGTTATCAATCGGTAAGGTGAATGAGTAAGTTTCTAGATAAAGTTATTAATAATTTTTTGTTGTGGGTCAGTTTCTGGATGGTTGTTATTTATTTGTGGCCGGTATAAATTAAACGAATTCTGGTCTTTTTGATAATATTTGATTTCTAATTCTATAGAAGTTAATAATGTTTTTTATGTTGTATAGAATTTCAAGGAGGGGTTTCTGTGGGTGATGGAGTTGCTGGAGTTAGCTCATCATCTCAGTCACAGCCAATTAATATTGGCAGTGGCTGAAAAGAATTTCAGTTAGTCTCTATTACACTATTAACTAAATTATAGCTTCATTTTGTTATGAGTGTATTAACAACTTCAATTTTTAACATTTGCAGTCATAACTTTTTTGATTTTTTGGAGTCACATGGCTCACATCTTATTGCCAACTATTGCATCTACTAAATAGCAACCTTGTTTGTTCTTTTGGAGTCTTTCATGACTCGAAACATGATCCAACGATCCAACTTCATGCAAGGGAACTTATGTTTTGGGTATAGATTCTTGCATTCTGTTTTATCTACTCTTATTCTGTTGTATTCTGCTGCTATTCTGTTTGAATTACTTTTAATTTGCTGTATTGTGTTTTAGTAGATTTTGGAATTTTGGACATTGGTCAAGTTTAAAAAGTGGTTTTTGGGTGAACCTAAAAATAAGCTTATTCTGCTACTGTGTCAGGCTGTTATGGTAAGTTTATATTCAGTTTCTCTTATTATGTTGTATAGATTCTGTCTTGTCTTATAGAAGTTGTTTCTCTTATTCTGCTGTATAGATTCTGTCTTGTTTTATAGAAGCTGTTTCACACCATTATTGCTGTATTCTGCTGTTTAATTCTGTTTTATATTCAGTTTGTAGATTAATTTGTTAGATTCTGGAAAAGTATCCAAGGTTATTTGGGGTGTTACTTAGGCTATTTCGCTATAAGTAACAAGGTTAGTGCTACTAAAGTGTTTGATTTATTTATTATTACTGAATTAAGTTATTATTACTGTTTTAACTAATGAAGGTTACTGTTTTATTATGCAGATTGCATATTCTAAGGCCTTGTGAACTTCATTAAGCTTCCCCTTCCCCTTGTATGGGTGTATGATGTAATTTACATTTTAAACTTAGATTTATTAATATTAAGTGTTGCTTGCTTTAGTTGGTTAGTAATTAATTTGGTTGATGTGCCTTGTGATTATAATAGTTACTGCCACATACTTTGGTAATTGGCAGTTGTAACCTATTTTAACTTGGTTGAGGTTTGCCCTCTTTTATAATATGTTATGTTATCATTTATAAACTTGTGTTAGAATTTATGTTTTAAATTTACTAGGACGAGTATGATAATGGCCATAAACTTGTGTGAATTGGCAGCAGTAAACCATTTATCTTTGTATGATTTTTTTAATAAAATCATGGTAATATGATTAGTTTTTATCTAGAGACTCAGCCTAGTAATTTAATTGGTGTAAAAATCATTTCTCCTAGTCCCAATATTGCATTTAGATTTTTAAAGCAGCCAAAAAAACTACTGGGAAAAAAACTTGTTTAAAATAAGTAATTGGGCCATTGAAGGCACAACCCGCAACTTCCCACCCACCAAACTGTTGGACGTATACCAAATATCTTTGCACAACATTTTGGTGAAGATTTTCGGTTATAGACAGATTTGACAGCTGTAAATATTCCCTAGTTTTTATTTGCGTATTGAGGTGTAGTCTTCCCTATAGTGCGCCTAATTTCATTTCTATTTAGGTTGTACTGTTGTACCTTTCTCACGATCAATGATTAGAACAGTACATTGATCATTTTAGTCTTTTATTCATTATGTTTACATTGCTTTCGTCACTGATTGTAAACTTTCAGAATTATATAGGCAAGGCATTCAAACTATTCAGTCACAACTTGTCTTCTCCCCTGTGATTAAGACATATTACTCGGAAATTTTACTTATAACTTACAGCAATTTAAATAATATATAAGAGAATGCACTACTTTCATTTGACAAGTGAAGTAATATAATGTGATGTGATGTGATGAGACTAGTTCCCCCAACAAGCATCTCCATGAAATATCAGCAAGCAACAACATGAACATGAATCATGTCTAGTGAACCCAACTACACTGAATCTAGTAGAACAACCAATGTTAATAATCACTGTGGCTCAAATGTTAGAGTTCATTTTACTATTACAAACTAGTGAGCATTTCATCAAACACGTACGTCCTGCAAATTGGAGCAACTGAACAATAAATAGTCAATCTATGAAAGTTGTGTTAACTGATATTGAATTACAACTAAAAAAGTTATCTAATGCAAATACTTGGAATAAAAAACAATAATCACAATATAGCATAATCGCAAGAACAACAGAGTGGTGATGTTCACTGACCTGATGCGTAAGGAGTAGAGTCTTTGTATCCTCGCTAATTCGTGCGAAACGAAAATGCTACAAAATTAGGGTTTGTTGTTAAGGAATTTTTCTAACATTGTATTTAACTAATTTTACAATATGTCATTTAATACCCTTCTTTTGACAAAAAAATAAATTCAATACCTAAAAAATTAAGACGAAATAACTCATTAACACATCACTTGGTAACATAATGAGTATTGAATATTCTAATACATTCTTAACAACCAATATATAATGATATTTAAACACAATTTGCTATTACATACACCGGTCGAGTTCAACATAAAACAAAAACTTGAAGTGACGCTAAGAAACAAATAAATAGTTCTATATAGATGGTAACAAAGTTGCTTTTTATGCGGATAAAACCTATAACCTGCATCAAAAAAGTAGTAAATGAGGTCAACTGGCATTATTAGGATACATGTGCAAATGGTATTATCTAAATCCAATTAGCGCCTTTAATTAGCTCATAAGTGTGTCCATGAGCAAAAGCAACAAGTGTAACCAGCAAATGTTAATGACCTAGCTAGCAAAGAAAAAGATGTTGCATACCAAAATTGCCTCAATCTCATCATTTGATCTCAAAAAGAATGATAAATTAGAATCACTTGCAAAACACTAATCTTGAATCATAGAGGCAGAACCTGCAATGAAATTTTAGCAATACCTATTATCATTTTGATGACATCAGTATCACCACACTACTAGAAAAATATCAAATACTGACGGAAGTTAGAGACAGAAATTTTTCCGTCTCCAATAGAGACGCCTTTAGCGACAAAATTTTTGATCTAGAGACGGAACTAAATTTTTTCGAATATGAGACGAAATTTAGAGACAGAATATGTCCATCGCTAATTTTTCCGTCTCTATATCCGTCTCAAACGACTCATTAAAAATTATTATAACTTCAACTTTCATTCAGAGACGGAATTTAGAGACAGAATCGTCTGTTGCAGATAAAACCCGTCTCTAATTCCGTCTCCACATAGTTAATAAAAATCAAAAATCGTTAGAGACGGAATCAACATCCGTCTCCAATAGTGTCCGTCTCTAATTCCATCTCTAGAATTTAAATTTTTTTATCCTACTTTAATGCTGAATCTGATAACCACATAGTTTTTTGCGTAAAAATGGTAAAGCAGGATTCGATAGCTAAACCTCAAGGTTATGAATCCAAAGCTTTACCACTTGTACTACAACAAATGGTTGTAAATTTTCTACAAACAATGATATATATAATATAAATTTATTTTAAAATTATCTTTTTACAAACAACTTCAAAATGTGAAATTAAAATGACTTTTTTAGTTATTTAATTTGTTTATATATAATTATTAATTTATGTTTATCTATTTTTATTAAGCTTCACCACTGTTATTACCCACACTTCCTCTTCTCTCTCTCACGCTCCCCGTTCTTCATCGTTTTTGGTCTCTACCTCGTCCTTCCTCCATGCCTCTTATATTGACGGCCCACCCGAGGTTTTCGGTCAAGATCCGCCAACTGCATGCTACACTTAGAACCATTACGCCACAGATTAATATATTACCTCCATGCCTCTTATATTGACTGTAATTCCAAATGTTTAATATATTACCTCTCATTTCAATATAAAAACAAATTGTCGCAAAAAAAATTTCTTTTGGAAAAGCATTCAACCAATTTTTGGTACTCTCTATGGCCATTAATTATTATTTTTCATATAAAAATATACTATTTTTCTTGTAAAAAGAAACTCAATGTATAGAGATGCAACAATGTCATATGAGGTTTCTATGTTGAATGGTAAAGTTCAAACATTAACAGCTGAGCTTCAACAGAAGAATGTTGAACAAGAAAACATTAAAAGAAAAGTAGACCGATATGAGAAAATGTTTGAGAGGCTTATGCGTGATAAAAACTTAAAAGCTTTACTCGATGTACCTGAAGAAGAGGCTGACTATTGCGATGGGGAGATGGGTGAAGCTGAAATGGATGACCCTTTATTTCATTAGATTTAGCCGCCTATATACTTTTGACAAAGTTAATGTTAGTTTTATTTTTATGTTATGTACAAGATTTTAGTTTGATTAAGTGTGTAACTTTTTGCAATGTATTTACTGAAAAACTTTTAGTATGAATGAATTTATTGGTTGGACCATCTATTGAAATTTGAATTATTTGATACTTTAGGCAGGAAATTAAAATTAATTCTGGAGAAAAGCAGAAAAACAACTACAGAATTTAAAAAAAAAATAGTGAGTAGAGACAGAATTAGAAATTCGTCGCTAACTAAAATCTTGAAATTTGAGACAGAAGAGTGATGTCGTCTCTGTTAGAGACAGACATATTCCGTCTCCACAGAGACGGATTTTGTGGTAACCGTGATTTCTAGACGTACGTACCAGCGACCGAATATTTAAGGTTAGAGACGGAACAATTCTGTCTCTGCGTAGAGACGGATTTAAAAATTCCGTCTCTGAGGCATTTACGACCGCAGGTTTAGATACGGATCGCGTTCCGTCTCTAAAACGCGTAGAGACGGAATTTGCCACTTTTAGAGACAGATTTTGTCCGTCTCTATTTCTGCTTTTTCTAGTAGTGATTAACAATATTCTCAACATAAGGATGAATGATTGATGGCAAGCCGTTTATGAATTCAAATTTTGAGTAACAGTAGGAGTTGGAGTAAGAGTCAGATTTGGAGTAGGAGCTGGCGTAACAGTAGAAGTAGGAGCTGGTGTAACGGTTGGAGTAGGAGCTGGTGTAACAGTTGGAGTAGGAGCTGGTGTAACAGTTGGAGTGGGAGCTGGCGTGGGTGTTTGACTCTTAGGTAAAGGAGGAGTAGGTGTAGTAGTTGAACTGTCAGCTTTAGTTCTCTTTTTTCTTAGTGATGAAGTAGGTGCTGCCGTGCCGGACACTTTGACTTTGGTATAGGTGGAGTGCTAGTGGAACTCTTACTATGGTCAGGAGTAGGACGTTTTCGAGACTGAGCAAAAGATGAGATATCTTCTTGGGAGTCAAATTTGTCATCCACGTGTTTAGCCGTGTCTTTGATGATCAACCTAGCTCTGGCCCTCACATTCTTTTTAATGTGAAATTGAGACAACAAATTTGTAGATGATGCAAATACAGCTTACAAAGGATTCATCAGACCTTCCTCGTTATCAGTAAGTATAACTTTTGGCAATTCATACTGTTTCCTAAATAAACCTTTTAATTTCTCACAAACCCATGCATAGTTATCCAACCTATCAGAATTCACATAAGCAAATGCAATTGAAAAAGTCTTCTCGGTTGAGGTTACACCAATGATCTCAACCAACGGATACCTATATCAGTTGATCTTATACGTGAAATCAATCAAAAATACAATTGGAAATGTATTGAGAAGCTCAATGGAATCTGGATGTGCCCAAAACATGTCTTTGAGAACATTAGTGCCTTCTGCAACTCGGGACCAGTAAACATATTTATCACGCTCCAACAAATTCACCAATTGTTGAAGCTCAGTCTTACCCTCACGCATACTCGATCGTTGCCTTGAACGACAGTTATATATTTGCTTTAGAGTGGTACAACTATCTTTAGGCTTCATGGTCTTGAGTTCATTAAGTATGAGATTAGGCGGAATATGATTCTTAGTCATTCTATTCACCTCTTCCTTCTCTTCCATAGTTAGTCTACCACTGTACGAATGACCTTCACCATAAGTCTCCACTTCATGGTTATGTGTTCCACACATAACCCTCAAAATCCATCCTCCGAGCTTCTTGATACATTTTCCTTTCAATCTAAACTGACAGCAACATTTCCTTGTGTTTGTTCCCTCAATTACACTAGTCCTATAATTTCCACCTTTTTCACAAACCAACGTGCAAAATTCTTTACCTGATCGCTTTCCGGTGTCGGATCTAGATATCACAATCACTATGCCAAGAGACCTGTCGACGCTACGTACCCATGTCAACAACTCTTCACGGTTTGCAAACAACTGAAAATGGGTAAATAAATAAATGTCAGTGTCTTTTTAGGCAAATCAAACATAATGAAAAGAATGAATGTTCCGTACCTTATCCATTGTGAACGCACTCGTAAAGTCTAGTACCATGAACGCATCATTTGCTGCCATTTTTATGATCCTGTAATAAAAATAAAAATTCATTAAGAACCTACTGGAGTTGCTGTAATTACGTCTATTTAGCTGCCCTAAACCGAACACATTGGTTCACCTTGACCGAATGCGTTTGGTTCCTCTTGACCGAGTGACCAATTGAAAAACACCCCCCAAATGTGATTTTTGTGCGTTCGATTGGGCCTAACCGAAATATTTCGGCTGAGGTCAACCAAACTGAGTGCGATTTCAGAAAAAAAAAACAAGTCAAAAATAGCAACTAAATGAGATTAAAACGAAAAATGTGTGGTAGGGATAATACCTTATGATGTTTGCCAATGTTGAGAAGATGATTAGAAGGGTAATGATGTAGAAATGGTGGATAGGGAGAGGAGTGGAAGAGATGGGAGGTTTGAGGTTTGAGGTTTGAGGTGGGGTGTGTAGGAGATGGAGGAGAAGAAGTGGGATGAAGGATATGGTTGGAATTTTTTTGAATGTTAAGGTTAATTTTGTAATTTCATAGGGTAAGGGGGTGTGGAATAAGCCATGGCCAAAAGGGTAGAATTGGCCTTCTCATGCCGTAGCCATCATCTATTCTCGCCACCAATTATAGTAGCAGCGGATATGCATCCGTTGAAGCTTCTTTCATACGTGGTATGTTTGAAAGTTAAAAAAATAATTCCAGACAAACAACATTTAAAATAAATTTTAAAATTTGTCAATTTTTTTTTAAATATTTTAAAATTTGTCAAAAAAAAGTTATTTAAAAACAAGTATTCCAAAAAATTATTTATTATCATAATTTTGACCAAAATAGCTTATTTAGGTTATAGCATTTGTAGTTACGGTATACGGGTGTTAAAACTCTACCTTAAATTAAATTTGCAATACACATTTTTCAACTATTTACGATATGCAGCTGTCAAAAAAAAAACTATTTACGATATGCAGTTTAAAAAATCGTATACCTAAATTTTTTATTCTTGGTAAACATTTGAATGGTATATTGTAAATAACTAGTTTATGAAGAGAAAAAGTACATACCATAAATATCTTATTTATGGAAGATGTAGAGTTTTTCTGAAGATAAAAAATTATAGTTACGACAGGAGAGAAAATAACACAAACTTAGGGTTAGTTTGATATTTTTCATATAAGAGGGCGTCCCTAAAAAATGAGGTGTGCTTTTAATATCAACCAAGGATGTTGGAGTGGCCCATTACTCAAGTTCAACCAAGTTTAATTAGAAATGACTCTTCAATTGCTAGTTGGCTAAGTTTTCTCATTTTTGCTTTACTTGCTGAGACCAAAAATAGAAATGTTTAATAATTACTAGCTTATAATGTGTTTTTACTAGTTAATAACGAATTGTCATATATTATTTGGAATAACGTTTGAACTTTTAAAGCACAACCACCCCTTTTAACCTTGTTAGAGTTTCGCTCCCGTTGGTCGTCTTCTTATGTAGATGTCATAGCTATGGCGACAGCTGCAATTTCCACCGAGGTCGCCAAAGAGCTCTTTCCCCAATTTTAAAATGCTCTTTAAATGTTTACACAGGTACTTACATATTTCCACCAACGCATATTGACCGCGGGATCCGAACCCATGACCTTGTAGGTGTGAGTTGAATCCTTACCAACTGGACCAATCTTTGTTGGCGGCTAAGTTTGGTTTTTTAATTTGCCATTTTTGACTTAGCCATCATATAATTTTGTTAGCCGGTAAACCAATTTTTGATTGAGCAGTGAATAAAAGAAGCACCATTGATTGACATATAATAGTTGTCATGCTAGCTTGTTTTCAAAGGCACGAGAAATCTTAAAATTACATACGTAATATTATGGGAAAATTAAGCAACAAAATTTCATTTGCCCCCATTGTCTTCAAATGGGATCCGTCCCTACTTTCATCCCATTCGAAGAGTCATATCGTCTTCTATTCTCATCCCCATATGACTATTAACAACCTCATCCTTTTGATTAACAAAAGGGGGTTTTAGGTTGGGTTGCTCATCTCCCACTAACAAATTGTGCTATGTCAAGAGTGTTCTGTCTTTCCGAATACCTTTCAAAGTCCTCCATGATCACAAGTTTCCTTTGGATTATTTGATGGTATTGACATTGACCTAGTGGACTGAAAGCAAAACTCCAAGAAAAAAAAACCTACAAAAGAATAAAATTTATTATTTATATAGTGTAATCTAATTTCTTTTTTTGGATATTGTAATTAATTTAAGGTAATCTATAACAAAGGAAAACTTTATATTTTCTATGAATATTTATCAAAAGAAAAATTCCAAATTTTTTGAAAAAGCAATTTCAAAAAAGTTGTTGTTTACGATAAAAGATTAATGTATTTCATTAAAAGTCAAAATGTCAATAAAAGAATATCATAAAAGGACTGAGATGCAGGTTTGTGTATGGACGCATTTGCTAAGCTATAAGCAATCATATATTCATATTAACATGTCTTCTAATGAATTTTATAATTTTTTTGTTAAGTTAGACGAAATGACAAATAAACACCCCACATACACACACACTATCACATACTCACTCTCGGGGTTCAAACTCGAAAGCCAACATCTAATTGTCGCTGAAATTATCTTTACAAGTGCAACCAAGAGGAGAGGACTTCTAGAAACCAAATTTGTTATTTACTCAAAATTTGACATTGTTTATTAATATTAAACTCTAGAAAATATTGTAACAAAAAAAACTCTAGACAATATTATTAGAATAAAAGAAATATCACTTTAAATGCAATTCAGTTTGACTAATAATTTTTGACATTTGTCAATTTTTTTTTTGAAAAACACTTTGACCAATATTGTTATTTACTCAAAATTTATTGTCTTTACTAATATTAAACTCTAGAAAATACTATTAAAATAAAAGAAAAAGTTAGTTTTAATGCAACTCAGTTTGATTAAGGAAGAGACACAAATCCTTGCCTACTTATTAGATCTTTTATATCATTGGTTCAATTAAAAGCACACGGATCGGTATAGAATCACACACATCCATTGATTAAATTTGATCCAACGGACACTAACCGCTCAGTGCTTACATCTTACACTATTTGTATTCCATAAAAGCGCGCTTACTCCTTATTAGAAATATTATAGTTAGTTGGTTAAGTAGTTAAGAAAAGTTGTTAGTATAATTCGGTTAAAGTTAGTTTTTTAGTTACTAGTTTGTTTTAGATTAGTTAGGTGAGATTGGATCTATATATAAGGTCAAACTCATTGTAATCAATTAACTTTTCTTCATCAATAATGAAATTGTTTTCATTCATTTTCCTTAAAATCTCTCAAATGTTAATATGGTATCAAGAGCGATTATGTAGCTTCCGCATTCCTTTCTCCTCAATGATTCCTCCATCGCCTTCTCGTAAATTTCTTATTCCATTTTGCGATTCATGAACAATGGGGCTCATTGCGGTATATATCAAAAGAGATTTCTTAATTTTATCTTCATTTTATTTGTTTCTTATCCTCATTTTCTTGTTTATCGCCTATTCGATTTCGTCTTTGGACCATTTGTTTTTCTGGTTCTTGACTTCGATTTCATCTCAGTTTCGTTCTTCAACTCTTGTTCGAAACTCCTCCTAATTCTGTTGCGATCTTTGGTTTTGATCTTCAATTCATGTTCAAAATCTCTTTATTTTCGCAAATTCGTCTTTGTTAGGGTTTCGGTTAATCTTCCCTTGACCGTTTTCTCCTTCCTCTCGCTTTTTTGAGAGTGTCTTTATTTCTGCAATTTGCCTTCTTCAATTCGATTCTTGAAGTTTCTAAATTTCCTTCAACTCGTTTTGCGATTCTTGCAGTTTTGTTTTGCGATTTCGCTTTATTGTCCTCCTTTCATCTTGATTTCTGATGATTGTAATCTGAAGCGGAGTTCAGATTCCTTTTTAATCCAGTTTTGAAGATTTGTGATTCATGTCACAATCTTCACTCTTTTCTTGCGACCTTTCATTTTGGTTAGCGTTGCTTCTATCATTGTCACCGGTTCAATTTTGTGATTCAGATTTTGATGTGTTCATGAAGTTATTTACCAAGAAACATTCAAGTTGTTTGCTGAATTGCCTCGATTGGAAATCTTGCTACATTCAGATTCAGAATGTGATATCACCTCCTACAACTCCATTCAAGTGTTTCATCTTCTGAGTGCATTCTTTTCCAGGGCCTTTGCTGTTGACAATTTCATCCATATACATTGCCAGCATGATTATTGCCTTGTTTTGTGCACTTTGTCATCATAACAAGTCGTTGTCACTTCTTGCAATTATATTGGAGTTTGGAGCGCTTAATTTGATTTTGGGCATCATTTGTTATATCCTCAACAACTGAATTTTTCATCTCTTTCTCAATGTTACATAGGTCTTCCAACACAACAATTCAGATTTTGTTCTTGGATCCGGTTTCATTTTGTTCTTGTAGCTTTGATTTTTACCGATGTATTTCTGACATCTCTCGATGTAATTTTCTTTTGATTTGATATAACTTTGTATTGTTCATTCCAAGCTATAAGTATTGTGAATAACTTCTAGCTTGCGGGGGACTATTAGAAATATTATAGTTAGTTGGTTAAGTAGTTAAGAAAAGTTGTTAGTATAATTCAGTTAAAGTTAGTTTTTTAGTTACTAGTTTGTTTTAGATTAGTTAGGTGAGATTGGATCTATATATAAGGTCAAACTCATTGTAATCAATTAACTTTTCTTCATCAATAATGAAATTGTTTTCATTCATTTTCCTTAAAATCTCTCAAATGTTAATACTCCTCATTCCCTAACATCATATCCATTCCCCATACTCTCTGAATTCTCAGTAGAAAGAAACATAGCATTCTCAAATCTCACAATGGAAAATGGTGGAAATGTGAAGAAAGTTGCGAGAGGAACGAAAGGCGGACGAGCAAAGAAGAAGCCAGTTTCAAGATCCGTTAAAGCCGGTCTTCAATTCCCCGTCGGAAGAATTGGCCGTTATTTGAAAAAAGGAAGGTATGCTCAGCGCGTCGGTGTTGGTGCTCCTGTTTACTTGGCCGCTGTTCTTGAGTATCTTACTACTGAGGTATTGAATTGAACTCTCTTTCCCTCAATTGCTAGGGTTTATTGTTAATTTGGGAATTGGACTCTATTTCCTTAAATTTGTGTTATGAAATGCTGTTTGTGTATTTGAAGGTGCTTGATTTGGCTGGACATATTGCTCATGATAACAAGAAAAAAAGAATCATTCCTAGGGATGTTCTTCTTGCTGTGAGGAAAGATGAGGAATTGGGGAAACTGCTTGCTGGTGTTACAATTGCTCATGGTGGTGTTATTCCAAACATTAACCCATTTCTTTTGCCTAAGAATATTTCTAAGAAGGCTCTCAAGAAACCTAGGTCTCCATCTAAGGCCACAAAATATCCCATGAAGGCTTAGATTTGGATATCGCATTCTGTATAGCTTGCAAGAAGACAACTTTTGTGTCAGTCTCTTCTAGCTCTCTATCGTAAGTTTATAGTTTTATTGTTTTGGCTTTATCTTCTTCTTTTTTGCCAAGGGTATTGGTCTAGTCCCCCCTTGGGCCGTTTTCTGTCTTCTTTCGTTTTCTCTTTTTTAATAAATTCAGGGAATGGAGTTTGTCTGATTAAAAAAAGATTTAGATATCGCTTTTTATATAGCTTATATGTCACCATTTTGAATGTGAATATCTAAGCTTAGGTCTCTCAAGTAACAAAGATTCAATTAATATTTCTTTGAAGAATGTAACTTGGATCTCTCTTATCCATCAATGAAAATGTTT
Source organism: Astragalus glycyphyllos (assembly GCA_963573325.1). Classification (NCBI taxonomy): domain Eukaryota; kingdom Viridiplantae; phylum Streptophyta; class Magnoliopsida; order Fabales; family Fabaceae; genus Astragalus; species Astragalus glycyphyllos. The sequence goes on along the minus strand of OY754310.1, from coordinate 32,220,872 downwards.
TGCTTGAACTTTTATTTATATGGAGATTCATTTCGCGGTCATATTTCATTCTCTTTGTCGCGTATGGGAACTATGATTTTTAAGAAGCGCCGAATCAATAGTATCTTTTATCTTTCCTTAGTTGCGTCCATTACTTGCTTCATTAATTTTGTTTGTTCATTTTTTTCACGTTTTTAATCCTCTACTCATTCTTATCCTTTTATTGTATAATGTAATGGCAATCTTTAAAAAAAGTTTAAGGTAATGGCACATGAATTAAGTATTATGTGTTGGTTTCTAACAATCAAGAGTTGTCCTAACCACATGTTTCTACCCATATAGAAATCCATAGATAGTACAACCCTAAATCAATACTTTATAAACCCATACCCGAATTCAAGATGAAATAGAAAGCGGAAGCGTACCTTTAAGATCCATGTAATCTTAATGAGAAGACAATGATCTTGGTAGGGAAATGACCTTCCAATTGCAGATTCCTTAATTCCTTAGTTCCTCTTTCAATGGGATAAAGAGAATCAATATTTTGTAATATTGTCTTGTCTACAATTGGGGACCATAATCCCTTGTTTATAAGAATCTCATGCCCTTTCATGAAGGGTCATGATTATTCAAGTTTTCTTGTTTCTATTTCCACCCATCATAAAAATAGAAATAAGACATTTTTCATGACAATAATATCCTTAGCTATAAACCTTATATTAAATAGATCATTTTAATTTGGCTAATTAAATAATGGTCCTAACACATTAAATTATTACATGTATGACCCAAAAAATTCTAACATTATGCATGTAAGTATTTTTGGGTTTAGTTAGCGTTATTGAGGTAAAAAAAATTATACCATCACAAGTGGGGAGTTAACCCAGAACCTCTCAAATACAACTCCTATCATGCTCCACTATGCCAACTCCACAAGTGGGGAGTTTTGGCCCATAACACATTTTCGTATTTGACCCATATCTCAAGCAATACAAGTCCAATTGATCCAATTCTAGTTGGAGTGGTTAGCTAACTCACATATCTACCACTTTGTTCTCAGGTACATAGTGCTGAAAAGATTGGATTCAAGGGTGAAAATGACATGCAATCTGATCATTATGGCAATGACTCGGATTTCAAACAGCACAGTACACGTTTTGGCATTATATTCACCATAATTCACACAAAAATCCAAATTGAAAGATTGAACATGATCTGGAAAGAAGACTTAATGCCCTTCAATATATCTGGAGGGTCCCAAATCAAGATTTCAACAGGAAGGATGACTTATTTCGCAATTACTAATAGGGTCCAAAGCTGTCTTAAAATATTCAAGTGCTCTCACCTTTCAAGCCTATATAAAGGGAGCTTTGGCAAGCCATGAATGTGGGACTTCCTATGAGAGGATTTCCTATGGGAGGACTTCCTAACTTCAGAAATAGAACATATATTTAGTAGCTAAGAGTTATTTTCTCCATTTGAAGTTCTTGTTCTTTATAATTCTTGCACTTTACATTCTTGCAAACTTTAATTTCTACTCTTTATTTTTCTATCATTTATCTTCTATCACTTTTACATTTCAGTGCTTTTACATTCCAACACTTTTACATTTCAGTTCTCTATTGCTTTCTTTATATTCCAAGTCATTTACATTCTGTCATTTACAGTTTCGTAATTTACATTTCCGTCATTTATCTTTCTGGTCATTTATCTTTCATGTCTTCTTCTTCTTTTTCAAAGTTTTTGTCTACTATGATCATGAGTGAGTAGACTCCTTTTAGTCTTGGGATTGTGGGACTAATCCAATGATAGACCCATGAACAATCCCAAGTCTAAACTCTATTTTATCAAAGTTTTATTTCTAATTTAACCTCATTGATTTTAAAGCTATAATTCAAATATCAAACGAAGTACCGAGAGGTGAAGTTTGATATTAGAACTATGGGGTTAAACAAGGGAAACAAAACATGAGAATAATTTTGGGACCTTTGGGATAAAAGAGGCTTGTACTTAAGGGGTCTTGGCAATAATCAACCATGAGAATAGGTTTTGATTATTGTTTCGAGGCACACTCTTGTATTCTGAGAGGAAACAAGAGTTACCATTGAATGCCTTATCCTAAGAAATACAATTTTATATAAAATAGGGAATGGATGAGGGGTTGTGAGTTCATTATATCATTGTGATGAAACCACAATCCTAAGATGCTTTTATTTACAAATTCTAAAAGCAAAAAAAATCAACTTCTACTAAATCATTCATTTTAGCTAATCACCATCGAAAACAAAATCGGTAATTACAAAGTCTCTGTGGGATCGATATTTTTACTACGCGATAGAACCGTGCACTTGCGGCCTATCACTGGGCCGAGGGCCCAACCCATCCGAAGACTGGCCGCGAACGACCCAAACACGAGGAAGGTAAAAATGAGTTAGACTTGCTAGATCAACGGTCTAGATCGACCCGTACAAGATCTCACGGCCACCGCAATTCACTGACACTATATATAGAGACCTTACCTCAACTGACATGTACACCTTTTACCCATACCGTTACTCTGCTCACACTCTTATTCCACTGACTTGGACGTCGTAGTGTCATTGTAGGTACAACATGGGTTGAGCTCTGCACACGACCAGCAACTCAATAGAACGACCAGACACCTTAGCAGTCCAACCTGCCCGAGCATCAGATAGGATTCAGTGGTGACCACAGTGGGAGACCAGGCGCTATCAAACTGTGGCTACAATCCCTGACCAGCCACAACCCGTCCCAGATAACAATGCAGTTGTTAACACCCAAAAATAAATAGGTCGTAGGCCAAGGATTGAGAGAAGAAAATGGGAAATATGGTGTGAAGGCAAGCCATGTTGCAAGGGGCAAAAATGTATTTTACCAGAGAGAGTGAACCTAAGAAGGTCCTCGGGGCGTGTTAAATGGGAGAAAACCCCCCGAGAGAGGATTATGCCCGAGGACCAATGAGCCAACCCGAGGGAGAGTAATCACCCCATCCTATAGAGTGCCAAGGCATTGGTGGCTCGGATGCCTGAACCATTACCTCAAGTGGGGCCAAGATAGCTGAGCCACTATTCGGCCGAAGCAAGATGGGTGTTGCTTGGAAGGCAAGACACGGCACGAAGGAAGAACGTGGGAACAGTTGAAGTTCAAACGGAAGAGCGAGGCCGGAAAACTCGGAGCAACGATCACTCACCCCACTAACCGTGCTAGTGGGATCGTGGGCAGTTACTTCGCTTCGTTGAGGTGGATTACAGCTTGCGTATGCACTTGCGCTCCGGCAAAAACCTAAGTATGGAGCCAACATCGGCATCAAAGAAGGTAACTGCCACGAAAACGAGAAACACTGAGCCAACAAGTGTTTCGGAGGCAACTCCCCTCACAGTTAGCGCGGAATCTAACGACGGTTCCCCATAGCATTGTGAGGAGCCTGTGGTCATGACCACGTCGTTTATCCGGCAGCAAATCGACATGGGGATACAGGACATCATGTATCAATTATCCCATCAATTGGCTGACATAGTGAAACCTATGGTGCACAATGAAGTGCAACAGGCCAAGGAAGTGGAGCAAAGACATGCTACGCAAGCCAGTAGCACCATCAACTATGTTGTCTCTGGCCAATCACAGGGAGGACAACCTTCTTCTCTGGGAGGACCGCATCAGGCCCTGCCATACACCATCCTTGTTGGACCTCAGCAGACATCCTCCTATAACCCTATTGGAGGCATGCATCAGTGTCCACCGAGTGGGAGCATGACTGGGACTTAGCAGGTGTACTCTCATCAGGTAAGTCCTAACCCTATGATTCCTCAGCCTAGTACTTTTGCCACTGCCAACACTAGGGGGCAGTTTTTGGTGAATGGCCCTCACACGACTTCTCTTCAGTAGGGACAAGTGCAACTGGCCAAAAGACTGTTTGAGGCAGCAGGCTTGGTGGGTCTGCCGCAAGGACTATCCTATGGATGCTCTACCGCGGCTAGCTACTGGGCTTACGCAGGGACAGGGACTGGCAGGAACAGTGGTTTTTACCGGAGTCAGCAGCCATGGGTCCAGAACCCACGTGGCTCGGCAAGTCTACATCCTAGTCAATCGTACCCCGGTGCACTCAGTACCTACCCAGCGGGTTCCTATATGCAGACACAGATGAATGTCGCCCCGATGGAGCAACCATGGAATCAAGTTCCACCTCTCCGAGGCGCGCAGGCACCTATACTAGGAACTGGCCTTGCTAACCTGGCCCAAGTAGTACCTGGGCAGCCATGGACAGATGCTCCACCTCAGGTACCACCGCAGCCTGGGGCACAAGGTCCCCTAGACACATTGTGGCGCCAAACGCCTCCACCTGGATCATCGGAGCCCCAACTCCTGGACCCTAATCTCATTGCGGACACCATCAAGAAGTTCTTTGGTGTGCAGTTGAAGCTGCTCGATCGTCCAGTATACAAGAAGCCTTACTCCGAGTGGGTGGACCGTTTGGTACCTCTGCCCAGAGGATTCAAAACCCCTGATTTCACCACATTTTCTGGGGACGATGGCAAGTCTACTATGGAGCACATCGGCCGATTCACGGCCCAATGTGGGGAAGGAAACCAGAACGAGTATCACAAGTTGCAGCTATTCCCTCTGTCCTTGACCGGGACGACCTTCTCGTGGTATTCCTCTCTCCTTCCTGATTCTATACAGACCTGGGCAGACATGGAAAGGTGCTTCCATGATAGATTTTACTAGCCGCAGCCTAAAGTTATCGCAGCTGATCTCATGAACTTACGGCAGAAGGTGGACGAGGTAGTGACCGATTTCATTGAGATATTCAGAAAGATGGCCGGAAAGTGCTCGGTGCCTTTTCCAGAATCCCAGCTTACTTCCATGGCCATCTCTGGAATGCACCGTCAATTGAAGGAAAAGCTTGTGGGACAAGCTTGCAGCGACCTCACTGGATTAGCTTCCCTGCCAGTTCAAGTGGAACAGTACGTCCAAGAGAGAGAAAGGAAGAGAGCCACGAGGGACCGAGGGCCACAGCTGGTATCGGTGGTGGATGCAGCCGAGGATTCGGACTATGATGAGTCAGCCGACTACACGGCAGACATCCTAGTGGCCGAGATAGTTAAGGGGAAGGCCTACCTTTGTCCAGCTCTTAAGCCTGCTAAGGGTAATAAGAAAGACGAGGAAAGGGTTGAATATTCCTTTGACATCTCCAAGGCTGACCAAATCTTTGACTACCTCCTCAAGGACAAACATATCAAGCTCCTTGACGGCCATATGATCCCTCCGCCTGAGGAAATAAAGGGGAAGAAGTACTACAAGTGGCATAACTCCTTCAATCATGCCACTTCGAATTGTATTATCTTCCGCCGAGCCATTCAGGAAGCCATCAGGAAGGGGAGATTTAAAATGGCTGACAAAGGGACATCAGAGATGATTATCGACACTGACCCATTCCCCAGCATGAATGTCAACATGGTCTCCTTCTCAGGGAGCGAACGAGGGAAAGGGAAGAAGAAGTACGTGTGGGTCCCGAAGGGAGAGATTTCCCCAGAAAAGGAAACATCCGTGTTCAGCCGTTTGTGCTCACCCCCACGGGGATCCACAGTTGCAGAACGAAGGGCCCTGCTACAAGAAAAACTGCAGATAGGGACGCCGAGTGAACCTCGGAAACCTCAGAAGAGGCTTCCTAAGCCAGGGAGGCTTGTCCCCGAGCTTAGGGAGTTGCATTTATCCAGGCTCAACCCCGACAGACATGTGCCCAAGACAAGGGACCTGAGGGAAAGACTCCAAGTCATCCCGCATGGGGGGCATGGTAGGCCCGCCGATGGTCCCATTGAGCAAGCCACCCTGCCAGTCCCAGACCGGGAAGCTCACCCCAAAGAAGAAAGAAGGGTGACCCAAGTCACCGGAAACCAGAGCTCAACCTCGGTTGATGTCATGGTCCTCAATGACCGAGAATTGAGAGCCACCAGGACGGTCAAACCTCTGGCAGATGTGCCGCAGGATCAGTGGATGACTTAGGCGGTTGTTGAGATGCCAGCCCCCAAAGTGACCTCCAGATCTCGCTTGCAGAAAAGGAGGCAGCAGAGGGCCAGGGCGTTCAACAGGATGAAAGAGACCCTCCAGATGCTCACCTCTACTAGAGATGGGAATACCCAGACCATCCCCGCAGCATCCGTTGCTACGGTGTTGGAACAGGCCTTCCCTAAGCCAGTTGAGGACACAGCTCCTGAGCAGTTTCCAGAGGCAGCTGCCCCAGAGCCACCTGTTGTTCATGAGGAAGGGGACCAGGTAATGGTAGGCATGGTGGAGGCGCCTCACAGTCCCCTCACGAAGTCGGTGATAGAGTGCTTCTTTGGACCTCATAGTCCAGAGCACCCCCAACCAGCTGGTGAACCCCAGGTTGGGGGCACAATGACCGAGCAAGAACTACAAGAAGATGACCTCCTGGGGAAGAAGAGGAACACCCTTTTGGCCCTAGAGACTTCGACGGGAATTCCATCACTGAGTCAATTCTAGACGATTTGATGGATGAGGCCGATGGAGAATTCTATGCGGACATAGAGATGGTGGGCCTCCTTCCACCGGAGTTTTGGGGGACTAGAGATCAGCCAAGGACCCTCGAGGGAGATGTCTTCGTCGAGGAGGCTGAATGGGCCGCCTTGACAGAAGCCGAGGGACCAATCACAGAAGGCATGCTGTTTGAAAAGCCAACTGCAGAGATGACCAGACACTTGAAGCCATTGTACATTAAAGCCCACCTCAATGGGTGTTGCACCCCGAAAAAAATCCAGTTTGAACCTTTCATCGTACAACGTGAAAATTTGTGAAGCCGCCATCAACATTTTTTATTTAGGGACCAAAACATTGAAAAAGGGTCCTTTTTAAGGCGGGGTGGTCCTTTGAGAACTAGAGATGTAGGTTCGGGGGTCGGTTAGGTGTGGGGAAGGTATTAGCATCCCACACCTCCTTTCTACCGAAAGGGAACCTTTAACTTGATGTGCGGTTTTGACAGAGTTGATTTGAAACAATTCGTTCTACTTCTTTTTTATTTGAGAAAAGTGGTTTTGAAAACGGGGGAAAAGAAGAATCTTTTTATTATTTTTTAAAAGTGTGCTTGACGGGATGTGACCCGCTCCTACGTATCTCCCGGTGCGATGGAGAATTCAAAGCTTACGTAGTTCTCTTTAGTCGAGAAACTTTGTGTTGGTGTTTTTTATTGTAGGGGTTTTCGGTCCTAGACTGTACAGTCCACTAGACCTAGAACAAAGACAACCCCGCCTGTACAGACGACGTGCCCCCCTACTTATTGAAAATGTTTTTTTGATTAAGGAAGAAAAAGATTTGTTGTGAGGTTGGTTGCTTTTATTTGGCAAGTATCTTAGGCTCGCCTGAACTTTACAGCTCGCTAACCCTAAGACGCTAACCAATACCGGATGTACATCCGACTCAATTCCTTACTCATTTTTTTGAAATAGGGTTCAAGTTGTTAATTACTTGTTTTAATTCTCATAAGTATCCCAAGATGTTTGAGCTGTACAGCTCCGATCTTAGGACGCTAGACAACACCGGCCGTACGTCCGACTTGCCTCCTTATGAGTTTTCAAAAAGGTTTATTGTTGATCTTAGAAAGAATTTGACTGTCTTATGAAAACAATTTAAGAAAAGATTGAGTTTGGAAAAAGCTTTAGAAAATGATTGATTTGAAGAAAGGAGAAGGGAGTTTGAGGGTGACATTGGTCACAAAAGGTTTGTTGGGATGGCGTGGCATCCAAAAGGAAAAGAAAGTAGAACATTCAATCAATTTCGAAGTCAAGAACCAAAGTGCAACATTTAACAAATTGCAAGCAAAGCAATCAACAATGTAAGCATAAGCATAAACATTACCAATTACAACATTTGAGCACAAGAATGACACTTAGTCATCAACATCTAAAGGCATGCATATGTAAGATCAACAATAGGCACACAAAGAGATCATACAAAAGTTCAATTCAATTAGGTGTCAACACAAGATAAAGCACAAGGTTGAATCCCTTTTAGTAATCCTTGACGCTTGAGACAATGCACAAGTGCATAAGTGTCTAGTCCTTTTACCAAATCATCAACATTAAAGCATAACATTGACCTAGAAAGAACATCACATTTGCAAGACCAAAAGTGACCAAAAGAGGGCATTAACAAGTCATTTTTGTAACCAAAATTGATTAATCAAGTTAGAAAACTAGCATTTGCATTTTCAAGCAAGAATTGCACAAAGAAAATTGAATCATCTTAGGCAATCCTCATCACTTAAAGTGAAGTGCACTAGGCACAAGTGAGAGTCCTCTTGCCAATCCTCAACATAGAATAACTTTGCAAACAAGTTACTAACAAGCAAACCAAAGTTTACAATCAAAGCACAAGGTTGTGTTGAATCATCTTAGGCAATCCTCAACACTTAAAGTGAAGTGCACAAAGACACAAGTGTGAGTCTTCTTGCCAATCATCAACATATAACAATTTGCAAGCAAGATACAATCAATTAGCAACAATATTTTGCAATCAAAACATCAAATCAATTGCGTTGAATCATTTTAGTCAATCCTCAACACTTAAAGTTAAGTGCGCAAAGGCACAAGTGTGAGTCCTCTTGCCAATCATCAACATAACAATGACTTGCAAGCAAGATACCATCTATTAACATCAAAATAACTTGAGAAAACGTTTTTGATCACAATTGCAAACCCATTTCACAAGAAAATTAACAAACCCTAATTCTAATCATGATTTGCGAAGCATCACATCATTTTATTCAACAAAAATGCAAGATCATAGTGAAAACAACATAAATCACAATTTATTCAAGGGTGAGAAGCATCTCAAGCACCCAAACCTCCCACAGTGTTTGTCAAAATGCTTGAGACACCTCTCACCAACAACAATCAACAAATCAACAATATAACAACACTAAAATGCATGAATATGGTAGGATGCAAAATTAGAAACATGATATCTACATTTTGATGCAAAAAAGTTGAAGATGATGCTAGGTTTTAAGAAGTTTACCTCAAATCCAAGCTAAGGAATGACTAATATGAAGAACAAGACCACAAATCAACTTGAATCTTCACCAAACTTCAATGAAACCCACGAAATGCTTGCTTAAAAATTCCCTTTGATGATGCAAGCTTGAATTAAATTAGGAGAGAAGGAAGATATATGAAGTAGGAATGGAAATAAGGTGAGAAAATGGTGATTTGGTGAAGGAGAAGTGAAGAATTGATGGAGGAAGAAGGTGGTATGATTTCGGCCAAGAGAGGGAATTAGGAGAGGGAGTTGTGTGCTAGGGTTGTGTGAGTGAAAATGAGGCCAAAAGTTGTGAGGGGTGAGGTTAATAGGGTATTTATAGAAGGCATCTAGGTTTGAGGGTATTTAGGTCAATATGCACTAGTTGTGCTCTAGGATTTGATTTTAATTTTGAATCAAAGGCTAGGATTGAGGCTCACATGGATTGAGGACATTGAGAAAACACAAAATGAGAGAATAGAGAGGGGGTGGCGCATAAACATTGGGAGGGGTCCTTGGTGACCAAGTTTTGCAAGTTGTCATCTTGTACTATTGTACTATTATATGACCATTCCATTATCCCTTCATTTTTGATTATTCTTCTTAGGATAATTGTACAAAAATACACCCAATTTAGGCCACATACAAGGTATCTTGAGGAATATGCCATTTTATGAGATCACCATGACCAAAAATATCATAAAAACCTCATCTTGAAATTTTTGTAGAATATTCCTTTTTGATGCCTTTTTTGAATTTGAATTTTGTGCACAATGTATGCATGCCTGCGCATACATACATACATGACCAAAAATGTTTTGCCTCAAATAAATTTCTCTAAAATTTCACAATGATTCTTGATGAGAAATTATCTTATTTTTGACAATGACCAAAATACCCTTTTGCCCTAAAAACCTTGTTTTTTAACAACAAATGCATTTCCACTCTAACAATGAATTTAAAAGCCCTAGAATGACTTTTAAAACCCAAAAATGCATGCACAATGCTCTTCACGCTTCAAAATAAAACCACACTTCTCAATTTATTTATTTTTTGCGGAAAATTAGGGTTTTGACCTAGGCGGACAAAATTAGGGTATGACAATGGGAAGTTGTTCAATAGGGTCTTTGTGGATGGTGGTGTTGTGCTGAATATCATGCCATTGTCGACTATGAAAAGGCTAGGGAAAAACGCCGAAGGTCTCATTCCCACTACCATGAGCACGACTAGTTTTATGGGCCATCCCTCTCTTCCATTAGGAGTGCTGGTGGCCGATGTGACGGTTGGGTTGAAAGTAACTCAATCGACATTCTTCGTCATTGAAGGAAAGCCCTCATACACGGTGATCCTAAGGAGAGACTGGATCCACACTAGTGAATGTGTCCCCTCCACTTTGCACCAGAAACTTATGATATGGGTGGAAGACAAGGTGGAGATAGTGGAAGCTGATCCCAATCCTTTCCCAACGGAGATAAAGATGTTTGAAGTCGTGTTCTACTCACCCTACATACGCCCGATCTCCATACTAGAGGACTACGAAGAGGGCGGTATTGAGTCATGTGACTGGACCAAGAAGGGTTTTGAATTCAAGATGTTGGCCGACTCACGACCTGACAATGAGAACAATGGTTTGCCTTCCTTCGGAGGTACAGAGCCTGCTGGACCGATTGCACCTATTTTTGATAGAGTCCAGCATTGAAGAGGCTATGTTTGGTGCCATAAACGGAGAGGACGAAGACTCGGAGGAGGCCTCAGATGACCTTGGAAACAAGATGTCGGCCAAACCCTCTACATAGAACCTATCCAGAGAAAGATGCCTACCTTTGAAACCCAAGAGCCATTGGTTGAAGTGAATTTGGGAACGGAGAGTGATCCCAGAATGACTAAAGTTAGCGGTAAACTCCAACCGCAGCAACGCGACCGGATGGTAGCCTTAATACGGGACTATTGTGACTGCTTTGCATAGGACTACCATGAGATGCCAGGCCTTGATAGAGCCTTGGTGGAGCATAGGTTACCCATCAAGGAGGGTTGCAAGCCCCACAGGCAACCACCGAGGAGGTTCAACCCACAGCTGATGCCGCAGATCAAAGCCAAAGTGGAAAGACTCTTAAAGGCAAGATTCATCAGAACTATCAGATACGTAGAATGGCTGTCTAATATAGTCCCTGTGATCAAAAAGAATGGCCAGGTCAGGGTCTGTATTGACTGTAGAAACCTGCACTTGGCCACTCCGAGAGATGAGTACGGTATGCCTGTAGCTGATATGCTTGTCGATGCCGCGGCTAACAATGCCATCTTGACTTTTATGGATGGCTATTCTGGTTACAACCAGATTTATGTGGCCGAGGCTAACACTCATAAGACCGCCTTCGGGTGTCCAGGCGCCTTAGGCATCTATGAGTGGCTCGTAATGCCCTTTGGCATAAAAAATGCTGGGGCAACGTTCCAAAGGGCATTGAACGTCACCTTCCATGACCTTATTGACGATGTGGTGGTCAGGTCCAAGAGCTTCGAAGCCCACCTGGGGGATCTCGAACAAGCTCTGAAGCTGATGAGACTCCACAATCTTAAGATGAACCCTGCTAAGTGTGCCTTTGGCGTGTCTGCAGGTAACTTCCTGGGATTTCTGGTGCATAACCAGGGCATTGAAGTGGACAAGAACAAAGCTCGAGCCATCCTAGAGGCAAGACCCCCTAGAACGAAGAAAAAGCTGCAAAGTTTGCTAGGCAAGATCAACTTCCTAAGGAGATTCATTGCCAAGTCGGCAGGAAAGCTTAAAGCCTTCTCGTCATTGCTACAAATGAAGAACGACGAAGAAATGATCTGGGGAACCAAGCAACAGGAGGCCTTCGACCAAATCAAGGCTGGCTTGACCAACCCCCTGTCCTGATACCTACGCAGCCTGGGAGACCTCTAAAGCTATACATTGCGGCTGAAGACCAAGCTATTGGCTGCTTGTTAGCTCAAGATGATGATAGTGGCGCTGAGCGTGCTATATACTATCTCAGTAGGCTACTCAATGACGCCGAGACTAGATACTCACCCATTGAGAAACTTTGTTTGTAGTTGTTTAATGCTTGTACTAAACTTGAATACTATCTCCTGTTTAAGGAAGTTTTAGTTGTATGCAAGGTGGACATTATTCGATATCTGCTTAATAGGCCTGTCTTGCAAGGAAGGCTCGTTAAGTGGGCCATTAAGCTTAACGTGTTCGCTTTAACTTATGTACCTCTGAAAGCTGTGAAAGGCCAAGTCCTGGCAGACTTCTTGGCTCAGCATCCATGTGTGGAGACACACGATGCTCCGGCCGAAGCTGTCAGCTACCTGGACCTTAAACCTGGGATCCTCTTGTTCGACGGGTCTAGCACTCGGACGAGGGCCAGAGTGGGTATAGTCGTCACCAGCCCTTGTGGCCAAACATGGAGGTTCATGTGCCCTATAGGGGACCAAGCCTCCAATAATCAGGCCGAATATGAGGCTCTGATCATGGGACTTGACATCTTGGCCGGCATGAAGGCTCACTAAGTGGAGATAAGGGGTGACTCCCAACTGGTGATCAAACAAATCACTGGCGAATACAAGTGCTACAACGCTAAGCTCAAAGAGCTGAGGGCCTCGATGCACAACTTGCTAAAGTTGTTTTCCGATGTCGTCATCCTGTATGTCCCCAGGAATGAGAATCAGGAAGCAAATGACTTGGCCCAGCAGGCTCGGGATACAAGGAGCGAGTGGTCGAGGTACTACAACAAAGTGCTATGACTCTCGCTAAGGAGGATCCTGCCGACGCCTGGATCAGGGTGCTGACGAGGTACCTCCATAGCCCGACGGCTGACACTGACTTTAAGGTCAAACAAAGGGCATTGAAGTATATCTTGATAGGGGACGACCTATACAAAAGAAGTACCAATGGGGTACTGTTAAAGTGCCTCAAGACGAAGGACGCTTATATGGTGATGGCACAGATCCATGCGGGAGTCTGTGGTGCCCATAGATCTGGCCCCATCATGAAGTGACTCATCTAACGGCATGGGTACTATTGGCAGGCGATCACGACCGATTGCTTCCAGTTTGCCAAAGGATGCGAGCCTTGTCAACTGCACGAACCAATCCAAACAGTGTCGGCGGATGAACTCCATCCTATTGTCAAACCTTGGCCATTCAGAGGGCGGGCCATGGATTTAATTGGCAAAGTATACCCTCTGAGTTCAAAAGGGCACAACTTCATTATTGTAGCCACCGATTACTTCACTAAGTGGGTGGAAGCCATGCCGTTAGGAAATGTTGATCAGGCCGCGGTGATCAGATTCATAGCGAACCATATCATTTTCTAGTATGGAATCCCTGAAACCATCACAGCCGATCAATGTACAATGTTCACCAGAGAACGAGTGGTGGCCTTTGCCCAGGAATACGACATTAAAACGAGACATTCATCTCCTTATTATGCCCAAGCCAACGGAGAAGCGGAGGCCACCAATAAGATAATCATTGAACTCGTCAAGAAGAACATAGAGGATAAGCCTCGGCGGTGGCATGAGACCCTCAATGAGGTCCTGTGGGCTATAAGAAATTCTTAGTCTACGGCCACGGGAGTGACCCCCTATCGTTTAGTTTATGGGCAGGACGCCGTGCTACCACTAGAGATCAGTGTAACCTCGCAGTATGGATGAGTACCAGCAAGCCATGTTGATGGAGCTGGACTCGATGGATGATGACAGACTGGCTGCCCTCAGCAGGATAGAAATGAATAAAGCCAAGACAGCCCGAGCCTACAACAAACACGCTAAACCAAAGCGGTTTGTTGAAGGCGACCTTGTATGGAAGGCATTCTGCCACTGGGGAGGAAAGACCCCCAGTTGGGCAAGTGGTCCCCGAATTGGGACGGGCCCTATATCGTTAGCGAAGTATATCACAATGGAGCATATCGTCTAACGAGCACCAAGGAGCATATCGTTAGCGAAGTATATCACAGTGGAACAAAAATAAACATCTTCAGCTCCCCGTTACAAAACCACCCTCTCTTAATAGTCACTAGATTACCCAGTAAAACCCTGGTGCTCGTTGGTGAACTAGCTTGAAGAAGAAGTGCTGAGGTCCCCCTAGATCGCCAAGAGACCGCATGAGACGGCTGTCCATGGACAAACCTTGGAATACAACATGAAAGCCAGAACCGGTAAAGGATTCCCTCTTGAAGGAGTCGAATGCGCCACCATTTTCTTACGCCCATCGGAAAGATGCGAAGACGCTTTAACCATCAAAGAGATTCGTCGGTAGCATTGGCCCATTCCCCCGCTCTCTGCCATCGTAAACCAACCCGGTGGGATGGGCGGGCCATCGGAGATACCAGAGGTAAGTGTCAATGCACCAAAACCCTCGCAAGCCCGGGAAGTGGCAGTTGGAACGACCCACCTCCCAGTAGCAGCCACTAGAACATCCCAGAGGATGGTTTCAAGGGAGAGCCTCCGGGGAATAATGGAAAACCCAAGGTAGCACCGTCACCACCGTAGTCATGGCCCGAAACCTGTAAGCCAGAGGAGGAGGGCATGTCAGACGGAGGAGGAAGTAACAGCAGAGCGAAAAAGAGTTTGGTTCATAAGAAGGGGGATAATAAAAGCTTGAAGGAAGGGTTGATCTGAGGAAAGGGGAAGGTGAGCCGAAAGCAAGGAGTATTGAAAGGATAAATAACCGTGCAGGGATAACGGTGAGGGCTATTTATAGCCTCACGAGAGAACTCAACCAGCGTCTCCTTGGGAACTTTCACGCAGCCGCTTTGATTCGTGCAAAGCGCCAAGTGTCACGTAGCAGCCGCAACCCCTCTAACCGTCACTTCAAATCATTTCAAGGGTTTTCGTACCGTCAGTCACGTCCTTAAGGCCGCACGACAGCACAAAAAGGGGGGCAATTGTTAACACCCAAAAATAAATAGGTCGTAGGCCGAGGATTGAGAGAAGAAAAGGGGAAATATGGTGTGAAGGCAAGCCATGTGGCAAGGGGCGAAAAGGTATTTTGCCAGAGAGAGTGAACGTAAGAAGGTCCTCAGGGCGTGTTAAATGGGAGAAAACCCCCCGAGAGAGGATTATGCCCCAGGACCAATGAACCAAGCCAAGGGAGAGTAATCACCCCATCCTATAGAGTGCCAAGGTCTTGGTGGCTCGGATGCCTGAACCATTACCTCAATTGGGGCCAGGATAGCTGAGCCACCATACGGCCGAGGCAAGATGGGTGTGTTGCTTGGAAGGCAAGACACGACACGAAGGAAGAACGTGGGAACGATTGAAGTTCAAACGGAAGAGCGAGGCAAGATGGGTGTGTTGCTTGGAAGGCAAGTATACACAGTCACAAACAAGTAGTATAAAAGATCGAACCCACGAGGATTAGATTAACTCTTGTTGCTTAAGTTTGTAAAAATTAGTGTGAACTATACTACTCACAAATTGGGTGATGATGATAAGTAGACAGAATGTAAAAAAGCAATTAAAGGATAGAGAAAATCAATAGAGAATGATAGTTGAGATGTTTTCACCAGATAAATCACTTTCAAGAGTTTTGTGTTTTTATGTGGTGTAGTTGCACTGAATGCAGTTGCATCAGAAATGTCCTTTTCAGTCACTATCTTCAGAGTTTCATGACAAGCTTCCTATGTCTAGGCATGCTAAATAGGTTCACTCCTGTATTTCAAGTACCCACTTAATCATCCTAAGGACTATGTTATCCTATGTCTAGGACTTAACATGGATTTAACAAAGGTTTCTGTTCCGTACTGGTCCAAACCCTTCGCTGGCTTATGCTTGGCCCATTTTCACTTCCCACAACGATCGTATCTATTCCACGCATCTGACGGTCCAGGTACGACACCTCATCTATAAATAGAGGCTACGCCCTCCAATCCGAGAACGACAGCGACGACGAAGATAACAATAACAACATTATGCCACACCATACTCACGATCTGGAGCATTCGAGCACGACGGGCTCGGACTCTTCATCACGCACCTCGGCATCCGCCGAGCTTATATTCTTCATATCTTTCTGATCTTTCCATTATATTTCATCTCTTTCTCATACTGACTTGGGCGTCGGAGTGCCTTGCGACCACAGTGGGAGCATCGCCGCTTACTTCCACCTTTCAAAGTACCATACCCCCTCCGGGCTAAACCGTTTCTCCGAGGTACGCACTAGGCTTTGGACAACTGCAGGGTTTTTCTCATGTTTGCAGGTTATGCTCGCCTCCCAACCACGGCTTGAGCTTGAAGATTCCGCTCACCTCCCAAGCACGGCTTGAGCTCGAAGATTCCGCTCGCCTCCCAAGCACGGCTTAAGCTCGAAGAGTCCACTCGCCTACCAAGCACGGCTTGAGCTCGAAGATTCCGCTCGCCTCCCAAGCACAGCTTGAGCTTCTGACCAATCTCGGATCCCTTCAGAATGGCTCCCCCAGGATTCTTAGAGCCAATCTCAGGCGTCTATCTCAAGATTAGATCTTCATCCGATCTTCTTGAGAGTCCGACCTTCCCTCTGGTGTCTGAGTTGACGAGCTCCACCAGAGGTCGAAGGGTTCCCAATTTCGCCTCGTGCGAGCCGACCTCCCTCTGATCTCCGAGCTGACGAGCTCCATCAGAGGCCGTGGTCTTCCCAATTTTGCCTCGTGCGAGCCTGCAGCGCCTCTGATCTCCGATCTTTGTGCTCCATCAGGGTTGAAGGGCGGAGGTCCGCAACGATCTCCGTTGGAGGAATATTTGGAGAGAGGAGCCCGCAGCAGCTTTCTCATCTATGAAGGCTATGACCCAGAGCGGCTCTCTTATGCAGTCTTAAATTGTAGGAATCCCTCAAGATCCCGCGACGGCCTTTCCCTATTTAAAGCACGGACATCAATGGATCTCTTAAACTGTTGTCTTAAATTGTAGGAATCCCTCAAGATCTTTGGGTTTTTATCGGCTACCTCAGACTTCCTCTCTCATTCACAAAGTTAAAGTGGCTTGCGTTTCCTACTCTACTATGGGCTTTCATTCAAGGCATGCATACGAGACGGTAAAACAATAAACAGAATTAATGAAGTGCAAATAAAGACCGGAGAAAAGGGAAGGAGCCCATTGTAAGTTACAACTTAAAATTGGCCCCGGACATACCCGATACCAATCAAAAAGAGACTTAAAAAGAAAAAAGATCAACTGGCTCTGCCTTCAGCCTTGACATCTTGCTCAGGGTTGTTTGCAGCAGCTCCTTCCCCAGCGGCAGGGATGGCAGCAGGATCGTAGATCACGGCACCCTTTTGAACTATCTTCCTGCCTTCAGCCTTATATTTGGCATCCAGCAAACTGATATTCAAACCAGGCTCCAGGACCACGGCCATGCTGATGCTGCGCTTGAAGCCGGACATAGCAGCCTTCGCCATATTCTGTGTGAGCTCGGCCTTGTCCGCCTTCATTTGTTCAACCTCCTGGGATTTCTTCTCCTTTGCGCCCTCGGCTGTTTCTACCCTCTCTAGAGCTGCCTTCAGATCTTCCTTCAGCTTTGGAAGGTCAGCAATTAGCTTCTTCTACTGGAAGACTTGGGAATTGGCATCCTTGAGTTGCTGCCGGACTTCCTTCAACTTCTCGAGCTCCTCCTTCAGACTTCGGTTCTCCTCGGAATAGGCTACCAGGTTACGATCTCGGTAAGTATTTAACTTGTGACATATTTGAATATTTATGCCTTGTAAAGATCTATTTTCAGCGTCAAAGGCGGAGATTTTACCTCGGAAGCGATCAGTCATCTTTCCCGCCGCCAGCTCTCGCAGCTCCTTGATGACCCCAGCACCAGTTTGGCCAACCCTAATACAGGCTTCAAAGTCGGCAAGGGAGGCCTGCCCTGTCCCCTTGTCTGTACTCTGCTGCGTTGACCTTTGTTTTTTTTGCAGGTTCATTCAAGGCAGCCTCCGTGATGCTCCTCTTACGGTGGACCCCCAAATCTTCCTGCGGCATCAAAGATCAGACCGCAGGAGAATCCCTTTGAGAGTTATGTTGAATTTGTTTTTGCTTTTCTGAAGTAGGCCTTCCAGAGTGGGATTTGCCCGCATGCTTATCTGATGGGCCAGTCCTGGTGCCGACCCAGAAGGCTTGTTTGCTACCTTCTGTGCAGGTGTATTTTTATCTATCGTGACCGTGGTGTCAACCCCGACCACCTCGAAGACGGCATTCAAGTTTAGCTCGTCCATTTTACCTACAACAACAACAACAAAAAGATGAGAGTCAGCAACGATGACGTGCCAAAGCCGACACAACACAAACAAGCAAGAAAGGATCAAAACAGATTAGAAGTGGCAAAATATTGATTCAATTTGACTTTGGACTCGGCCACGGCGTCTATCATTGAGCCGCAATGAAATCGAAGGTCGGCCTTGACCATTATCTTTCCCCACTTATTAAACAACTCAAATGATTCCCTGTCTTCTCCTTTCAGCATTTCAGGATTCGACATGTAGCTCTGGGTGCCAATCTCCACTCCGTCTCGGACATAATGCTTCTGATCCCAGAACAGCGGGAAGTGCACCCTCTTCAGCTTTTGGTTCTCAAAATCAGCAACGACGAGCTTTGCGGCACTACTCGTAGCCCGGATAAAGAAGAAATTTGGCTTAAAGTCCCGGTTCGAGTCATTAACCGCGAAGAAGTAAGATCGGTTTGCATTACACCTTAGTCCGACATGCCCGTGCCTCTTGCCCTCAGATCCGGCCTCCGGAGAACGGAGCACATTGAAGAAGCAAAAGAAGACCTCCGCAGTTGGAACCTTCCCGAGGTGTTCCATAACCAGCTCAATGCCTCAGACAAAGCCCCAGCCGTTCGGCGTCAATTGTGAGGTCCTCCCCCTCGGCCTCAACATCCAATTCAGCTTCAAGTTCCTCCGCCCAAGAGACGACCTCGGCATCTTCCATTTTCGGGTTCTCCTCAACAGTGCACTCCAAGGTCTGCAGAACCGGCTCCCTGGCCGAAGCACTCGACGCTGCTGGAGAAGGAGCATGGGTGGAAGACATTAGAGAAGGGGCCCCCTTAGGGGCCGGCATCGGTTCTCCAGTTGCCGACTTCCATAGAATCGGTTTGCCAGGCGGTATTCCTGGAGCCCGTCTTTCCTCACTTCTAGTTCGGGGCATTATCTACATGGGGAGGACGGCGCTATCACTTAATCTACTCGTATCATGCGTTCTATCTTAATTTGCAACGACATACGTCTAGGCCTCGGGCATTCACAAGGCCAGACGGCTCCTCCCCTTGGTGCAAGCGACAACAGTCGCCGACTTGGTGACATCGGCCGCTACTAGAATGTTAAAAGTACTTAAACAGATTTTGTGCAAGAAAACTAACCTTTGCATAGGAATATTCTGATGTCGGGCTGAATGATGACCTCACGGACAAGAATCCCAGAAAACAGCATCGACAGTGGAGTAATTAATCTCGCGCACCTACTAAAAGATTCGCCTTGTAGAGCTCACAACCAGGAAATACGCAGGAATGACCAAATGAATCTCCAACTCGCCCCTTTTATGGGAGCAGGAGGTGAAGCGCTATGATAAGTTAAATGCGTAACTCTTTGATTCTTCACGAGCAGGTATCCGAACCCCCTGAAACGTTGCATATAAATTCAAATTCACCTTTCAGAAAAGAGCAGGTCTTGACAAGATTTCCGCCTCCGAAGAAGATAAAGAACAAGCCGAGCCCGAGCTCACGAAAGCTCGCCCTCGACTTGAGGGGCCACTAGTCCGGACTGGGCCAAATCATTCGTTGGCTTGGGCCTGGCCCATTTCCGCTTCCCACAACGATCGTATCCGCACTCCGTATGGACCCAACGGTCAAGATCTATTCCACACATCTGACGGTCCAGGTATGACACCTCATCTATAAATAGAGGCTCCGCCCTCCAATCCGAGGACGACGACGATGACGAAGATAACAATAACAACATTATGCCACACCATACTCACGATCTGGAGCATCCGAGCACGACAGGCTCAGACTCTTCATCACGCACCTCGGCATCCGTCGAGCTTATATTCTTCATATCTTTCTGATCTTTCCATTATATTTCATCTCTTTCTCATACTGACTTGGGCGTTGGAGTGTCTTGCAGGTACCCCCCACCCGGCGTGGACGGAACGTGATCTCAGGCATCCGAGCCTCCGATCCTTGACAACCAAGTCCAGCACTCGTTCGCAAGGATCTATCTCATTGGAAGCATTCAAGAAATTAAGCCCCGGGTTCAGACCGTATCCAACGTCGGGAGCCTCAACATCGTACTCCAGTACGAAACATTTTCTTTATTAAACAAGTTAACAAAGACTTTATTAAAACACCCACCCTTATCAGTTCTTGAGTTCTTAATTGTAAACCATGTCTGCTTTTACAAATCTACTTATTTTAAGCGATCAAACCTAAAACAAGTATTGAAAGAAGTATTACACAAGAACTAAAATGCATACACCACATAAGAACACAATCACTTACTTAAAATATCATTATAAGGTTAGAACATCTCAACTAAAGAAATTTAGCTCATGTTAGGCATTGCAACGTAAAGATAAACTGAATAGAACATGATGATATTATTGAAAGTACAAAAGAAAACAATAAGGTAAAAGTTACACAAATTGAAGTTCTTTTGCATGAGAATTCCAAGCAATGCAAGTGCACTGACTTTCTGCACTATACTATCTCTATGAAGAAGTGAAGGGAGAAGTTGTCAATTCCTTCCTTACCTTCTTACAACTAACAACTATCTAAAACTAGAATGTAAAAATATGATATATGAGAGATGTCTTCAAGTGAGAAGTGGGAGTCCTTATATAGCCTTCAAAAGTGAGCCCTTCCTTGGATATTAAGTTAACCAAAAGAGTTAACTATGGTTACTTTTCAGATCTTCATAAAGTAATTTGAATCTCACACTCAAACACAATTGGAGGTCCAATAATGGATGGCCAAATGTCCCTAAGTGAGTGACTCCTTCAAGCTAGTCTTCTATGGTGGGTGCCGAAATTTGCATGTTGGCATGTGCCCAATGTGATCTATGACTAAGCATGATGTCATCATTAAAGTGCTGGTGCATTCGTATGGTCTTGGGGTTTTTCATGTATTGTTGTCTGCCTTCAGTGCAGGAGCATCCAGTGCAGATGCACTGTTATATTCTGGTGCAGTTGCACTTGTCATGTTTCTGCCTATTCTTTGGAGCAGTTGCACCTAGTGCAGGTGCACTGTTATTTTTCGGTGCAGAAGCATCAACTGCAGGTGCACTGAACACACACATCAAACATACCAAAATATATATACAAAATGCTAGTCTTAAGTGTAACCCTCCATGAAACTTTGAATGTTGTTATTTTATTTATAAAACTATATTTAATAATTATTTTACTTGATTTTAGGCAATTATGTAGGTTTAGATGCATAAATAACTCTATATAAAATAGAGTTATCACCTATGAAGCAATGAGAGCCGTTGATCTTAGATCAATCCAACGGCAGGCAAATGTTGGCTAGCTTAGTGGCCGACCAGGGTCTGTGTATATATATAGTATTAGAGTGAAATGTAAAGGACACACATCAATCAAATCAAACTCTACGTTTATTTCATTTTTCTTCTATATCGCATTTCTTGCCTTTACTTTATTTTTATGCATTAGCTGTAGTAATCCAACACTCGCGTCCCTTCTCACCTTGCTTGACCCTTTCAAGAGGAGTAAGGAAACCCATAGTTGAGGAGCAGAGTTCCCTCCTCGACGCAATTGCTTGAAGAAAAAGGAATCAAAGACTGTCCCAAACCTCTGGCTGACACCACGGCTAGGACCTAAGAGTTTGACGACAACAGCAGTCAACGCTGAAGGCCCTGCCCCAAACACCCAGCCTGGGCAGGCCCAACAGGCCAATGTCACGCTTCAAGCAAACGTCATCCAAGAGCTTCGAGAGCTACTTCATGTACGAGATTTAAACATCGCGCAGCAAGAAGTTCAGATTACTTAGATCGAGAGGGAAGTGGCATCAGGTCAGGCAAACACCGCGCCTGAACCACGCCATCATGAAAACGAGTCTCCCATTCGCCAGGTAAATCCATCTAGGCATCATCGGTCGCCTCCCAGGAGACATCTCGTCCACCGGTCCCCCCTCGACGGAGGGGCCGTGGAGGTACCCAAAGGCCACCAAGGACTCCTCCTTCAACAACCGATCGTACTTATTGGCCAGAAGAATGATCTCACCAAGAATCCTCATATGACTCATCCAGATCGACCACCCGGTCAAGAAGCAGATCGCATGATTGGTACGATCATGAGTACAATCACCACCATCATAAACAGAAAGCGCCAGAACGACATCATTACCACAACTACTACCATGAGCGACGTGGACATCGACGCTTTGAGGACTGACCACCTCGTGGGGGAAGGGGAGACATAAGGATGGGACCATTCACCAGAGACATAGGCGAGTATTGGATCCCTTGTGCGCTTGGGAAACCCCCGTCAAATTTAAGAATGTACAATGGCGTCAAAGATCCTGATGCCCATTTGAAATATTTCGACCTAATGATGCAGTACAGAGGGGCGTGTGGGTCGATAAAGTGCAGGATCTTCCCATTGACACTGGAAGGCCTGACTCTAGAAAGGTTTACGGAGCTGAGACCAAACACTATCTCCTCTTGGGGGCAATTAGCCCGAGTTTTTTCCGCCCGTTTCTAGGCTTTAAGAGTAAAACCAAAATCACACGCAGTTCTCAAGGCGAACAGACAGGAAGCTAATGAGACCCTCTGCGACTATGTGGGATGGTTTATTAAGGAAGCCACAAACGTCAGGAGCTTAGAAGACGACATGAGATTATGTTTCCTACGAGACCGGCTCAAGACCAGCAGCTTGTTCGAAATTCAGGTCGGTGTGAACGGACCTCCTGATTAGGAAACCTTCCTTCGCATGTTGCAAAGGTTCAGGAATTATGAAAAAAGTATAATGTCCACAAGCGGTCGCGGGAGGAATCGCATAAAGACCCCAACAGGAGCGCAACCAGAGAGCAAGAGGTGATCAAGGAGGTTCATCTCGAGACTTCAAACTAAGAAAATTTGCAGAACACGCTAAATTGAATACCTCATATGCCCATATTCTATCTGAGTGTGCCAACAAGGCGTTTTGGGATGTCAAGAGACCCGAGTCGCTCGTTCTCAAAGAGAGGCAGCACCCGTCCCCTAAATATTGTCGTTACCACCTTAGCAACGGGCACGACACTAATAACTGTATGACCCTCAAAGACAACATAGAGGAGTTGATCAAAAAGGGTAAGCTCACCCATCATGTGAAGAAAGGATAGGCGAACGAGCGAGATGATAAACAGGTAACTAGCTCCCCTCGAAAGGGGAAGGTCGTGGTCAACGAGGTAGCCAAAGCAAGAGAAAAGGACGACGATGAAGGATGAAGTAGACACCAGAAAATCTAAAGGACGGCAAGTCGCCATGGTGATCACCAAAGGGTGCCCTACCGATGGAAGAGAAACTAAAAAATCTATAAAAAGAAGATGAAAGAAATCATGAGCATTGCTTCAACATCCATCCCTTAGATTCTCTCGAAGAGACCGCCCTTATCCTTCGGGGACGAGGATCTGCTCGACGAAAAGCCAAACAAGCATGTCCCACTACTAGTAGTCGCTGTAGTGGCCAATGTGGAGGTAAGAAGGATCCTGATCGACCTGGGGAGTTCAGCTTACATCACCTTTGAAGATCTCCTTGATGTGCTAAAAATATCTAGAGATGACTAAAGACCTTACCGAGGAACAGATTTGACCGGTTTCAACGGGTCATCCACGACACCCATCGGGTGAATTGAATTGATGGTCACCTTTGGAGACGACAACACAGAAAAACCCATGTGTAGGACGGTGAAGACAGATTTCTTAGTACTACCATGTAAATCAATATCCCAGTGTATCATTGGTCGGCCCACTCTAGGACGACTTGAGGCATTCGCCTCACCTGTCCACCTTAAAATGAAGTTCTACTCCGACGAAAGGGGAGTGATCACCCTCTTAGCCGATACCCTTTCTGCAAAAAGGACGTATTATATGAGTTTGAAGGAGCAAGGGGAGCTCGAAATAAAGAAGGCAGAGTGTAACATCCCAAAATTTTAACTAGAAATAGTTAGACCTTGAAGCCTAGATAGCTTAGAATTGTGTACATCATTATTCTTCTACTAGTGTAAGAAAAGATAAATAATGAATAATTAGTTTTTGTTTTGCTTTTGTTTTATTATATATGTTTTTAGATTATTTGTTCTATTTGTAAAAAGAAAATATATTATTTGTTATATGACATTATGTATATGTGGTCACCTGAAGAACTAGTTAAAAATGGAGTACATACGAATATAGATAATATTAATAAATTGAAATGGGTGTTAGTCATGAATGAAATAGGTAGTACATGAATATCAAAGGGGCTTGGTTGAGCCATGGAGCCCAAAGACATACTAGAAAACCTTTTAGGATACACATATATTGCTTCTATATATAGTTAGAAAAGAAAAAGAGGTCAAAGAGGAATAGCCACCGAAACAAAAAGAAAGATATTAGCCTTGCTTTTTATGCATACAGATCACCATAGTTAATATCATTATTGGGGGCCCAACATAAGACATAATATTGTTACGATTACCCCTAAACCTAAAACCAATTGTTAGAAGGCAGCGCTAAACGAGAGGAAAAGAAACGTAAGAGAAACATGGTGTGACGGCAACGTGGAGACAAAGTGAACGTGGAGAGAAAACTGAACGGTAGAACACAACCGATAACGAAAGATAATTTTGGTCTATAAGGTGAGTAATCACACCCCTTAAATCCTTCTATGGTACACTAAAATTTGAGAATTTGATAAGGTTGTGATTTATAACCTACGAATTTACTACTGTTTAAAATTGTATCCAAGGTCTGTGACATGGTACAATTATTTTAATTGTCTTCCTAGTTGGTGATCTCTTATTTAGTGACTACTAGTTATTATTCTTATATATGAATGATGATTGAATAAATCCCCTCCTCTGTGATTCGATTTTGATGGATTATATTATATTAATGTTTACTTGCCTTGTATTTATTCAGTGGATGCCTGTGTATGTGGTGATCATGGATTCATGAGGACCACTCAATACACGTTACGAGATTAGCGATTACTAACTACTCCTCATAGTTTGTGCTCTTTCAAAAATATATGTCATTCGATTTATCAAAAAAAAGAAAGAATCAAGTGCTTGCTCTACTTGAGAATATTACCTACTCAATACTATTCAATCAGTTGTAAGAATTAAAATGATCACTGACTACATACTATTTTATGATAGATTTCGATGATATATATTGTTATTGTGTGTGTTTGAGATGAGCTTCGAGCTCCACACGGATGGGTCTTGTACCCCATACTAGACGAGCTGGTGCTCCACACGGATGGGTCTTGTACCCCATATTAGACGAGTTTGTGCTCCACACGGATGAGTCTGGGACCCCATATTAGACGAGCTTCGAGCTCCACATGGATGGGTCTGGGACGCATATAGGACGAGCTTCGAGCTCCACACGGATGGGTCTGGGACCCCATATTAGACGAGCCTCGAGCTCCAAATGGATGGGTCTGGGACCCCACATTAGAAGAGCTGGTGCTCCATACAGATGGGTCTTGTAACCCAAATTAGACGAGCTTCGAGCTCCACATGGATGGGTCTTGTAACCCTTATTTGACGAGCCGGTGCTCCATATTACAATGAGATGTGATTTATTCATTGAATTATTGTTACTATTATGAAAGTGAAGTCATACTGATTTTTAGTGGATGGTCTCTTTTTGGGTATTCTAAATTATTATTTTATTGTGAAAAATCGTTTCAACTACTCGTTATTTTTAGAGATTATTTTTAAAGAACGCGGGTACCATGGTTGATTTTTCCGGTTACCGCACCGGCTGAGAACAATACTCATTTTAGAACTGTGTGTATTATTCACTGGGATTTCATATCTCATTAGAGTGTTGTTTTCAAGTATTCAGATTGAGACTATAGAGGACATGAAGAGTTTGCTGATGCTAGAGGGGTTTAGTTGTTTTTGAGATATTTAGAAGACGCCCAACTTTGTAAAAACTTGCGTATATTAATGTAGTTTTTTTGAGATTGGATTCGTTATCTTTATTTAATTTTTAAAAAGGTTATTATCAAACTACCAATTACAAATTGTGAAATATCTTTTTTTTTTAATAAAATTTTCTTCTAGTTTTATTGTTTTCGAATCGTAAAATTAAGGTGTTACATTTTTGGTATCAGAGCCGGTCGATCCTAGATCGGCTTGTAGTTTGTGTCTATTTTAATATATTTTGTTTTCAAAAATAAAACACGGGCTAATAGGACTTCTTGTTGGAGCTATAAAGACTACATGCTATTAGTCGATGCTGGACTTGATCAACCCAGTATTCGATTTGTAGCGTGTACCCTTATAGCCGCTAGCAAATTTGGGAATGAGTTGTATAGGGAAGAGAGGACTATATGATGACTATTTTGTGTAGTACTTTCTTTTTGCATATATGACTGTTTGCTATTTAATTACTTGAATTGATGTGTTCTTGTTTCTAAGTAGATAATGACTGTCTGATTTCTTTGCTCGTTAAGTGTTTTTTTTCCTTCTTATGTGCCGGTTTTATTATCTTGGATTTATTTTGTTTGTTGATTGTATTGGACAATACACTATGTTAAGTAAAGGTTAAATGTGATTTATTTTATAGGAAAAAAATAAATTACATGTGCTTTCTATTTACTTCTTGGCAGCTTTAGCCATTGGATTGTTTGGTGATGTTGTCTATTGTTGACTGATATATAGGTTGTTACTAGTTAAGTTAAAAACTCACTATATTTTCGTAGTGATGCTTTTAGGTTGTTACAAAAATAGAAATTTGGTGAGCCTCTTTGAATCTTTAGTTGGAATGGGATGAATAAAATTTTGGTTGAGACATTGAGGTTTAAGTGAGGGTTGGGTTGATAGTACCAGCAAATACAACCAT
Source organism: Astragalus glycyphyllos (assembly GCA_963573325.1). Classification (NCBI taxonomy): domain Eukaryota; kingdom Viridiplantae; phylum Streptophyta; class Magnoliopsida; order Fabales; family Fabaceae; genus Astragalus; species Astragalus glycyphyllos. The sequence goes on along the minus strand of OY754310.1, from coordinate 32,193,813 downwards.
TAGCACTAAAGGAATTATAGTTTTCTAAACCACCTAGGAATATTAAGATTATGATTTTTGTTCTTAAGGAGGGGAGCCTCGGGGAGAAACCTTTGAAGGGATGGGTTCGTTGTTTAATAAATAAACGGTCCTTATATACTATACGGTGTTTGCATTGCACTAGAATATTTTTGATGAAATGTTTGCTTCCATTTATTTGACATGTTTTGTTTTGCTTATATAGAGAGACAAATGAGTGTTATTGGCTATTGAACCTTTTCATTCCTTTAAACTGATTATTATAAATGTTTTTTTTCAAACATTCGAGACATGCTTAAGTTGGTGAATTCTTGGAATAATTTAAAATTGTTTTTTACATTAGGGATAGTTTTGAGTTTGAAGTACAAATTTATTAAAATTTTATTCAATGAGTGTATGATATTCTGCCTTTTAATTGGTTGAATTAATATGTTTTTGTTTATGAAGGTAACGTGTTTGACTTCATTCTCTTCTTGTTAAGTGTTCTTGTGTGCCGAGCAATTGTATATTTGGTTGGTCTATTTGTTTTCAGTATTGTACCTTATATCATGTTATGTTGGGTTTAAGGTTCTTTAAAAAAAAATTGGTGAGAAAGGGAGTTTAAGCTTCTTTAAATTATACCTAGAATTTTAATGATAAAATATTTACACGTGTTTTGATATTTTACTAATAGTAGCATCACACAATGGATTATTTTGCATATATCAGTTTTGAGTTAAGAGTGAATCACAAAAATTTAATTTTGGCAGTGTAGAGGTAGACTTTTCACTTGTTTCAGACATTTATTTCTTTATATTGTGTTAAGTATTTTTCCTAGATTTCTCAAATCTCAAAATTGAATTTGTGATGATAAATTTGTCTAAGTAAGCTAGTTTACCGGTTACGTAGCTTAACCATTTTGTTTATGTGAAAGGGAAATAAAACATTAGTTTGTCTCTTGTTAGTTTTTTTTTCCTTTTATTCAGAGCCTTATGACATTATGATGATTAAGTTTTTCTTTCTAAAATAACTTTTCAAAGAAAAAAAAGGATTTTCTTTGGAAAAGAAGATGATTTTGAGTGATAATTAATAACTTTTCAATACATTTTTTTACTAAGAATGATTTTCTTTCTATCTAAATTGTTATCTATTATAGACAACTCGGTTATTGTGTTTCTTTTATTCAAGATGCATGAGATTTTCGAAAATGCATATAATTTTGCCTATGAGTTTAAACACTAACAATGCTTAAGCAAGTTTTGCTAACGATATGTTTGTATTTAAATTAGTGACCTGCAACATGTTGGTGTGATATACTTTAAGTTGTTTTTATTGGTTTGTTATAGTCATCATATGTGCATGTATTAGTTGATAGCCCGTTTTAAAAAAAAATAAAATTAATCCTCCCTTAGCATACTCACATAATTGCTTGACTCATGTTGGAAATCGCTTTCCATAAACCTTGTGACATACTATATATGCTTGAACAGTGTAGTAATATATAATCATTATATAGTGATAAATTAATTAGATTTTTCATTGTGTTTTTACGACCTTTTATTTTTATAATTGATTATGTTTTTGATATTTTATTTGGGAAGTAGGTTGCCTTACATTGATTAATCTATTCAGTTATTGTGTTGTGACTTTTTTTTGATGTGTATATACAATTGCATATTAAACTATACATGTGAGTTTCTTCTTTGTTTTCTTTTATATACATGCTGAAGTAGTTTCACAACTGATTTGGATGGGCATTAAAATAAAAACAAATTAATATTAATATTCCAAATTCGTTTATACCTTTGTTACTATGTGATTGTTATATTTTGTATTACAAAATATTTTAATGTACTCGTATCATAATTTCTCCACATAATTGTGCTTTAATAAATTAATTGACAATTTTTTAGTCAATGTTTATCCAGATTGATGTGTTTTGAGAACTTGTCATTTACAAAATCTACTCATGTCAGCATTCAAAATAATTATCTCCATTTTTTTTTGTGTTTGATAAATTATTGAGTTTTATTTATTTTGCTTGCATATATTTACTGTATCGGTTGTGAAAATGGTTGTTTGAGTCCTTCTGAATAAGCATTTTAAGTGTCACTGATCATTGCTTATGGAGTTAGTGTCCTTTTTAGACAAGGCGTGAGAACTTTAGACCGTAGGGAATAGGATATTAGGTGTTTATTGTCATCTTGAAGTGTTGAATCGTCGTGTTGGATAAGAATAGTTTCCTTTTTACGATGAATTTCGGGGATGAAATTCCTTAAGGAGGGAGAAATGTAACATCCCAAAATTTTAACTAGAAATACTTAGACCTTGAAGCCTAGATAGCTTAGAATTGTGTACATCATTATTCTTCTACTAGTGTAAGAAAAGATAAATAATGAATAATTAGTTTTTGTTTTGCTTTTGTTTTATTATATATGTTTTTAGATTATTTATTTTGTTTGTAAAAAGAAAATATATTATTTGTTATATGACATTATGTATATGTGGTCACCTGAAGAACTAGTTAAAAATGGAGTACATACGAATATAGATAATATTAATAAATTGAAATGGGTGTTAGTCATGAATGAAATAGGTAGTACATGAATATCAAAGGGGCTTGGTTGAGCCATGGAGCCCAAAGACATACTAGAAAACCTTTTAGGATACACATATATTGCTTCTATATATAGTTAGAAAAGAAAAAGAGGTCAAAGAGGAATAGCCACCGAAACAAAAAGAAAGATATTAGCCTTGCTTTTTATGCATACAGATCACCATAGTTAATATCATTATTGGGGGCCCAACATAAGACATAATATTGTTACGATTACCCCTAAACCTAAAACCAATTGTTAGAAGGCAGCGCTAAACGAGAGGAAAAGAAACGTAAGAGAAACATGGTGTGACGGCAACGTGGAGACAAAGTGAACGTGGAGAGAAAACTGAACGGTAGAACACAACCGATAACGAAAGATAATTTTGGTCTATAAGGTGAGTAATCACACCCCTTAAATCCTTCTATGGTACACTAAAATTTGAGAATTTGATAAGGTTGTGATTTATAACCTACGAATTTACTACTGTTTAAAATTGTATCCAAGGTCTGTGACATGGTACAATTATTTTAATTGTCTTCCTAGTTGGTGATCTCTTATTTAGTGACTACTAGTTATTATTCTTATATATGAATGATGATTGAATAAATCCCCTCCTCTGTGATTCGATTTTGATGGATTATATTATATTAATGTTTACTTGCCTTGTATTTATTCAGTGGATGCCTGTGTATGTGGTGATCATGGATTCATGAGGACCACTCAATACACGTTACGAGATTAGCGATTACTAACTACTCCTCATAGTTTGTGCTCTTTCAAAAATATATGTCATTCGATTTATCAAAAAAAGAAAGAATCAAGTGCTTGCACTACTTGAGAATATTACCGACTCAATACTATTCAATCAGTTGTAAGAATTAAAATGATCACTGACTACATACTATTTTATGATAGATTTCGATGATATATATTGTTATTGTGTGTGTTTGAGATGAGCTTCGAGCTCCACACGGATGGGTCTTGTACCCCATACTAGACGAGCTGGTGCTCCACACGGATGGGTCTTGTACCCCATATTAGACGAGTTTGTGCTCCACACGGATGAGTCTGGGACCCCATATTAAACGAGCTTCGAGCTCCACATGGATGGGTCTGGGACGCATATAGGACGAGCTTCGAGCTCCACACGGATGGGTCTGGGACCCCATATTAGACGAGCCTCGAGCTCCAAATGGATGGGTCTGGGACCCCACATTAGAAGAGCTAGTGCTCCATACAGATGGGTCTTGTAACCCAAATTAGACGAGCTTCGAGCTCCACATGGATGGGTCTTGTAACCCTTATTTGACGAGTCGGTGCTCCATATTACAATGAGATGTGATTTATTCATTGAATTATTGTTACTATTATCAAAGTGAAGTCATACTGATTTTTAGTGGATGGTCTCTTTTTGGGTAATCTAAATTATTATTTTATTGTGAAAAATCGTTTCAACTACTCGTTATTTTTAGAGATTATTTTTAAAGAACGCGGGTACCATGGTTGATTTTTTCGGTTACCGCACCGGCTGAGAACAATACTCATTTTAGAACTGTGTGTATTATTCACTGGGATTTCATATCTCATTAGAGTGTTGTTTTCAGGTATTCAGATTGAGACTATAGAGGACATGAAGAGTTTGCTGATGCTAGAGGGGTTTAGTTATTTTTGAGATATTTAGAAGACGCCCAACTTTGTAAAAACTTGTGTATATTAATGTAGTTTTTTGAGATTGGATTCGTTATCTTTATTTAATTTTTATAAAGGTTATTATCAAACTACCAATTACAAATTGTGAAATATCTATTTTATTTAATAAAATTTTCTTCTAGTTTTATTGTTTTCGAATCGTAAAATTAGGGTGTTACATTTTTGAGAGCCAGAGGAAAGGAGGAAACCAAATCAACGTGGCCGACTTGGATGCCTGCTATGACCCTAATAGCAAAGAGGAAGATGGAGATGACCTCCTAACTCGAGAGCTTACGAAAAGAATCAAAAGGCCAGAGCCTGATGGAGAGTTTACTCAAATCCAGTTGGGGGATGACCCTAGTAAGACGATTAAGATCGGGAAAGAACTCAGAGAAGAGGTACGAGATTAGCTCATCCAATGCCTGAAGGAACATGCCGACTTGTTCGCTTGGAGTGCGGCCGATATGCCAGGGATTCCACTAGAGGTAGCATGCCACCACTTGGTCGTTGATCCGTCAGCTAGGTGGGTCGCTCAATGAAGACGGGTTCAGAAAGAAGAAAAAGCACGAGTGACAGTGAAGGCGGTCGAAGATCTGATCGAAGCCGGCTTCATTAAAGAGATCAAGTACACAACCTGGTTATCTAATGTGGTCTTAGTAAAGAAGGCAAATGGGAAATGGCACATGTGTGTGGACTACATTGACCTCAATCGAGCATGTCCTAAAGACGTTTTCCCTTTCCCAAGTGTTGATCGACTTGTTGACAGTGCCAGCGGATTCTGGTTATTATCGTTCCTGGATGCATACTCTGGATACAACATTATCGCAATATACCCACCCGACCAAGAGAAGACTGCCTTAATGACAGAGAAAGGAAATTATTGCTACCGGAGCAGGGTTGTAGAAGTCTACCTGGGCGGCATGATTTTAAAAGCAAGGAGGATCCCGACCACGTGGCTGACTTAAAAGAAGTGTTTGCAGAAGCCCGTAAAAACTCACTCAGACTGAACCCTGAGAAATGCACATTTGGGGTAAGAGCGGGCAAGTTTCTAGGTTTTTATCAAACAAAGAGAGGAATTGAGGCCAACTTGAACAAATGTCGGGCGATTATAGAGAAGAGGCCGCCCACCACCAATAAGGATATTTAGAAGTTGAACGGAATGGTGGTCGCACTCTCGCATTTTATTGTCAATGCAGCAAATAAGTCACTTCCACTCTTCAAGCTACTAAAGAAGGAGGTCGAGTTTGAATGGTCGCCCGAGTGTGAGCAAACACTGGATCAGTTGAAGACCGCTCTATTACAACCTTCCATCCTAACAAGACCAGAGCCTAGGGAAACATTGTATCTCTACCTAGCGATCACTAACAAGGCACTGGCCGCACTGTTAGTACGGGAATGTGACTCCAAGCAAAACCCCATTTACTTTGTTAGCAAGGCCCTCCAAGGTCCTGAACTAAGGTATCAAAAAATTGAAAAGCTAGCACTAGCGTTGGTTGTGGCCGCTCGAAGGTTAAGGTCATACTTTGTAGCCCATCAGGTCGTCTTAAGGACTGATCAATCCATACGACAAATCCTTCATAGACCAAACCGAGCAGGAAGAATAATCAAGTGGGCGGTCGAGCTATCAGAATTTGATATCAAGTATGAAGCCAGGACGGCCACTAAAGCACAAATATTGGCCGACTTCCTTGCCGAGATGACCCCAGTTCCTGAAGAAACAATGCAACCAATCTGGACCTTGCATGTAGATGGCTCGTCCAACAGCAAAGGCTGTGGGGCAGGTTTAATCTTGAAAACTTTGAGGGAACAACAATTGAAGTATCGTTGAACTTCTCATTTTCAACCTCTAACCACTAGGCCGAGTACGAGGCATGTATTGCTAGACTTCTGCTCGCCCGCGAATTCAATGTGAAGAGGGTGGAGCTGCAATAAGACTCCCTCTTGGCAGTATCACAAATCAAAGAAATGTTTGACTTGAGGTCGCTCTGGCTTCAGATCTTTGCACGGTCGGCCTAGAAATGGTGAAGAACCTGATGATCCCAAAAAGGAAGCTCTGGTACGAAGGCGGGCTTCATCTTACTCGATCATTGATGGGAAACTCTTTCGAAGAGGATTCTCGATGTCTCTCTTGAAGTGCCTCCCACCAGATAAGCCAATTATGTCTTAAGACAAATACACGAAGGCATATGCGGGAACCATCTCGGAGGACGAGCGTTTGCAAAGAAAGAGCTAAGGGCGGAATACTACTGGCCCACGATGGATGAAGATGTAAGGAAATTAGTTAAAAAATGTGTCAAGTGCCAGCGGCACGCTAACATCCATGTCGTTCCCACAGTCGAGCTAAAAAGCGTGATGGCGCCATGGTCATTCGCCTGGTGGGGGATCAACCTCTTGGGTCCGTTCCCAGTCACCCCTAGACAACTGAAATACCTGATTGTTGCAGTGGACTATTTCACTAAGTGGGTAATACCTGAGCCTTTAGTGACCAACACATCTAACAATTCCATGAAGTTTTTCAGGAAGAACATTTTGGTCCGGTTCGGGATCCCTGAAATGGCGGTTTCAGACAATGGAACCCAGTTCACGGGTAAAAACTTTCAAGAGATTATGAACGAGCGGGGGGTAAAGCAGCGATTCACCTCAGACGAGCTCCCACAGACAAACGGCCAAGTAGAGGCCGGCAACAGAGTAATTCTGCACCGGTTGAAGAGGCGACTAGAATATACCAAAGGGAAATGGGCAGAAGAACTCCCTTACGTATTATGGTGATATAGGACGACCCCTCACTCTACTACTGGGGAGGCTCCTTTCAAAAACGTTTATGGAACAGATGCCCTTATCCCGGTTGAGATCGGGGAGCTGAGCTGGAGAACGGCCAATCCAAAGCCACCCGAAGATAACGATTGAGCCATCAGAGAAGAGTTGGACGTAATTGAGGAGCTCTGCACCCAGGCCACACTGAGAGAAGCACTCATCAAATAAGGAATGGTGACTAGACATAACGCCAAGGTCGTCCCCAGCAATTTCACCGTTGGACCACTCGTGCTCAGAAAAGCAAATATAGGTCAGAAGAATGCATCCCAAGGCAAGCTCGCCCCAAATTGGGAAGGCCCTTATCGGGTCGTCTCGAAAATGGGAAAGGGCGCTAACCGACTCCAGATGATGAGCGGTGGAGCGATCCCTAGGACTTGGAATGCGATGAACCTCAGAAGATATTTCATTTGATTGTAAACAATGAAACAATATCATGGCAGACAATGAATTGTAAAGAAACGGGCTGGACACTCTTTATCCCCACTGGGTTTTTTATCGAGGCCCGCCCATCCGTCAAATAATAAAGACGAGGCATTCTCATTTCTTGTGTTGAACTTTATGTTCCCGTTCTTAACATAACCAAACGAACCTTGAAAGCGGGCTGTAATCTAGCCCCTCCGAAATCGTCAACCTATGGGCGAGTTAAAATCAAATCGAGCTTTAATAAACTGCTTGTCAGGTCTAATCATAGTTGGTCGATTCAAAATACAAACGAAGCGGCCGAAAAGATGGTTGCACCCCCACGGGCGAGTTCAATCTGGACAGAGATCCGGTAAACTGCCTACGGACAATCACACACTTGTGAATAAAACGATTGCGAACACTTAAAACGAAATGCAAAATCATGAAAATGAAGTAAAGCAGTGGAACAATCATACTTAAAGAAACGAGCAAAGTATTGACTAAAAGTCGCCCGGCAAAAGGTCGGACTCCAAGAGTGCATATTGCAACAAAAGGGCGACACAGAGGCTGCCCAAATACAAACCATTCAAAAGAAAGCAAAAAATACAAAGAAGTAACAGAGGGCGCACATAAACAAGGGTCTCTTCCTTTGTAAAGTTCCCGTCCTCATCCACCTCCTTAGGATTGACAATATAACTATCTTTGAAGGAGTGGGCGTCATTAATATTGTTGGGGTAGATGGCGACGTCAGGGAAAACATACTGCACCTGGTTCAAAGCATCGTTAAACCGCTCCTTGCACAATTCCACCGCAGACTCGACCAACCGCAGATTGTCCGCTAAAGTCGCCTCCTTCTCTTCAGTCAAAATGTCGACATCCTTCTTCAAGTCGCCAATTTCCTCCTCCTTCACCTTATCCGAAAACTCGTTGATCTTGGTTATGCCAGATTTGACTTCGTCCTCCGCTTTAGCTTGGGCGACTAGAACATCGTCCCGCTCCTTGGTAACAGAAGCCAGCAATTTCCTAGAAGCCTCCAGAGCTTCAACAGTTGGTTTGAGGGCGTTCTCAAACTCTTGCAGTTTCTTTTTGGTCGCCTTCAGCTGACTCCGCAACTCTGTAATGTATTCATAAGTGCGGTTTAGTTTTTAGCTCGTATCTAACAAGTCACCCTCCAACCTTAAATTTTGAGCGAGAAGACGCTTACCTGAAATCCTCTCCTCCTCCCTATAGGGACTCATCGCACCAAGGCGGCCTTAAACGCATTAGTCTCTCCAAGCGACCTCTAGTTCTGTATGTTATCGAGGTCCGATTATAGTGTGCATACGTCCATCCAATAGGGAATTTGACGCAGGTCACATTGCCCTGATCGTCCATGGCACCCACCATCTCTCAAGCCTCATCGCAAACAAGCACGACCCACATAAATGTATACTTCCAGGGTTTCAAAGAATCAACATAAGGCTTGAAGATTTTATAATCCTGATGACCTTTGATGCTTAAATGCTCCCATCAGTTCCTATTAATTGCTACCGGGCTCAGGACGCTTGCTCATCTCTAATAGTCTAAATAAAAGGGAGAGAGAGCATTCACACCTTATTACTCTCATCAGCTGCTCGAACACCTTGAAAAATGCCCAAGAATTAGGGTGCAACTGTGAGGGAGCGACACTCAAATAGCGTAAGACCGACTGTTGGAAAGGAGTGAAGGGTGGGCGAACTTTCATGTCGAGAAGGACTTTGGAAAACATTGTAAATTTGAGGGTCGAAGTAACGACCGCAACATGCTCATTTGCAGGGACGCTATCAACTCTCCACCGCTGGCCCGCGTGGCCCACCATTTTCACAAAATACCGGGTCAACTCGTCCCTAGGAGGAATTAACAAAATATCGGGTCAACTCCTCCCCAGTTAGGTTCCTCGACCTCCTCAACGACATTCTCCTCAACTTCATTCTCCCCCGCTCAGAATGGGCAGCTTCGTCAACAGACCGATCGAGCATGACTTCATCGTTAGAAGGCTCAACGGGATTTGAGTTTATGGGCAAAGAAAACCGAGCGGGTGTACTCGTAGAGGGGGAACTCTCAGAGGAAGTACCCGAACTCGACATATTAGTAGTAGAATTGGACGAACGATCTTCAGGCGAGGATTCTCTCATAGTTTCAGACGTAGATGGGTGGGCAAAATGCTCGGCCAAATGAACAAGAGGTCCACCGGAAATGCGGGCTGTCTGTTTCGTTCGCACCAGTATAAAAAGGAGTACCCTGCAAGGAGGGGGTAGAAAGTAAGGACCACCAAAAGCGATGATTCACATAAGGGGGCGACAAGGTCGACCCCACGGCTGACACCCCCTCCTCACAAAAAGAAAAGAAAAGCCAAAATTAAAGAAAAGGGGACAAGTCGGTTACCTGGAGTAGGAGATAAGTTGGTTGTCCCAGCGATCACAAGAACAAGGCGATCAGGATTGGAATCTCGCCGGAGGGGAAAGTCGTGCACCGGAGAACACCTCTCCAGAATCTCACCGGAAGGATTGGTCGCTCGTCGGAAAATACAAGTCGCTCTCAGAACAGTCAATGCGAAGAGAAAGTGCAAAGTGATTGGATGGGAACCCATTTTATAGGGAGAGCAGGGCAGAATCTGAAGCGACATGACCCTCCACTACAAACATTAAATGCACCCCTCGAAAATTGAGTCGGCATCATTACGCACCCCGATCGAAGAACTCAAATGTCTTGTCTGCTCCCTCGAAAAACGAAACGTCATATCATTCAGAATTGGACTTCCATGTCATCAAGGAGGGCGCGTTTCAGCTCCACAAGAACAGGCGTGAGCAAGTCATTCCCACAAGGCCATATTACTGTGCTCTCAAGCCTGAACTCGTGCCATGGACGACT